>OZ038381.1:40810791-41268094 GCA_964036045.1 Eutreptiella sp. 'Long Island Sound 2002' | reverse complement strand
AACACATGAAGAGGGTCCAAAACATGCTTTAAATAGGATATTTGATCATTTTGCATGGTCAAAATATGAAAAAAATCAGTTTCGGAAATTTCCATTTTTGAGCTACCGACGCCGGAAAACTGCATGAGCAAGTTGTGTGCCCTAGACCCCTTGGTACCCCCCCCCCCCACACCCAAATCGGGTGAAAAACACATGAAGAGGCACATGGTGCTGGGACGCACAGCATAGAAGGTAAAAAATGGCAGGAAAATGCTGAGCATATTGCTCAGGATATTTGGGGATGCTTAGCATTCATGCTCAGCAAATGGGACTCATATTGCAGGGTTGATCTCGGAAGTCCCAGCCAAAATTTCTTCCGAGCTCCCCCGGCACGGTCGGCTGGGAAGCCCATGGAACATTCCTACCGATATCGGTTGCGTTTTGGGGGGCCGATCTGGCTGCCAAAACTTCCGAGCATCTTTCCGAGGGATTTCAAAAACTTCCAGGCGTTTTTCCATCGGTTTTTTGTACGATGAACTACACCGTTCTTGGTTCCCAAATCCCACACCTCAGCAAAGAAACACACAAAAAGGCAAGCATGACGGTTCACTTAACACCTCTACTGCTACCGGAATCCACTGAGATTAGACACCCTGCCCCATTGTTAGAGGGTGGGGGAGGGTGGGGGAGGGTTGGGATAGGTTTGGGAGAGAGTGGCGGAGGGTTGGGAGAGGGTGGGAGAGGGTTGGGAGACGGTTGAGAGAGGGTTGGGAGAGGGTGGGAGAGGGTTGGGAGACGGTTGGGAGAGGGTGGGAGAGGGTTGGGAGAGGGTGGGAGAGGGTTGGGAGAGGGTGGGAGAGGGTTGGGAGAGGGTGGGAGAGGGTTGGGAGAGGGTGGGAGAGGGTTGGGAGAGGGTGGGAGAGGGTTGGGAGAGGGTGGGAGAGAGTGGGGGAGGGTTGGGAGAGGGTTGGAAGAGAGTGGGAGAGGGTTGGGAGAGGGTGGGAGAGGGTTGGGAGACGGTTGAGAGAGGGTTGGAAGAGGGTGGGAGAGGGTTGGGAGAGGGTTGGGAGAGGCTGGGAGAGGGTTGGGAGAGGGTGGGAGAGGGTTGGGAGAGCGTGGGAGAGGGTTGGGAGAGGGTGGGAGAGAGTGGGAGAGGGTTGGGAGGGGGTGGGAGAGGGTTGGGAGACGGTTGAGAGAGGGTTGGAAGAGGGCGGGAGAGGGTTGAGAGAGGGTTGGGAGAGGCTGGGAGAGGGTTGGGAGAGGGTGGGAGAGGGTTGGGAGAGGGTGGGAGAGGGTTGGGAGAAACAAAGTTGTGGTGAAAGCTGGTGGTTGGGGCTTTACATAGAGCCCCTAGTTGTAAAAATCTGAAACAGTGGGCCCCTGTAGGGGGGCGGATAGTCGAGCTCACTTTGGAGCCTTCTAAATCTGTGAGGGTGTGGTAAAATTCCACAAAACAAAGTTGTGGTGAAAGCTGCTGATTGGGGCTTTACATAGAGCCCCTAGTTGTAAAAATCTGAAACAGTGGGCCCCTATAGGGGGGCGGATAGTCGAGCTCACTTTGGAGCCTTCTAATTCTGTGATGGTGTGGTAAAATTCCACAAAACAAAGTTGTGGTGAAAGCTGGTGGTTGGGGCTTTACATAGAGCCCCTAGTTGTAAAAATCTGAAACAGTGGGCCCCTGTAGGGGGGCGGATAGTTGAGCTCACTTTGGAGCCTTCTAATTCTGTGATGGTGTGGTAAAATTCCACAAAACAAGATTGTGGTGAAAGCTGGTGGTTGGGGCTTTACATAGAGCCCCTAGTTGTAAAAATCTGAAACAGTGGGCCCCTGTAGGGGGGCGGATAGTCGAGCTCACTTTGGAGCCTTCTAATTCTGTGATGGTGTGGTAAAATTCCACAAAACAAAGTTGTGGTGAAAGCTGGTGGTTGGGGCTTTACATAGAGCCCCTAGTTGTAAAAATCTGAAACAGTGGGCCCCTGTAGGGGGGCGGATAGTCGAGCTCACTTTGGAGCCTTCTAATTCTGTGATGGTGTGGTAAAATTCCACAAAACAAAGTTGTGGTGAAAGCTGGTGGTTGGGGCTTTACATAGAGCCCCTAGTTGTAAAAATCTGAAACAGTGGGCCCCTATAGGGGGGCGGATAGTCGAGCTCACTTTGGAGCCTTGTAAATCTGTGATGGTGTCGTAAAATTCCACAAAACAAAGTTGCGGTGAAAGCTGGTGGTTGGGGCTTTACATAGAGCCCCTAGTTGTAAAAATCTGAAACAGTGGGCCCCTGTAAGGGGGCGGATAGTCGAGCTCACTTTGGAGCCTTCTAATTCTGTGATGGTGTGGTAAAATTCCACAAAACAAAGTTGTGGTGAAAGCTGGTGGTTGGGGCTTTACATAGAGCCCCTAGTTGTGAAAATCTGAAACAGTGGGCCCCTATAGGGGGGCGGATAGTCGAGCTCACTTTGGAGCCTTCTAATTATGTGATGGTGTGGTAAAATTCCACAAAACAAAGTTGTGGTGAAAGCTGCTGATTGGGGCTTTACATAGAGCCCCTAGTTGTAAAAATCTGAAACAGTGGGCCCCTGTAGGGGGGCGGATAGTCGAGCTCACTTTGGAGCCTTCTAAAACTGTGATGGTGTGGTAAAATTCCACAAAACAAAGTTGTGGTGAAAGCTGGTGGTTGGGGCTTTACATAGAGCCCCTATTTGTGAAAATCTGAAACAGTGGGCCCCTATAGGGGGGCGGATAGTCGAGCTCACTTTGGAGCCTTCTAATTATGTGATGGTGTGGTAAAATTCCACAAAACAAAGTTGTGGTGAAAGCTGGTGGTTGGGGCTTTACATAGAGCCCCTAGTTGTAAAAATCTGAAACAGTGGGCCCCTATAGGGGGGCGGATAGTCGAGCTCACTTTGGAGCCTTCTAATTATGTGATGGTGTGGTAAAATTCCACAAAACAGAGTTGTGGTGAAAGCTGGTGGTTGGGGCTTTACATAGAGCCCCTAGTTGTGAAAATCTGAAACAGTGGGCCCCTGTAGGGGGGCGGATAGTCGAGCTCACTTTGGAGCCTTCTAATTATGTGATGGTGTGGTAAAATTCCACAAAACAGAGTTGTGGTGAAAGCTGGTGGTTGGGGCTTTACATAGAGCCCCTAGTTGTGAAAATCTGAAACAGTGGGCCCCTGTAGGGGGGCGGATAGTCGAGCTCACTTTGGAGCCTTCTAATTATGTGATGGTGTGGTAAAATTCCACAAAACAAAGTTGTGGTGAAAGCTGGTGGTTGGGGCTTTACATAGAGCCCCTAGTTGTAAAAATCTGAAACAGTGGGCCCCTGTAGGGGGGCGGATAGTCGAGCTCACTTTGGAGCCTTCTAATTATGTGATGGTGTGGTAAAATTCCACAAAACAAAGTTGTGGTGAAAGCTGGTGGTTGGGGCTTTACATAGAGCCCCTAGTTGTGAAAATCTGAAACAGTGGGCCCCTATAGGGGGGCGGATAGTCGAGCTCACTTTGGAGCCTTCTAATTATGTGATGGTGTGGTAAAATTCCACAAAACAAAGTTGTGGTGAAAGCTGCTGATTGGGGCTTTACATAGAGCCCCTAGTTGTAAAAATCTGAAACAGTGGGCCCCTGTAGGGGGGCGGATAGTCGAGCTCACTTTGGAGCCTTCTAAAACTGTGATGGTGTGGTAAAATTCCACAAAACAAAGTTGTGGTGAAAGCTGGTGGTTGGGGCTTTACATAGAGCCCCTATTTGTGAAAATCTGAAACAGTGGGCCCCTGAAGGGGGGCGGATAGTCGAGCTCACTTTGGAGCCTTCTAATTATGTGATGGTGTGGTAAAATTCCACAAAACAAAGTTGTGGTGAAAGCTGGTGGTTGGGGCTTTACATAGAGCCCCTAGTTGTAAAAATCTGAAACAGTGGGCCCCTGTAGGGGGGCGGATAGTCGAGCTCACTTTGGAGCCTTCTAATTATGTGATGGTGTGGTAAAATTCCACAAAACAAAGTTGTGGTGAAAGCTGGTGGTTGGGGCTTTACATGGAGCCCCTAGTTGTAAAAATCTGAAACAGTGGGCCCCTGTAGGGGGGCGGATAGTCGAGCTCACTTTGGAGCCTTCTAATTATGTGATGGTGTGGTAAAATTCCACAAAACAAAGTTGTGGTGAAAGCTGGTGGTTGGGGCTTTACATAGAGCCCCTAGTTGTAAAAATCTGAAACAGTGGGCCCCTGTAGGGGGGCGGATAGTCGAGCTCACTTTGGAGCCTTCTAATTATGTGATGGTGTGGTAAAATTCCACAAAACAAAGTTGTGGTGAAAGCTGGTGGTTGGGGCTTTACATAGAGCCCCTATTTGTGAAAATCTGAAACAGTGGGCCCCTATAGGGGGGCGGATAGTCGAGCTCACTTTGGAGCCTTCTAATTATGTGATGGTGTGGTAAAATTCCACAAAACAAAGTTGTGGTGAAAGCTGGTGGTTGGGGCTTTACATAGAGCCCCTAGTTGTAAAAATCTGAAACAGTGGGCCCCTGTAGGGGGGCGGATAGTCGAGCTCACTTTGGAGCCTTCTAAAACTGTGATGGTGTGGTAAAATTCCACAAAACAAAGTTGTGGTGAGAGCTGGTGGTTGGGGCTTTACATAGAGCCCCTATTTGTGAAAATCTGAAACAGTGGGCCCCTATAGGGGGGCGGATAGTCGAGCTCACTTTGGAGCCTTCTAATTATGTGATGGTGTGGTAAAATTCCACAAAACAAAGTTGTGGTGAAAGCTGGTGGTTGGGGCTTTACATAGAGCCCCTAGTTGTAAAAATCTGAAGCAGTGGGCCCCTGTAGGGGGGCGGATAGTCGAGCTCACTTTGGAGCCTTCTAATTATGTGATGGTGTGGTAAAATTCCACAAAACAAAGTTGTGGTGAAAGCTGGTGGTTGGGGCTTTACATAGAGCCCCTAGTTGTAAAAATCTGAAACAGTGGGCCCCTGTAGGGGGGCGGATAGTCGAGCTCACTTTGGAGCCTTCTAATTATGTGATGGTGTGGTAAAATTCCACAAAACAAAGTTGTGGTGAAAGCTGGTGGTTGGGGCTTTACATAGAGCCCCTAGTTGTGAAAATCTGAAACAGTGGGCCCCTATAGGGGGGCGGATAGTCGAGCTCACTTTGGAGCCTTCTAATTATGTGATGGTGTGGTAAAATTCCACAAAACAAAGTTGTGGTGAAAGCTGGTGGTTGGGGCTTTACATAGAGCCCCTAGTTGTAAAAATCTGAAACAGTGGGCCCCTGTAGGGGGGCGGATAGTCGAGCTCACTTTGGAGCCTTCTAAAACTGTGATGGTGTGGTAAAATTCCACAAAACAAAGTTGTGGTGAAAGCTGGTGGTTGGGGCTTTACATAGAGCCCCTATTTGTGAAAATCTGAAACAGTGGGCCCCTATAGGGGGGCGGATAGTCGAGCTCACTTTGGAGCCTTCTAATTATGTGATGGTGTGGTAAAATTCCACAAAACAGAGTTGTGGTGAAAGCTGGTGGTTGGGGCTTTACATAGAGCCCCTAGTTGTAAAAATCTGAAACAGTGGGCCCCTGTAGGGGGGCGGATAGTCGAGCTCACTTTGGAGCCTTCTAATTATGTGATGGTGTGGTAAAATTCCACAAAACAAAGTTGTGGTGAAAGCTGGTGATTGGGGCTTTACATAGAGCCCCTAGTTGTAAAAATCTGAAACAGTGGGCCCCTGTAGGGGGGCGGATAGTCGAGCTCACTTTGGAGCCTTCTAATTCTGTGATGGTGAAGTAAAATTACACAAAACAAGATTGTGGTGAAAGCTGGTGGTTGGGGCTTTACATAGAGCCCCTAGTTTTGAAAATCTGAAACAGTGGGCCCCTATAGGGGGGCGGATAGTCGAGCTCACTTTGGAGCCTTCTAATTATGTGATGGTGTGGTAAAATTCCACAAAACAAAGTTGTGGTGAAAGCTGGTGGTTGGGGCTTTACATAGAGCCCCTAGTTGTAAAAATCTGAAACAGTGGGCCCCTGTAGGGGGGCGGATAGTCGAGCTCACTTTGGAGCCTTCTAAAACTGTGATGGTGTGGTAAAATTCCACAAAACAAAGTTGTGGTGAAAGCTGGTGGTTGGGGCTTTACATAGAGCCCCTATTTGTGAAAATCTGAAACAGTGGGCCCCTATAGGGGGGCGGATAGTCGAGCTCACTTTGGAGCCTTCTAATTATGTGATGGTGTGGTAAAATTCCACAAAACAGAGTTGTGGTGAAAGTTGGTGGTTGGGGCTTTACATAGAGCCCCTAGTTGTAAAAATCTGAAACAGTGGGCCCCTGTAGGGGGGCGGATAGTCGAGCTCACTTTGGAGCCTTCTAAAACTGTGATGGTGTGGTAAAATTCCACAAAACAAAGTTGTGGTGAAAGCTGGTGGTTGGGGCTTTACATAGAGCCCCTATTTGTGAAAATCTGAAACAGTGGGCCCCTATAGGGGGGCGGATAGTCGAGCTCACTTTGGAGCCTTCTAATTATGTGATGGTGTGGTAAAATTCCACAAAACAGAGTTGTGGTGAAAGCTGGTGGTTGGGGCTTTACATAGAGCCCCTAGTTGTGAAAATCTGAAACAGTGGGCCCCTGTAGGGGGGCGGATAGTCGAGCTCACTTTGGAGCCTTTTAATTATGTGATGGTGTGGTAAAATTCCACAAAACAAAGTTGTGGTGAAAGCTGGTGGTTGGGGCTTTACATAGAGCCCCTAGTTGTGAAAATCTGAAACAGTGGGCCCCTGTAGGGGGGCGGATAGTCGAGCTCACTTTGGAGCCTTCTAATTCTGTGATGGTGAAGTAAAATTACACAAAACAAGATTGTGGTGAAAGCTGGTGGTTGGGGCTTTACATAGAGCCCCTAGTTGTGAAAATCTGAAACAGTGGGCCCCTATAGGGGGGCGGATAGTCGAGCTCACTTTGGAGCCTTCTAATTCTGTGATGGTGTGGTAAAATTCCACAAAACAAAGTTGTGGTGAAAGCTGGTGGTTGGGGCTTTACATAGAGCCCCTAGTTGTAAAAATCTGAAACAGTGGGCCCCTGTAGGGGGGCGGATAGTCGAGCTCACTTTGGAGCCTTCTAAAACTGTGATGGTGTGGTAAAATTCCACAAAACAAAGTTGTGGTGAAAGCTGGTGGTTGGGGCTTTACATAGAGCCCCTATTTGTGAAAATCTGAAACAGTGGGCCCCTGTAGGGGGGCGGATAGTCGAGCTCACTTTGGAGCCTTCTAATTATGTGATGGTGTGGTAAAATTCCACAAAACAAGATTGTGGTGAAAGCTGGTGGTTGGGGCTTTACATAGAGCCCCTAGTTGTAAAAATCTGAAACAGGATGGAGGGGTCAAAGAATTCACGGAGGGGGTTAAAGATTTCACGGAGGGGTAAAATAATTCACGGAGGGGGGTAAAGATTTCACGGAGGGGTAAAATAATTCACGGAGGGGGGTAAATAATTCACGGAGGGGTAATACCCAGCGTGCTAATCCAGGTATTGTTTTCCCTACCTATCTGTCTACTACAGGGAGGGGTGGCCAAAAGCTATGAAGGCATGAAAACGCCGTTTTGCTATGTGGCCAAAACACTGACCTAACCACTGCCACAGCCCACCAACCCTGCTAAAATTGCAGGAAACGGGTGGGACAGTGACACACGCACTACAGGTCCTACACACCCTACAGTGGCACCATCCTGGTGGGCGAGCACTGGGGCAACTGGCTCAAGCCCCCACTCAGGACTACCACTCCTACACGCACACTCTACTGGGCGTTGCGAAGTCAAAGGTGTCGTGGGTCCTAGCGACCCTCCTGTGAAATGACAAGAGAACACAGCGCTGCTAAGCAACTGTGGCCTAACAGGGGACGCCACAACGCGTTTCCCCTGCTAGGGCTTGGAGGGAAGGAGTGCTCTCGCGTGCAAGGCGCAGATGTCGATGAAGTCGGACTCCCTGCTCTGCCACAGGCGGAGCGGAGTTACTTGTTTGTGTGATCTGCGCCCTTGTTTAGCAGGGCTTAAAAAAAAATGCTGCTGCACCAATCACCCTACCTGCCCACCTGTAAAACAAAGGCAAATGAAAGGGCGTTTGCGGCGGAGGAACCAAGCCACACTCCAGGTATTATACCCTTCTCAGTGTGACCTATAATACACTGTCCGCAAACACGCTGCAGAAGCAGCTACCCTTGTCAAGCAAGCAAGCGTTAAGGGACTCCTCAGGTTCTCTTAAAGAACGTACCGAGGAGCCCCTGGGTAGCCTAAACAAGGTTTACCGTGCGCACTTCGCGTGGCCTACCCTTTAATGCGTGTGTGCATGCGCTCACCTTTGGGGCTGCCGTTGGGGGGTCCGGGGCTTTTACCCGGACCTCCGGCCCTCCCTGGCTGTTGGCCGGAGGCGTACATTATACAATACTGTGGTTCTTTCAGTAACGTACGTACATTACTTGATACATACACATCTGGGGCCTGAGGGGGATGGCGCCCCCCCTTGGTTCCAAACAAATTCGTCTCCGGGGGGCCTCCCCTTGACTCACTATCGTCTCGGGACCGTTCCGAGGTCGCCCTGCATGGCAGAGGCAGGGACGGGGGGGCCACCCCTTATTTCAGAACTGTATCGGTGCATCAATGTCTTTCCACCCTGCCTGGGCGGAAGACCAGGGACCGGGGGGCCACCCCTTATTTCAAAACTGCATCGGCATATCAAGGTCGTTCCACCCTGCATGGGCGGAGGACCCGGGACCGGGGGGGCGCCCCTTATTTCATTCCCGCTCTGGCAGATCAAAATTCCTCCGCCCCTTGTAGGCAGAGGTCCAGGGATCGGGGGGCCTCCCCTTATTTCAGTACAGCCATTCAGGTACGGGTCAAGGAAGCAAGGTGCAGAATTGGGCAAGAGAAAGGGGGGGGGGGGGGGCAAGTCTGATATGGGGGGCAAAGCGCATGTCTGATATTTTGGGGGGGGGGCAAAGGCCTATCATGAGGGGCTTGGGGGGTTGGGGGTTGGGGGTGATGGTCCATAAAAGTCTGAAGTCTGAAGTCTGATAGCCTATTGGGTTACTATACCCATAGCTGACACACACGCAAAAAGAAAACCACAAAAGCAGGCACAAAGCTTCACAAGACACAAAGGGCAAACAGTCATAAGCTTGAGTACAGTGTTCTCCATGCAAGTTTGTAGGCAAAGCAGGCACCAAGGATCAAACTGCAATTGCACATGTCAAAACCAAAAGTGCAAATTCACAAAGGAGCTCAAAGGGGAAGCAGTCATAAGCTTGAGCACAGTGTTCTCCATGCAATTTTGTAGGCAAAGCAAACAAAGGGTAGACAAACATTAGCTTCAACGTACTGTTCTCCATGGCATCTTGCAGGCAAGGTAGGCACCAAGCATGGAACCAAAGTTCCACTACGTTCAGGCTAAAAAATTTCTTCCGAGCTCCCCCGGCACGGTCGGCTGGGAAGCCCATGGAACATTCCTACCGATATCGGTTGCGTTTTGGGGGGCCGATCTGGCTGCCAAAACTTCCGAGCATCTTTCCAAGGGTTTTCGAAAACTTCCAAGCGACGGACCGAAGCATATCGCATGCACGTCGGTACAGATTTCCTAAAATTGCCACCGGTAACCGGACAATATTGGTCTCTCTTTCAATGTTCTGTGCTGGGCACCGGTGGTACATGTGGGTCTAAAACATGCTTTACATGGGATATTTCATCATTGTAAGTGGTCACAATATCAAAAATTGTTTTTGCAAAGATTTCCATTTTTGACTTGTAGAGGGTGGAAAGCTGCTGAAGCAGTTTGTGCGCACCCCAAGATGCCACTAAACCACCTACAAACAGCAATTTTGAGGCTTTTGGGGGGGCCCTGGCTCGGGCTACATGGGCCCAGTGGCCACTACGTGGGCCCCCATGGGTGCTCAGGCAGCTGCATTCTCACCAAATGATCAGCCAAACCCATCCTAGCGGCAACAGAAGGGTTTCGGAAAAAGTGGAAATGTGAAAAACTTTCAACTGTCACTAAACAGCCTACGCAACAAGAATTTTGGGGGTTTCGGAGGGCCCATGGCACGGGCTACATAGGCCTAGCAGCCACTACGTGGGTCCCCATGGGTGCTCAAGTACCCGTATTGTCACCAAATGATCACCCAAACCGATCCTAGGGGCAACGGCAAGTAGTCATGAAAAATCGAATTTCAAAAAACCTTCACTTGCCACTAAACAGCCTATCTGGCGTGAAAAACGGCTAAGTCCTCATTGGCGAGGGGCCATATAGGGGGGGGTGACTGGGGGTACCTGGAGTTGGGACCCGGGACCCCCGCCATGGGTTAGGGGGTCCATATACAAGAAAAACGTTCTTCAGGACCCAGGTCCAAATACACACACAGCGGCCGCAATACACAAAGAAGTTTTGCCCCCCCCCTCCCACCCCAGCCCCCCCTCAAAAAAGGGTACCCCGGTGCGGGGGGGGTACGGGGGTCAAAATCCAAAAAATCATTGGGGGATCATTTTTGGTCCTAAAATGATGATTTTACAGGGGGTTAGGCGTTAGAAACCATACATTGGGGTATGCTACGCGAACGACCCCAAAAAAGGGGGGTATACGACGCTCGCGCTTGATCTAACAACCCCTCTTCGAGCTGATTTCAGCACCATGAAGTGCTCAACAATAATATATACCATACATATATACGAACCACGTAGCGGGGGTCCAGCGGCTACCACAGCGCCGCAGTTCCAGGGAGACAACCCGGACTGCCAGCCACGGGTTCTGGCTCCCAGCCAGGCTGCTAAGCAGCCGCCACCACATCCGACCGATACCGGCGGTCGGCGTTCTGCAGGCGGGATGCCACTTCCGCCTCAGCCTTCGGCACGTTGTCCACCCTCAGGTACGGCATCGTGGTTGTTCCAGCCAGCCCCGCAATGGTCTACAGCTGCTGGCACGACGACTTGGCGTCGGCCATCAGCCGCGTGACCAAGTGGGCGTACTCCAACAGTCCCGATGCCAGGAATTGCATGGACTGCGCGCTGTAGGTGGCGGGGGGTGCAGCCGGAACCCGTGACTGGGAGGGGGATGCAGCCCCCGGCCCAGATTCCGGGGGCTTGAAGCCCTTGGAACGCCGCATCACGTCCAGGCGAACCTCACTGCCAGCCTGTTGGCGCTCAGAGTCCACGAGCTGGGCATGCAGGTCGTCCCGCTGCCGCTTGACCGTGTCCAGCTCCTCCTTGAGACGGGAGGCTGCTTCTGCTGCCAAACCGGCAGCATCTTGCTCCTGGCGGAACTGGTCACGGTCACGGCATGCCTCCCGGTACACGGTCATGGGCACGGTGCCCGGTGACCCAGGCTCACGAAGGGGGCTGCCCAGAGCCGCCTGTTGTGGTGCAGCTGCATTTCCCTTGCCCGCCAGCTTTTTTTTGGGGGGTGGTTGCTGTCCTTGGCTGCCCGCTTTTTCCCTTTCCCAGGCCCACTGCGGGTACTCCGATCGCTGCGAGCGCCATCACTCTTCCCCCCATCCGTCACCTCCCCATCACTGACCACCTCTGGGTCGATGACCTCCCCCCCCCACAGCGCTGGCACGGAAGGTGGCGACGTGGCCACGCATGGCGTGCCAAGCCTCCGAGAAAAACCCCTCCCCCTGCACTTCCCATGACGCCACCTGCTCCAAAGCAATTGAGCCAGCGCGGGCAAGCAACCCCCCCTCCTCCGTCCCCACGGCTAGGTCCAAGCACCAGTGTTTGGACCGAAGCCGATAAGCAAAGCGGGCTACAAAAAATTCCCCCTGCCCTGCCACAAGCCCACAATCCTCGGAGACGGTCACCCTGCACGGCAGGTTCATCTGGGCGGGCGTGGTTGTCTGTGCGGCAGTGCACGCGTTGAGGGAGACGCTCCAATACCACCTCTCGGTGGAGTGCCGCGGTACCCCCTTCACGTTAACCGTCTTGTTCAGGAGGTACGCCGGTGCGGGCTGCTTGCTGACCGGGGCAATGTAGAGCCCCGAGTAGCCCGCCCGTACATCACTGGCCCGGGGTGCCTACACCGAGGGAAAGGGACCGGGGACTCGATGGCTAGGTGGGCGAGTGATGTGCCCACCGGCCCCCGACCCTTGTCAACCGCCGCTGCCCTTTCGCCTGCGGCTCTCACCATCGCGGGCTCCGCTTCCGATGCCCCCGGCACCGGCTCCTTCGTCGTTGACGCCAATTGTAGTTGCCGTCGAAGCGGTGGTGGTGAGGAAGTGCTGGCACCTTCAGTGGGCGGCGCGAACGTTACCGGACGTTGACTCTGTGTTTTGCTGCAGTTTGCATCAACCAAAGGCTGGTGCAGGGGGAATGGAGCCTGGAAATGTAGGGGGGGGGGGGACTCCAAAAGTACCAGTTTCGATAAAAATCATTCAATCAAAATCCAAAAAATCATTGGGGGATCATTTTTGGTCCTAAAATGATGATTTTACAGGGGGTTAGGCGTTAGAAACCATACATTGGGGTATGCTACGCGAACGACCCCAAAAAAGGGGGGTATACGACGCTCGCGCTTGATCTAACAACCCCTCTTCGAGCTGATTTCAGCACCATGAAGTGCTCAACAATAATATATACCATACATATATACGAACCACGTAGCGGGGGTCCAGCGGCTACCACAGCGCCGCAGTTCCAGGGAGACAACCCGGACTGCCAGCCACGGGTTCTGGCTCCCAGCCAGGCTGCTAAGCAGCCGCCACCACATCCGACCGATACCGGCGGTCGGCGTTCTGCAGGCGGGATGCCACTTCCGCCTCAGCCTTCGGCACGTTGTCCACCCTCAGGTACGGCATCGTGGTTGTTCCAGCCAGCCCCGCAATGGTCTACAGCTGCTGGCACGACGACTTGGCGTCGGCCATCAGCCGCGTGACCAAGTGGGCGTACTCCAACAGTCCCGATGCCAGGAATTGCATGGACTGCGCGCTGTAGGTGGCGGGGGGTGCAGCCGGAACCCGTGACTGGGAGGGGGATGCAGCCCCCGGCCCAGATTCCGGGGGCTTGAAGCCCTTGGAACGCCGCATCACGTCCAGGCGAACCTCACTGCCAGCCTGTTGGCGCTCAGAGTCCACGAGCTGGGCATGCAGGTCGTCCCGCTGCCGCTTGACCGTGTCCAGCTCCTCCTTGAGACGGGAGGCTGCTTCTGCTGCCAAACCGGCAGCATCTTGCTCCTGGCGGAACTGGTCACGGTCACGGCATGCCTCCCGGTACACGGTCATGGGCACGGTGCCCGGTGACCCAGGCTCACGAAGGGGGCTGCCCAGAGCCGCCTGTTGTGGTGCAGCTGCATTTCCCTTGCCCGCCAGCTTTTTTTTGGGGGGTGGTTGCTGTCCTTGGCTGCCCGCTTTTTCCCTTTCCCAGGCCCACTGCGGGTACTCCGATCGCTGCGAGCGCCATCACTCTTCCCCCCATCCGTCACCTCCCCATCACTGACCACCTCTGGGTCGATGACCTCCCCCCCCCACAGCGCTGGCACGGAAGGTGGCGACGTGGCCACGCATGGCGTGCCAAGCCTCCGAGAAAAACCCCTCCCCCTGCACTTCCCATGACGCCACCTGCTCCAAAGCAATTGAGCCAGCGCGGGCAAGCAACCCCCCCTCCTCCGTCCCCACGGCTAGGTCCAAGCACCAGTGTTTGGACCGAAGCCGATAAGCAAAGCGGGCTACAAAAAATTCCCCCTGCCCTGCCACAAGCCCACAATCCTCGGAGACGGTCACCCTGCACGGCAGGTTCATCTGGGCGGGCGTGGTTGTCTGTGCGGCAGTGCACGCGTTGAGGGAGACGCTCCAATACCACCTCTCGGTGGAGTGCCGCGGTACCCCCTTCACGTTAACCGTCTTGTTCAGGAGGTACGCCGGTGCGGGCTGCTTGCTGACCGGGGCAATGTAGAGCCCCGAGTAGCCCGCCCGTACATCACTGGCCCGGGGTGCCTACACCGAGGGAAAGGGACCGGGGACTCGATGGCTAGGTGGGCGAGTGATGTGCCCACCGGCCCCCGACCCTTGTCAACCGCCGCTGCCCTTTCGCCTGCGGCTCTCACCATCGCGGGCTCCGCTTCCGATGCCCCCGGCACCGGCTCCTTCGTCGTTGACGCCAATTGTAGTTGCCGTCGAAGCGGTGGTGGTGAGGAAGTGCTGGCACCTTCAGTGGGCGGCGCGAACGTTACCGGACGTTGACTCTGTGTTTTGCTGCAGTTTGCATCAACCAAAGGCTGGTGCAGGGGGAATGGAGCCTGGAAATGTAGGGGGGGGGGGGACTCCAAAAGTACCAGTTTCGATAAAAATGCAAACGGCAGCAAAGCAATGCAACGGCCTGGTCCCGGGTTCCACCTCACTGAGAGCTACTTGAGTCGTCAGTGAGAGCTAATTGGGCTCACTGAGCGCTCACTGCGCCATTTGGCGCGCTCAGTGAGCGCTCACTGAGCGCTCAGTAAGCGCGCCAAATGGCGCAGTGAGCGCTCAGTGAGCGCACAAAATGGCTCAGGGAGCGCTCACTGAGCGCGCCAAACGGCTCAGTCAGCTCTCAGTTGCACCTCCAGACTGACAACTGCAACTGGCGGCAGGATGCTGGAGCCGCCTCAGCACAGCCCCATGCAGGCCATACACAGGGCCCATACAGGCCCCCATACAGGCCCTGAAAAGGCCAACAGCAGACTGCCACGGCCTGTGCAGGAGGCCCACGCGCTGGCCACCTTGTGCACATGTTAAGCCCACTCGTGGGGCACCTTGTGCACATGTTAAGCCCGCTCGTGGGGCATTTCACACATAACACACAAAGAACCCCTTGCCAGCCCACAGCCCCACAGGGCCACAGCCCCGAACCCACCTTTCCAAACACCCTGGTGCACCCCACCACCACCCAATCGCGCCCCCTACCAATATTCCCCCCAGCACCCCAGTGTGAATCCTGCAGAGCAGGGGGAGAAGGCAGTAAGACCTTGCCGTTGCAGATGCTGCGCATCAAAAGCGGGACTTCGGCGCCCGCATCGCTCCTTGTACAGCGCTTCTCCGGCCCGCGATGCCAGGAGAAGCCAAGCAGCAAAGGATGGTGTGCAGAGATGGGGCGGCAGGAGGGGGCCCGATACTGCTGCAGCATGGCGGCCTCCCCGGGTCCACTGTTACCCAGGTAAAGCCATGATGGCCCGCTTGTCCACAGGCCGTCGCCTTCCTCCACGTACACGTGGCACATGGGGTTGGCGGCGTCCAGGGCAGGCCTGGCCAGCAGCAGCGGGTGGTATGGGCAGCCATTGCCTGACGGGCCCACGGGGGCCAGCCAGTCGTCCAGCTGCTCAAACCGCGGCAGACCGACCGCGCCCTGCAGTCCCTCACGGAAGGCGAAGTACTGCCCCCAGTGGCTGAGAGCCCTGGGGTTGGGTAGCGACCCGTCTCCCCGTGGCCGTGAAGCCAGCTCATCCTTGGCCCCTAGCAAAGGGTCAAGGATGAACCGTTCCACGACCACCCACTTGTGACGCTCGTCGGGGGTGAGGAAGCGGAAGAGAACAACCTGCTTCCCCACCCCCGGCAGCGCGGCGACACCCCGATGTCTCAGCGTGGAGGCAAAGAGAACCATGTCCCCACGCTGAAACTCGAAGGTCTCGACCCGCAGAGCGTCATGGTCTCCCAGGTGGTTGCCCAAGTGCACGTGCAAATGATACTTGTCCGAGAGGACAAGCATCATTGAGAGATGCCCGGGCAGCTCACCCATGCTAGGGAGCGTACCTGGCAACTTATCAACGTCAGTATGCCAGGTCTGCTCCCTAGCATCTTCCCCGGCGGCAATTGCCAACCACTGCGTTGGGAAGACATCCCTCATCTCGGGCCCGCGAGCACTGCACTGCTGACTAGCCCGTTGCAAGGGGTCCCTACCCAACACGGAGATAAGCTTGCCGGGCCGAGTACCCCAGCGCCGTGGCAGTTTGGGATCAGCCAAGCACTCCTCGCGAGAGTGTGCATTGGACAGCAGATCCCAAATTGCATCCGGCTGGGTGCCGCAGGAGTCGACGAGAATGCGGTACCAGTTCTCGCACTCCTTGGCCTCTACCGCCCCCCTAACCACCCGGAGCCCCAAGTCGCACAAGGACTCATCCGACTCAAGGTCAGGAGCCGGGAGTTCATGTGAGAACACCGGGGCAGCCAGGGAGATATAGGGGGTAGGGGAGGCGGCACTGCGGAGGAACACGGACTCCTTGGTCTTGTACAGGGCTGGGGTGGTGTAGTCGGGCACCACATGGCACCACTCGGGAACGATGGAACAAGCCGAAAGGGTTTCCCAGCATTCCCCTGACACAACCCCCACCCCGAAAGGCAGGGCCTCAAGGAGTCCCTTCTTGGGTGCAACGTGGCTGACACCAAGATCTGCAGTCCAACCGTGCTGCAGATCTTTGGTGTCATGAACCCGTGTCCCGAACTCGTGGGGGGTACCGATCAGCTTTCCTGGGGACTGCTGCAACAAATCTTGGACGGCAGCCACAGGAAAGCGGAAGCGTACGGCACGAAGAGCTGGATGCACCTGGCGCAACATTTGGTTGCGCCGGTGCATCCAGCTCTTTCCAAGAAGGGTCACATCGGACACGGCAATGTGGACCACTTCTGGGGAAGGGGCAGGGAGCTACTGGGCCCACAGCTTCAAGGGCTCTAGGTACGTCGAAGGCACCCCCGGGTACGCTGCCTCTGTGAAAGCGGTAGGTACCCGGGGGGGACTAAGGAAAGACGTGAGAGCCTTTGAAGCCGCTGGTTCTAGGCCTGGGGCGACATTAGACATGGTGTGAAAGAGAGGACCTATGGGAGCAAGAAGGAATGGATGGGTAGGCGGATAGGGGGGCGGAGGAGAGGCGGAAAGGGGGAGGAACCCGCTGAGTGAGCACCCAATTAGCTCTCACTGAGCGCTCACTAAGCGCTCACTGAGCCGTTCGGCACGCTCAGTGAGCGCCCAGTGAGCCGGCTCAGTGACGGCTTAGTGACGGCTGAGTCGTGCGCTCAGTCAACTGAGCCATCGCCAAAAAAAGTACCCCCCCCCTTGAACCTTGACCAAGTGAGTATCTAAAACTTCTAAAAACATTAAATGCACATTACCTAGCATGCACAACGCACAAGAAACAAGCACAAAGACATCGCAATGCACAATTGAGCCCCAAATGATCCCCAACTTCACATTTCTACTTAGCCACCAGTGAGCCGCAGGTACACAAGTTCTAGACCTCGTTTCACCTCCGTGGGCGCCGGCCTCTGTTCGTCCACTACATTTGGTGTTTCATCTGCGTGACCCTATGGCCTCGTGCTCCGCCCATAAACTACTCCGTGTCAGGTGCCACCAACACGAAGGACGTACATGCGGCTGAGTGGCCACAAGATTTTACCTTCCCAGCACGTCTGTGCGCCTTCTGCTACTACTATAAAGCTTTTGCGTGGGAAAATGGTCCGGTACCGGCTATCCCCAATTGTAGTAAGGGGTGGTACCCCAATAGGGGGTGCTGTAAATGACAGCCAAACCGTGTTTGGCCGATTACCAGCACACAAAGCTAAGCGTGCTACCCATTATGTGCCCCCGCTCCTAATCCGCCTGGATGCAAAAATTGGCCAAGTTCATAGACCTGAGACAAATGGGGCTGTGAGGCCATGTCCTAAAGCCAATTCAAAACTTACACCCAAGCCTGAGCCACAAGCTAATTGTGCACCGTTGCCTGGGAATCCTCCAGCAGCTATGCCTCCACATCCCAGGCGTGCAGCAAATCCTTTATGAGTAGTATCAATAGTAACCCGTTGTGCTTGCCTCTTCAGTACGAGCAAAGACATCTGCCTCGTACATCGCAGATTTTCTGGACATAAGGTGGAAAAGAATGCGAAAGTAATTTTGGGCTGTGGCACCGTAAAAAGTAGTAGAACGAATCAGAGCCGCTAGGTGTTGTGTACCCAAAGGACTTCCAACCCAGCGCCAGCCCGGTTTGTTTTTCTGGCGACGTGGTAGAACCTTCTTTCGCGGTTTGGACCGCACGTCGAACCCAAGATGCACCCGCCCTCGCTCCAGCCATGCGGTAACGCTAGGTGGCGTCCTCCCAAATGACAACCCCACCCCTCTTATGCCTAGGTCTGCAGCTCGGTCCAAGGAGGCGTTGGACAAGCTGGTTGATGGGGATGCCGTGGCAATGGACCTGCTGCCGCAGCTTGAGGCGGCCTTCCAAGCCGTTACCCCAAGAGATGACGATGCCCTTTTGTGTCGCCGGACACAAAATCATTGCCAAGTTCGTAAGAAGCTGTACGTGTCGGAGGACGCGCTTCAATCGGCGCGCGGACACTTAGCACACCGAAAACCGATGCACAACGATGCAACCATCTGCCGCCAAATCTAAATTAATGAGTTACAAGCACCGGTCACAAAATTGGTGCGCACCTTGGACCACAAACACGCCACGGAGGCCGATCTAGGAGCTGTGGATACTCGCATCTAGCCGAAAGCCAAGATGCTGCTTTCCTTTGCGCGCAAGCTCCCCGCATAGGGCACCCGCGGTCACGACGCTTTGCGGACCCCATGGACAAGCTCCGCTCAGAGAACTATCCCCGCATGGATGGGCGCCATGCGGCGTGGTTCCCGTGGTTGCGGGTTTTGCTTACCGCCTGGGTGGCCTTGGGTTCGTTGTCTTTCCATGAGTTGCAGCTCTTTCGTGCACACCTCAAGTCTGTGCGCAAGATGCCTCCGCCTATAGTGTCCCTAAGCAATAAACCCCATCTCGGCAAGGCCTATTGTGGACCTACGGATGTGGAAGATCTAGGTTCTCAAACCAGATTACCTAACATGGCGGACCCCTACAAAAAATTATGAGCGCCGTGTGGTCCCCCCCATTCGGGCACGGCCCCAGACGTTTCAACCCCGATGCTCCATGGTTTTCTGACCCGGTTCAACACAGCTGACAACAAACAAGTAGGTAGCTGGGCGCGAGCATTCAACCACAACATGAAGCTGGCAGGGTGTACCATGGCCCGTTTTCTCCATGACTCCCTGCTACACCAATGAAAAAAGCTCCGTTCCTCCTCCCCCCTAACCCTGGCGGTCACACAGGCTATCACGGATTTTGTCAAGGCGGACCCTCAAAATACCACGTCTGCCAATGCCCACGGACAAGGCCCCGTTGTGGAGGCGCAGACGACTAACCGGTCCACGGGCCCGAGAAATTGTGGGGGATGGGTGTATTCCGAGCCAACGGAGTTCCCCGCATGTTGCATCGAGCAATCGACACCCGCATTTGACCTTCCAACCAAGCATATGTGTGCCACGGACTCGGTTGGTTTCATGCAATCTCACCTTGGGGTTCGCGAGGAAGCCCGAGCGCTAGTGGAGTAGGGGGGCTCTATTACAAGAGGCGACTGGAGGGTGCAGTGGCAGAAGTCGTACAAGTTGCCTGGCACACCCTACACTAGCAAGGGTAAGGGAGGCACCGGCGGCCGGGCGTCTTCATCCTCATATACCTTTCAGTCTGCCCGTGGAGGAAGCTCTGTTGTGTCGGTGTCTCCGCTTCCAATTTGGATGTGAACCAAGAAGCACATACAGCACAGGACTAGGAGCGTGAATTAGCGCTCGGAGGAGCGCAAGCGGTCCTGTTCCGCCTCTCGACCGCGCTGGCATCGGCGGCAGGGTGGGTCCGGGCGCTCACGATCGCGTTTCCCTCCTCCGCGCTGGCCTTTGCACGCAGTTTCATATCATATTGACCTGTGCATGCACAAGCCCATGACATCCCCTGCAGCATCCCGGTTTCAATACAAGGCGGCGTACGGCTACGTGCCTTCGCACAACGCGGCAGCCACGTCCACCCACACGCAGCCGTCGCTCCCCGCTCCACACACACACAATCTTCTTCCCTCGCCGGTAAACGGACATGACGGCGGCGTAGCCCATTACCCCTCAGCCTCCCCGCACAGCTAACGCCATTTGCGGATGATGAGTTTTTGCAGCCCCAAGATCCCGGAGGTTCACTAACACCAATAACACCAATGATTGCCAGTGTGGGGACATTACCTCCTGTTACGGGCTATCGATTGTGGGGGTATGTCCTGGATGGTAAACGGGTTGCTGGCTTTGGTGCCCTCCCCTTACCGTTTGCTTCTCTGTTGTTGATGCTGGGCACATTGGCCAATGTCACCGTCCCCCGCGGGTGGTTTGAGTACACCGGTCTGCGGACAAAGTGCAATTCCCAGTCCAAAGTATCCCAGTTGTTCGGGCAGGCCACAACCCGTTTATGTCGTCACTTTGCGGAAGAACATGATATTCCATTAGAGTCTGGTCTTGTGCATTAGCCCCCCCCAAAATTTTTGGGTGTGCATGCCTCAGCTTCACACCCGTCACTACGAAGTCTCCGACACTCCTTTTCACGGTCCTTAACCCTGTCACCCTTCGGTGCCTCCTGCGCAAGGTGCCGAGTCTAGTTAGCGGGTCCCTCCGTAAATTGCACACCGCATTAACCTCCTTGCATGAATTCGAGGTTGGTCCTAGTTTTGAGAGCGTAACCCCCGAGTGCCCGCCAACCAGTTTCGATTTATTGACCCTCAATATGGAAAACACGATAAAAACAAGGGTAGTGGCACTCCGTCAGTTGCTGCAATGGTGTGGATACCCGGTGGTGGTACATCTTCAGGAGTGGGTTGTGCTACCCAGCCGTTTTGCATTTTACCCTCTGTACTGGCACACTGTCAAAACAGTCTCCTTCTCGTCAGCCGGTGTTCCGGTTGTGGTTCGTTGTGACTTCCTGCGGCACATTCGGGACTTCACCCACCATGCCGAAGATAGGCCATTGTGCTTAAGCTAACCTATCGCGACATCCTGGTACAAGTGGGCACCTGTCGGCCAAGAGCACAGCTAAGGAGTGCCGTCCTTTGCTCCAATGGTTGTGCGCACAAGTTGCTCCAGATTCGCGGCTCGTCCTTTTGGAGGGGGATTTTCAGTGTACCCTAGGGTGGCCAAGACACAAGGAAGTTGCTCCGGTCTTACTGGTGTTTGTGGCCCACATGCATTTGCCTCGTTTCGTACATAGCATGGCGGGGCCCACATGGGTTAGTGCGCAGGGTCTGGTGCGAGCTTCGGACTCCTTTCTCGGTCGGAACGCGTCCCCGGAGGTTGGTGTTGATTGTGTCAAAAGCGAATCAACTTTCCCGTCCACTATCCCGTGAGGCTACACCACCTCATATTACCTGCGTGGACGGCTCCGAGCAACCCACTTGTGTGGGCCAGTTTCAAAATCGGGTCCCGTGTCTCCGAGTAGGAACAATAAATTTTTGGAGACAGTTGGGTGAGTGTGCTCTCCAAGCACCCGGGTCCCATTCCGGATGTGTATCGTCACTTTGCGGCAAACATGACGACCGCATAGGAGGCAGTTTTTTGGGGCTCTGAGCACCCCCCGACATCGTTGCAAGGCTCGTTTCGTTTGCGGCTCGTGTGCTACACACTCTGGTGCGAGCACAACCTCGTTGGTGGCTAAATGCGCCGATGGACGGCAAGGTCATGGCGGCTCGTAAAGCTGTTCTTCAAGCTTGGGATGCAGTAGGCTTAGAGCGTTTACTGGAATCGGTTCCTTTTGCCTGCCCGGGGGGGGGGGGGGGTCAAAGGCCCACAGAAGTCCGATTACCGTCGCCCTTTGCACAAACCACTCGCCTCAAGTATAGAACCCACCTATGTTAGCAGGAGGCTGATTCCTCCCGAAGTTGTGGCAGCATTGGGCCTCGATCAGTTTCAGGCCCCGCATCTACGTCCAATCCTCCGCTGCACAGTTGCAAGCCTTCGCTTTGCCATTCCCTGGCGTGTGGACGTCATGCCCACCCCTTCAAGTTACTATAGACTTTACACACTGCATCTTGCGAAAGGCCAACGAATCCCAACCGTATCGAGATTTGGTCGAGTATTGCATGATCAAGTGGTTACATGACGCTCAATTGCAATGGGTAGTCAATTTCAATTGCAACGTGGTTCGTGGAGTCCCGCTCGATGTCCTGGTTCATGGCAATTTTTATGCCTTGCCGGCCGAAAAACCACATGGGCCCATTGCCAATGCACGGCCCCGTTTGAATTTCACCACCATGTGGAAACTCATCGGCGCCCACATTGTTGAATAGTACGTTCCGCTCCTAGCTCACAGGGGTGTGTTACCCTGTACGCAATTCATGTTGCATGTTTCTTCCAGTGTGGCGCACTTCCTTCGAGTCCTACAATACTTCGTATGGTTCCGCTCTTTTGGCGAGCAACGCTTTTGTATGGTGGTGGATGATGTGAGATGTGTGTACGGGTCGGTAGTGCATGACGCATCAAAAATTTTGCTGCACCTGGCAGGTTTCCCAGATGCTATTGCGATCCTTCTTCTTCTAGCCACCACCCATGCCACCATGCATGGGTGGTTTTGGAGGGCTCTGCGAAGCCTTGGCGCGCTTGTTGGCTGGTGTAGCTCACAGCTGTTTAGCCTCGGCGATAGTGTTTTGTGTTGTAGCGGAAGTGCGCGCTTTCTTGGAATACTCCGTGTGCGTCCGTGCTAATGGGCCGAGAGGCCGCTTCAATCGGCTAGGATAAATTGACGACACCACGTGGTGCACACACTCCGGAGCAGCATTGCAGGTCTTTGGAGATGTCCTTCTAAAGGCACGACTCCTGCCCACGCTTTTCTCGCCAAGGTCTAAACCATCGCTGGTGGTGGCCACTTACCAAGGCTTTCGAATCACTTTTCATCTGAGGCCTGTGTACATGGGACGGTTGGGCATGTCTGTCCATCAAGGACCAGACTACATGCATGTGGTCGGTTGCCATCCGTTTCCGCATGTCTACCACAAAGTGGACAAATCGAAACTATTGGATGCCAGCAAGCGAGCTTCGCAGGCCTTAACTCTAGTTCTTCTCCCCTCCAATTAGCCGTATTGGATGTAGAACACCGCTGCCGGGGGGCAACAACGCTGGCAGGCACAAGTTCGGCCGCCCACGGACAATTGAATGAGTGTAGCGGAGCAGGCAGCAGCTTCCGTTTTGCGCATGGTCCCAAGTGTGCGCACTCTTCCTTCTTCCCAACCTTTTCAATCTATGACCGCCGGGACAGTAGGCATTGAGCCAGCGGCAATTGTCGTGATTTGTCGCCTTCTACAAGGCCATCACAAACAGCTACGGAACGCCAATGCCATGGTCAGCCCCCGTGCTCGGCATGGGTTGTATGAAACAATGCAACGTGTTCATCCAGACATGCCTTGCGTAGGCAAAAAATTTTCACGCCAATGCCGGGCGCATGGCACGGACCATCATAGGTTCGTATTTTACATGCATGCCCTCGGGATTCGCATTGCATTCCCCCCGGTTCCCCCGGAACACCGGATGGGCCACACCATGTGCAGAGCAATACATGCGTGACGGCCGCCGTCCACGAATGGCTAGATGCTAGTTATTTTAGTTTGCGGGATGTGCATGCGGCGAGCTTGCCCCTCGCTCTGTGGCAGTGGCATTTGGAGAGACTTCCTCTGTGTCAAGGGGTGTCCATCCCATTGCTGCCAGTTTTCGCCACGATCCGTTCGGACCCTCATCATATAGCTTTCGTTACAGACGGTTCATGGTTTTCGTCACATCGGTGTGGAGGCACGTTTGCAGTAGCTTGTGTGGAAACCCATACTTGGGCAGTGTATGTTGTACACGTCCCGCTCGATCATTCATATGCGGTACAGGTGTACACGTTGTGGGTTTTGTACCCGTGTCAGGAGCATGATCTTAGCCTCAGCCTATGTCTCCTGCACCACTGCACGCAGCGTAAAGGAGGGTGCTAATTTCACCGACTCTCAATTCCTTCATTACGGCACTTCGTTCCCGTCGGCCTCATGACCTAGGCACGGGACTCGTGGAACTTTCTGCCAGCTGACTCTAGTTCTCAAGCAAAGCTTTTTCCTCCGCCCCAACATTTGTACTGTCACCAAGAAGCTACCTTCCTAGACGGAGTGCTAGATGCCGTAGACCGTACGGCCAAAAATCAAGCTCTACAACAACCCTACCCCATGCCTATGTGTTACATAGAGGGCTTACAGCCCTCTCAACCCGGCTTGAGCAAGGATGTAGTACAGTGGCACGATGCCAGTACGTTTCGAGACCAGTAGCTACGGCGACTCTATGCCGTACAACAAGAAGTGGAACATGGTTCCGAGGCGTCCTACGACTTCTACGCGTGTTGTGTTTCCTTTGGTACTCTTTCGTGGGGCGAGCACCTTCGCATGTTGTCGTTCCAGCCCGCTTTGGACACGTCCACCCCGGTCATGTGTGCTGTCTGTGATTACCGAATCACAACCGCTCATTTTCACAAAGACTGTTAGTATGGAGATCTCTGGGAAGCTGTCTTGTACACAGAGCCAGCAAGCGATTTGCGCTGCATTTTGCCAAAATGGGGGGTGTCCCTGCCCAACTTTTGAGGAGTTATCGTCTAATGGGGGGGCTACCTACCTTGGGCCTACACTCGGTGCCGTTTGTACTTGCCACAGGTGTCCTGGGTTACTTTGTCCCTGTCTGGCCGCATGTGGCTCGCGTAAAGAAAAGTGTTGGTTCGTCATGGAGCAGCCCCCCAACGGCTACGCACCGTTTTGGTCACTTTTTGGAAAACCGTCTGTCATGTCGCGCATTGCTAAGCCCCCTCAGCTGCATGAGGCACGGGTCTGCTCTATACCAGACCAAAGATGCACGGCGTATCGCACTCTATATTTGACTTGGAATTTCCGGACGACTCGGACCTGGACAGCACAGCCTCACGCAGTGTACCTGACACCCCCACCCTACACTTGCCTCGGTGGCACTATCTCGGCAACACAGCCGTGTACGTACCTATGCATGGCATTGCACAACCTGGCATAGTTGAGGTGATGTATTGGTTCGGCAAGGGAACGTACTTGCCGGAACGAGCTAGGTGGGCGGCCTTTGTAAGGCAGCACGCAGCGTCATGCTACCGTATTGACTTGCCTACCGCAGCGGCTGCAAGGGACCTACACGGCTGCCACTATTGGTTTGTGTTGAGGTACGATGCCGAGGTGCACCAGTTTCTAGCCGGATACACCGGGCGCGCCCCTACACCATCGCCAGTTCATGTTCGTAGTTGGTGGCGTAGCGTTTCTACTTGTAAAGCTGTCACATGATACATTCTCATGGACATGAGGCTGCGGATGTCTCCTCGCTGAACGAGGTAGTTGCGTTGCTCTTCTTGCTGGTGTCTTACGCATGTTAGAAAGAGGGATGGGCTAGAGGGAGGGGCAGGGCTGCACCCCGATCCCTAGTTTCACACCACCAAGACAGGACGATGGAACGGCACAAGAGTACACACCGCAACCAACCATCCCACACTCAACGCGAGCCACGTACACGGAGGGACACTGGCCACCACTCGGGGCGCACGGCACTCTGCGAGAATGCAACTGCAGACGGAGCCAACACCTCTAGAGCACGTACATTCACCAGAGCGACACCCACCCCCTCAACCTTCCATCTGTCGACAACCACGGGTGTTGCACAAGTGAACACCCATGTCCGTTTTCGCCCCCACGACTAAGCGGTGGTCAATAGTGTGGTGGATGGGTCCGAGCCACGCTCCAACCCATACCAAGGCGGGTGAGACCACAGACCCACCACCACCACCAGCACCCTTGTCCAAGAAAGTGGAACCACAGATGGAGTGAAAGCCTGCCTCAGGCAAGCCGTGTGCATTGCAGTTGGTGTTTTGTAGGTTCACAGGTAGGGCAGAGATGCACTAGGGGTAGGCACAAGGGCACGGGACCTGCAAAGTCCACTGGGTAAGGGTGAGCATGGGGGTTGCGAGTAGGTTACAGGTGGGCAGAGGGCGGTTTCCTATGGATCTTGGGGGGGGGGATGCCATGCGGACGTTGAGGACTGTCGGCACAATGTTTAGGGGATGAACGAACAAACTCCTTTGCGCCAGGACTTTCAATGTATCGGAATGTTGGTAAGGTAAGATCAGAGACGATTGTGACCCTTGTGATTCAAATACACTTTTGGGGCCTCTGGGACCGTTTTGATTCTTGTTTAACTAGGCGGGACTGGATCGAGTGGCTGGATGGAATGCAACTCGCCGGCAACATGTGGTGCTAGCGAGTTGTGGGTATGATAGAAAGTAGAAACCTGGCGGGCCCCACTGCCCAAACGAAGGACGGGCGGCTCCAACCCCCCCTAAACACACTAAGGACTAAAAGCCCACGTAGGCCTTGTGGTCCCCGCGTGGCTCCACAATCATGGTCCGTCCAAGGCACTTGCAGGGGTGGGGGGAAATTGGCTTGCGCGGGGGGGGGGGGGGGGGTTGTTGGAGCCCCTTTTCCGGACCCCCCCCTCCTTGGCTCCCGTGACGGGGCCTTTAAAACGGTCATAGATGGTGGCAAATAAAGTTGAACTTCCATTGAGGGGGGGGGGGGGCAGCAGTGGTGGTATTTATGTCCGGTCAATTCCAGCTACATCCCGCAGCAACAAAATAATTCAGGAGATGTAGCGCCCCACCTTCGCCTCCTACTGCCACAGACGACTGAGAGGCGGAAGTCAAAGACGACACATCAGAGGAATCGGAATTAGAACTTGGGGTGTCATTGCTTGACCTAGACCTAGAGTTGGAGTCCGGTTCAGATGCGGAGCTGGATGTGGAGCATGTGGAAGAGGCTAAAGTGGTAGGATGTGCTGAAGGAGCATAGCCGGGGTCAGCCAATTCCGAAGCAACGTTACGTCTTTCTGAGGAACACTCTGGACAAAACTAGGAAGAATTAGGGATGCAGCAGGGGGGGGGGGGGGCAAGAAAAAACTTTTGGTACCGGGTGGGATCTTCTTTTTGGGGGTGACCCCCCTAGGGGGGGAGGGGGGGCAACGAAAAAAAGTGGGTCCTACAGAAAAAATTTTCTTCCCATGTCGCACGTACCATACATAATCACGGTGTTTGCACCACATAACATGCCTTTGGTACTCGTTGGCATTCCTCTGTGTGGCTATTTCGGGTACTAGCCCATGTCCAACATGCCATTTGCAACATGAAGCCCTCGGTGGTCCCTTCTCCATGGCATGCTTCGCAGCACAATGGCACGAACCAGCAAACAACACGCCCAGGTACCTGTGTGAAACATAATGGGGTTAAAAAAAGAAACATTTGATTTTGAAATTTTCATTTTTAAACATTGAATTTCAAACAGTTTTTTGAAAAAGAAAAAAAAACCTCTTTTTGGAACGTTTGTTTCTGAGCTCATGGTATAGCATACGGCATGTTGTGCACCCCCGACAGTACACCCTAATGTGCTTCATTTGCTATGGGGAAGGTTTGTTTGATGACCCTTTGGTATTTGTGCCCCGTGCATACCGCTGTTTGTATAGCCCTTCACTTTGTTGTTTCTTCGTTGGGGCCACCAGTATGAGCGCGCGCACGGCACCACTGTATGGGCGGGATGTGATTGCGGAGCTCTCGGCAGTACTAGTTCGCTTGAGCGGGGCGGCCAACCTATGGGATGCACGAGTGGGCCACCTATTGGCCCAAGGGTCGGCATCCTCCCCTGATTGCAAGGCACGGTGGGAGCAAGCCACCCAGGAGGGTGGCCACAAAGTGGTGAGTGCCGCGGAGGACGCCGGCATACGTGAATACGCCGAGTCGTTGATCACTGCGCTTGGCGCCGTAGAACTTGTTGTGGCCTTGAAGGCCCCAAAGTCTAGCTTCCGTGCCCTGTCAGAGTTCTTCACCCGGTAGGGTCTACAGTACTCCTTGAAGACCGCACGGCCATTTCCGCGGCCCATGTATACCAGGGAGGCGTTCAACGCCGAGTGGCGGGCTCGTTGTACCCCTCTCCAGCCGCCGCCCCCCCCGTCACCGCCGGTAGCCCGCCTTCGTCGGGCCGCTCGTGGCCCATCGCTTCTTGGGTCAATTACGTGCAATCGCGCAACGCTGTGCGCCATTGCATTGACTGGTCACACGCCCTCATGTTCATTGTGCGGGGCGATGTGTTCCCCTGCGCAGGGGGAAGCTTGAGCCACCTGGGCATTGCGTTGGCCAAGCATGGTGCCCGAGCCCGCCAAACGGTGTACTACTGGGTCATCGAGATGGTGGTCTGTGGTGACAGTGATATGGCTAAACTGGGTGCCATATGGAAGGACAACCTGCAATAATGGTTTGCACGAACACATAGCTATTTCGTTTCGCTATCTAGTCGTTCCAATTTGAATATTCAAAATTCCAAAAACGTTCAAGAACGGGCAGAACTGCCCAAATTCTGTTTTTTGAACTTCGAAAAAAGATTTTTGATCATTCAAAATTCATATTTGTTATCAGATTTTGCGGTAACTGTAACTGCAACTGTAACCGTAACTGTCCAAATTCGGCACACTTGGGCTTCATTGGGTGAGGTGGCCGTCCGTTCCAAACCATCGGGAAGTAGCACAACGTCGACAAGGTCCGCAAGAGTGGAAAACTCGGTGTAGAGTGCACCACCACTTGGGGCCCGGGGAGATCCTTGTAAATCAACATAAAACCATCGATCATTCCTGCTCCCCAGACAAATCAAGAAACCCTCGCACTCGATCAAAAAGCAAATGCGCGCGGTTGGTGGAGGAGGGGTGGTTGCAAGGCGGAGCAAAGGTTCCTTGCCTTTATCCCAAGGAATCAATTCCGTGTCTTCAAAGGAGGTGAAATGCAACAACTTCAGGACTTGGAATGATGTACAAGTGCAACTAGCACACCCGCCACCTCGTGTGATCCAAGTAGTTTCCGCCCCAATAGCAACACAAATGGCCTCTAGGAGGGTGTACTCCATGATCGGCATAGATGTTGAGGACAATGCCGTTGTCAACAACGTTGTAGAAGTCCTGTATGAGGTAGTGGCGCCCAAAACGGGAAGGTCTAGCACGCTACATGGGCGCACAACGCCACTGCATTGCACCCCACCAATGTCCAACAAGCCCACATTGGGGTTCAACATTGCTTGTGCACAAAACCAGGCGAAACATTGCCCATGCAACTGGGGTCGTAAAAAAACCTGCAACAAGGGAACGGTATAGAGCAGTATGGCATGCAAAGGAGGGATCCCCTCACCTCACCCTCACGTGTGCCACACCTAGTTTGCTACCTGTGCTATTGGCGAACCCTCACCTATGCCACACCTAGTTTGCCAACTGTGCTATTGCTACTATTCCTAGAAAACCGGAAGGTCATTTTGACCAACTTTACCCCAAGCCAAAACTCTTGGGGCCCCACGGCTAGCACCCTCGGTTTGTGCTGGCTGAAATTTGGGCCGACGGGGATATGTAGGGGTCCAAATTTGTACCAGCAAAATAGGGAATGTTTGGGGTCCTCAATGCATTATGTAGGCTACGCTTACACAATATGAAAAAGCAACTAGTGGTGCTCTTTAGAAAAAAATTGGGGTTGCGAAACATTTTTACACATAGGGGTGGGATATTTTTTCCGGGCCGTACCCCCCCCTAGGGGGGAGGGGTACGAAAAAACGGTGCCCCCCCTGGGATGCAGGCAACAGGGGGGACACAACACTGCTGATGATAGCCCACAACGGTACTATAGTCACCATCACAGAGCAAGATATCGGCGTGAAAAAGTTTTTAATGCTGATGCGGGGGCTAGGTGCTGAAGTTGGGGTATGGGGTACAGATGAGGAGTGTGTGGAGGAACTTTGGGACGCGAGCATAAAAAAATCTGTGATGGTAGTCCGCTTTGACCTTGCTGGTGTCTTGGGGGTTTCCTGGCTGTGGGTTTCCTCGGGACTGTAGGAAGAGAAGGTTGCTTGTTTTTCAACAATTTGCTGCAGCAAAATGTCACATTGAGTACTCCAATGCACATCACACATGGGGGCTGGGAGGGATCGCACACGTGCACGCTTGGGTCTCACAAGGGGGCAGTCGCGGGACAAGTGATCTACCGGTACCAAATGCTTCACGGCACGCGGAGAAACTGCTTTTGGGGGGGGGGGGGGCATCCATAACTTCTGTTTTGAAACTGTCAAAAACTGTGCTGTAGTACATCTATTATTAACAAGATGTATGGCAACTCTCTGAGTGAGTTTCCACCTGTCGTGGACAATCTGATTTCTCGCGTTCAACGGGGTGGTGGAAAACATTTCAAACAAAGGTCCATGTTCTGAGTTCCAAAACTCTTCATAAGCGTTGCGAGGAACAGGAAAACACTTGAATGGAAGGGGTATGATGCTTGACATTTTCACTGCTAAAAAGCTGGAAAACCCAGATCTAGTGCGTGAAAAAAGATACTTCCCCCCCCCCTTTCCTTGTGGGTGGCAGTAAGGAAAGGAGAGGTCGCGTCGACCTTTTTAGCCCCCAGGGGAATAGGGGGGGGGGTCTGAGGGCATATTTCGCTTAGCCCACTTTATAAGGGGGTCAGGCATTGCGACTCCTGAGGAGGGGCCCCGGGCGCCCCCAGTCCTCGGTTTTTTCTTTTCCCCCCTCCCCTTCGGATCTGCCACAAGGGTGTCACACCTGTGAAACATCAAAACCCTAGCATCACGGTTGAGCGCACTAGGGAACTGCCCCCTAGGCCCTGCCCGTGCCCCTTTTATACCACGTAGGGACCGGCGGGAGTTAAATCCGGAATTCAGTGAATAAATGGCAAAAATGGCAAAAAAAAATGGGACTTTACCATGGGTTCTGTCACAGGAGCCCCATTGCCAGACCCCCCCCCCCCCGTCCTTCGGGGGGCTCCCATGACCCCCCCCCCCCCCCCCGCGCAAGCCAATTTTCCCCTTGCCCAGCGGTCGAGGCTGGGGTCTCGCACTTGGGTCCCGAAAGGACTCCCCTAGCTCACCAGCCAAGGGTCTTTGGCCAGTGGCGACAGTGAGCCCCCCTTACTCTGTCTCTCGTGGCCTTTGGGGGAGTGGGGTGTCCTGGTATCGTGCGGCCACCTACAGGACAAGACAACCCAAAACTCATCGCACCACCATGCACGTGCACTGATATAGGAGCCGGGAGTTTTGGGGAACAGGGTATCTTACATACTATGACAATACATGAGGCACAAAGATGCGTGAAGGCTTTGTTGGCTACTTTCCCGAGCGCTCAAATAGCCTCATGAAGGGCCGGCATAGAGCCTACCATAGTATAATCACACAACAGTGGCTGCAAGCGGGGCACCGGCTACGCGCTAACAAGCGCAAAAACCGGTTGGGAAAGTCAGTGAGGGATGCATGCAGTGGGGACATTATGGACTGCAGCCAAAAACACAGCGGTCACGAGGATACCACAACACAGACAAGCAAAAGAAGCAGACAAGCAGTGACAAGACATGCGGAAAACGGGGTCCCCCCTTGCATAACCCCCATCGATCCCGTACCCCCCGCCCCCAGAGCCGTACGAAACAGCTAAGCCAGCGCGTGGCATGGACAGGGGAAATCCGGGACCCGGGGAACGCCGGGGAACCCCTCTAAAGGGACCGTTTGCAGCAAATGCCACAAAACCGGCGAACAATGGTATCACTTAGGTAGTCGACAAAATCCCCGGACGCTGTCAGAGAGTGATAGGGTTAGAGGCCGGCATATTTGTTGACAACTTGCAACTTTCTGCCCGGATTGTACGGCATCAGACGAGGCCGAATTCGACGCTGAGGGGAAGAGTAGCCGACGAATATCCTACACCGGGTTTGATTTCCCTCGGAGGATAAACCACTGCTTTGTTGTGGCGTAGTTGGATGTTGTGACACTCACAAAGGGCTCGCGTGCGTGGGTGCCCCTGAGTTGGGCTCGCCAAAGTGCCTGCGACCATTGGCCGCCCCGCGGCTTGTCGGTGCGAAGCTAAACAACGGCCGTTGCCAGCCACCAAGCGCGAAGTGCGCGCACCAGCGATCCACAGAACCTCTCGAACGAGGCCTCTGCGAACTTCTCAGGGACTGGTGGGTCCAAGTGAATGTGCAGCTGCTTCTCATCGTTGGTGCCTAATGTGTAGTCTTGCCGGACCAGGGCATCTCGCCCCTCATAGTGTTCGGCTGTGCACCGGGCATCACGGGTCTTGCGGTGGGCCCAACCATGTTCCGAGCGCTTCCGTTTGCCGGTGGAGGGGCGCAGCGCGGTGGACGAAGCAACAGAGTCTAGCATGGCACCAAGCTTGAGCTAAAGGGATACATAGGACAAGAGTGGGATAAAACGAGCTCTAGTGAGGTTCCCTGTCATGCTGCAGGGGCGCTCCCTTGCACATATCAGGCCCACTCAAGCAAGGGAGGGACGGCGCATGGCAGGCGCGGAAGCCTCCGAGGGTCAAAGTGCACCTCTCGTATGAACTAAGGGGACAAGAGAGGGATGCATGTCGGACTGTGCAACGCACACCGGACAGGTACAAATGGGACGCTAATACGACGGGCACCCTGTTCGACTCTACGAGTGATATGTGGTGTGCATGCGACCGTGTGCACACTTGCGAGGCAAAAGCAATAACTCCGTTGTAGTTTGGTCTCCACATTGTATTTCGAGGGTAGTGTGTCCCAGTGTATCCTGCTCTGTATTCTCTGTGGGGTCCTGGGTAGGTATTGCCATGGCGTGTCTTGTGGGTCGGTGGTCGTGTGTCCCTGTGCCCACGGCCTCGTGCGGTGAGCCACACCCCACAGTTAGCCTGTATGTGTACCCTCTCCCACCCTAGGTTAGTAGGGAGGGGTGCCCGACGTGGGCCTCGGTCCACTCCACAGGCCGCTTGGCGGGTGCGCCCGGCTGTTGCCTAGAGGGGGACAGGGGGGGGGGGGGGTGGGGAGGGAACCGCCAAATGCACAATTGTGTGGAATGCGGTCAAATGTACGTTAACAGATGGAACCCATTCACCGTGCAACACCCGATGTAGGCATCAAAATGGGTCCATAACCTTTGCTGTAGTGAGGTCCCAAAGCAGGGAGGACTGAAAGGGCTACATAAGCACTGCTGCCAGGGTGGGGAGGCATCACATGGCTGTATAACCGCAGCTGTGTTGGGGTCCCTGAGGCCGGAAGGCCTTGGATGATGCTTGGGATAGCCTCAGTTGGGGGGCATTTAGGCCTAAAAGGATGCACGGCACGCACCCAGTGCGCCAACGTCCCCCCAATAGAGAGCCACACACGTACAGTGATGGGCCTGCAGGCATCACAGGCACGCACACGCCCTCCTGTTCAAGTAACACCTTTGGTGATGAAATACAAGTAGTCAGCATCCTTGCCCTGCTGCACAACCTTGCTCTCACCAACGGGGTAATACGGATCGAGTTCGCAGCAGAATTCCAAAAGACGCGTTTCATCACCATCAGGGGCCATGAAAAGATTGCTGGGCAGCAGGCGTATCACTGTGGCATACACGTGGTGGATGACCTGCAAGCAGAGTGAAAGGGTGCGTGAGTCTAGAAGGCAGATAGGTGTGGGGGTTGGTGAGGGACCTGTGCATGAATGCATGAGGCGATCAGGGAAGTGTGCCAAAGGCCGCGCAATTGGTGCGAGAAAGGCATATTTGCACATAGAGCATGTGGCGGAGGGAATGTGCAAGATGGTAGAAGTGAAAAATGTGCAGAGAAAAAGAGTCCCAGATGGCTGTGTCGCCATTGGCCTGGTACAGGAAAGTGGCAAGAAGGCAGGAAAGGGTACCCTGCAGATGGGCTGGTGTCAACCCTGGCTCCATCTGGACTTGCAAGCAAACGGAGGGATGGTTGGGTCTGAATTCGGTGCACCCTGGAAAAAGTGGTGCCTCCTCACTGCTGTGGCTGTGTGGGGTTGTGCACTCCCACACAACATCGCTGAAAACCATCTGGGGTCTGGTGTTGCGCCAACAATTGCGCCTTTGGTGCCATTGTATCGCACAAACAAGATTCACTTGGGACTCCGGGGAGGGGGGGGGGGACCTTTTAATGCAAATCATGTGGCTTGACATCAATCCCCCGCCAGAAAGGTCAGATGAGACTGGCTGGAAAAAGGCAACGCGGGCAACCGTGCAATGACAGTAGAAACGCGAGAAAGTGCTCGGTGTGGGCACTTTTTTTTCGCTCAATCCTGCATCGATCTATGTGTCAATCACCCACCCGTACTGCATGCTCTGACAAACAAGAGTGAAACGGAAAAGTCATTCGTCTGGTGTGAGAGTTTGTTGTGTTGAAAGCCAAACGGTTGTGTGGATGATTCAAAGAATTTCCCTTTTCCATTGAGTGAAGACTAACGACAGAAGCAATGCTGGAAATGCGGTTGTGTTTGTCAGATGCATCTGGTCCAACCAAAAACAAATTTGTGAAGACCTGTGTAAAAAGATATTGGGGCCCACTACCTCTCGGCTGTGCTTCCTCGTATTGATGTTTGCACATTGTGCTCTGCAATGTGACTTCTGTGAGTTATTTTCTTCAAATATCTGGGACCCCCAGGTCTGAGGCCGGGCGAATTACAAATGGATCCCTCAAGTGCAAAAGCACCTGAAGGCAGTGAAGCTTACGTAACGATTTGGGTGACGGACCGCACAAGGCACAATGCATGTTCCTTGATCAGTGGCTTGCCTATCCTGGCTGTGGCAGGAGGTCCCTTAGATCGCTCCCAAATTGAGGACTTTTGGGTGCAAACAAGGAAGTGCATGATACTACATGTGTCAACGATCAGCAAAATACTAAAATTAACTGAGAACTCGGGACTACCATGACATCAATTCAAACGGTGCAAACTCAATACCGTCGCTCAAGGCAGTTGGGCTTAGGCAGGAGGCTGCTTGGATAGTGTGTTTGTCAGGGGGCTGACATTCCTCTCTATCTCGTGCTCTCGCATTCACTTCGCCATACATCTCATGTATTTCGTTTCAGTGGCATCTAGTGCACATTGTCTCTGCTCATGACCTGCCAATGCTTCACCCAGCCTGCCGCGTGACTATTCCAGCGTCCATCAGTCAAACACAAAGCCGGATGATTCAAGGGCAAAGACAATCCTGGAAGGTAAAGGGGAGCTATGGAGCGCCTTAAGGTGACCACTGACCACTTGGCCTCCATGACATCCATAATGTGCAAGGCAAACCATATACCTGAGGCCGCAATGTGGATGGAACTTCGGAGATGATTTGCCGCGTACTAAACAAGGGGGTGGATTGCTGCTTGCAGAAACGCATCAGCGAAGCTGCAGTCTTGCGTCGCGGCTGCATATGATGGGCAGTCTATTGTCGGGGTGAGGGGGGGTGTCATTTTAGGATGGGTCCAACTGTGCCAACCCACCAACCCCCCCGCCCTTGCACTCCCTCAGGTGCCTCATGGTAAATCTAACTGGAGGTCCCACAAAAAGTGCCATGCAGGTTGCCTCATGCAAGCTATCTCACCGTACTTTGGGGAGCTTGACACAGTTGGTGCAAAGGGGCGTTGGCACAACAACACACAAACTTCCTGTTCCCCGCACCAATTACACCCAACCCCCAGAAATATGGTGCAGGAGGGTGTAACTTGTTTGGCACTCCTTGTGGGACCACCCCTTGAACCTTAAGCACACCATCCCCACCTGCGTGAAAATTGTAAGTTGAGTGCCAAAAAAGAGTATGAGATGTGTTCCTCTTTTATGCGTGAAGTTGTGTGGCCGTGGTTTTTTGGCCTTCAGTATAAACTTGAAAAAATTAAACACCTTAGAAAAAAAAAAGCACAAGCGGTGTACCTTTTTTTCTGTTTAGTTGTGCAAACTTTTAAAAAGGTGAAGAAGTGGGGGCAATAGGGCTGTGCATGCCTACTGGTTCGTTACAGCATGCTGCGACGGTTTAACGGCGGGGCGCCAAATCCACAAAGGACTCTACAATGCACAATACTCTGTGTGGCCACGGTTCAGAGGGACTGGGTAAATACCACTGCTTTACACTCCCAATCCCGTTGGCATAAGAATGTGGCCACCAAAAGAAGACATGGAGGCAAAAGAACTCTGCCTTCATCAACAGAATACAAGGCACTCCATCCCTTTGGCACGTTCAAAAAAATGGCCACCAAAAGACGACATGGAGGCTGACCAAAAGAGGTTGGCAAGGAGGTTGGTAGGCTTGGAAGGTTGGGCTTAAAAACACACAGTGCAACTATGCACCTCAGCGGGTACCAAAAAGTACTTTTGAATGTTACTACCAAAATTTTCATAACAACACACAATGGACAAGCCCTTTTTTTGTGTGTGATTTTTGACAACATTTGACACAAGATTAAAAAAATTGAAGCCATTTTGGACAATTTTTCTAGCTTTGACATGTACTACAGCACAATATCAAATTTTGATGAATGTCACATGCCTCCAATGTACACTATTATTTGAAAGAGTCAACAAGGCAACCTTAGGAAATCTTGTTCTGTTCAATGCGGGCTTCCAAAATGGGCCTTGTCCAAAAGTGAAACTTACTACGGCACGAGAGTAAACTTTGATGAATGTCGCAAACCTCCACGTCCCCTCTTTGTTGAACGAAGGTTTGCTCGGAGACCTTCATTTTGTGACCCTCGTTGGGGGTGCAACCTTTCTTTTCTGCATTAAGTGGTGTTAGCTGTTTTTTTCGTTAACTTGGGTAAACCTTTTCTTTTGCTTGAAGTGGTGCAGACTCTTCTTTTTTGTGTTGCGTCAGGGAAGCTGTTTTGTTTTGCATGGTTAAATTGTGCATCCTTTTTTTCTACGCTAACTCCCGCAAACTTTTCAGAAAATCGCTTCGTGCAGTTATGTAGCCATTTCAGTTTCTTCATTGCCACAAGGTTGCCAAAAGAACCAGTCCACTTTTTCCCCAAAGCGGCAAGGGTTGCTTCGCCATTTCAGTTTTCCCCAGTACTATGGGGGGGTACTCAGCAACAAACACCGCTTAGGAGGCCCATAGTGCCCCCTATCGTTTTTTCCGAAAAAAAAAATAACGACGAGCGCAGAGCCTAGACTTTTTCTGGTAGAGTGAAGTGTAAAAAAGGGGTTGTTTCTAGCCACGGTGTACGGGGTGCAACATTGATGCGCAAATTAGGGGGGTGAATCCCCCCAAAAGGTCCAATTTTGACCCCAACAGAGACCAAGAGCAGGAACTATTTTTTCCCATATTGGAGGTATGAAATACCAAAAATAGACCAACAGCACCATAAAACTATGTTTCACAGTCTGATATCACAAATGGAGCACGTATTTGGCAACAGCACGTGCTGCGGTTGTTCTAGCACTCGTAGTATTGTGACTGCAATGATGACCTTATATGCACCGCCTGTGAAGAAGGTGTACCCTATCACAACAGAGAACAGCACCTGTATGAAAGGAGGGTGCAAAGTAGCATTTCTGAAAGGCTGGGCTCTGCAGAGCCCAGAAACATGAAATTCACTAAAAACAGGGGTAATAATACAGGGTTGTACACCAACACAACAATGTGCAGGCAAACAGGTAGTAACAGGGCCTGAAATAGGGAATTCCTACTGGCTGGGCTCCGCAGAGCCCGGCTCCATAGAAACAACATAAAGCACCCATGAATTACGCTAATGATAAACAAGCCAGACCACCACTTTCGAGATGACGGCAACACTGCAACCCTCTGAACACCACGCAAATTTGACTAAGACAGTATGCTGGGCTCTGCAGAGCCCAGCAGTACAAAATTTGTCATATTTAGGGGCAATTCAATCAAATTTGAAAGGCTGGGCTCTGCAGAGCCCAGCTGAGTGCAAAAGGAAAAATTGACCTCCAAATTCAACCATAAACACATACTGATATACAGAGACAAACAAGGGCACCTCGTTTAATGTCCCATGGATGGAACAGCTGTTTGGGACTGCACAGGACAGGCCCACTCACATCAGGCCTTCACAACTCCAACAACAAAGATACTGCTGCGTCACTGGTCGATAGGACCGGTAACGTTGCACGGCCTACAACCTCATCTCCTTCGGTATCCTGGCTGACAACCGGTACATCCACCTCTGTACGGCTAGCATGTGGAAAATCAGCCATGGCTGTTGTAAAACGAAGATAGCATGTTACATGTACTTATCATATAGGACGTATGACCAGATAGTAAATGTAAGAGCACTGCACGGTATGCATAAATGTCAACTGCAATATATTAGGGTATGTTGCAAAAAAGGTGTCCTAAAACTGCCGTACAATCATACGCAACACAACGATACGAACATCACTTCAGCAACCTTGAACTACACCTGCGTGCGAAAATTCTAATGGTTGTTGTATAGTACTCCTCATCGGCTATTGACGGTCATACTTCCTCAATACCACGGTGACACAATTGTAAAACACAATACAACAGTACCGCAGCAAAAAGGCATAGAAAAATATATTAGCAGACCACATGTAGAATAAGTTTCAAAGTGTCAGAATGCTATTATGTCACACAAAAAGGGGGTCAAAATGGGAGTTTGTGAAGGTCTAGGCTCTGCAGAGCCCAGCCAACAGGGAAACCCTAATAAGCACCCCTCAAGTACCAAGTTTATGAATGCTGGCTCTGCAGGGCCCAGGTTGTTGAAAAATCCTAATACACGCCTTCTCTTGGCAGTTCTATCTAGATGACGTAATGCCTGGTGTGGCATTACGTCATCTAGCAACGCCCACCGGTAATGTGGGTAGGAGTTGTATCCTTGATTCCTGTTACTGCTAACCTATTTGGGGACAATGTTTAAGCTGAGTATGCTACAGTGTCGGCGAGAGGATACCTGTTGACCCAGGGCCAGGTAGCGTGGCCACTGGACCATTCTACACATCAGCCGATTGTTGTAATTGCGGTAGGTACAACGGGCTTATATTGTAACCTGGGCTCTGCAGAGCCCAGAGATCTAAAATGTGTAATATTGGGGCTTAAAATGACTTACACAGCTGGTCTGGGCTCTGCAGAGCCCAGCCTGATTAAAAATGCAAATTTGCACCCCTATTTTACCACATGCAAAAACCACCCATCACCCCTTTTTCGCTAAAACGATAGGGTGCACTATGGGCCTCCTAAGAGGGGATCAAAGGGTGCAAAATGGGGGGGAAATATGGTTTGGCCTTTGTAGAGCCCACAAAACCAAAAAAAATCTAACACAGACCCCCAAAATACTGCCCCCGGACAACATGCAAACCGCAACACCCCACGCAAGAGTAAGGTGTAACACCAAAGCTCGGCCACCACCCACCTGTTTGCATTTTGGAGGGCTGGTGAGTGGTGAAAACGCCCTCTAGGGATTGGTTTTGGGCACTGTGGGGTCCAATTGCAAAGAAAAATGAAATGTCATGTTTGGCCCTGCAGTGATAATTTTCCGAGGTTAACATTATCACACTAAAATATTGCTTACAAAATTAAATAAATTTGGGGGCCCATAGTGCCCCATCGTGCCCCCTATCGGTTTTTCAAAACCAAAACCGGCATGTACACAGAGCCCAGGTGGATTTGGGCGTTTGGAGATGGAGTTAAGGGGGCGATTTCAGATGTGGCGCACTTTAAAGTGCCGGAGATCACATTTTTGGGGTGGGAAAACCCAAACTCCGTAGTTTTGTGGTCCCCACCACCCCGGCAACATCGTCAGCATTTTTACCCCTTTGGGGGTGCAGAATACGAAAAAGTTTCTGGCAATAGGGTAAACAGATGTTTCAAACCCAGGCACGGCAGGCGGAGGGTTGCGATGACTGCTGGGCAACTGCAACCCAGAACGGCAGCTGCCCCTTTTATAGCAGCCACTTCCGCCGCTGTGTAACATCCTGAGGCAATACCTGAAAAAGCCCAACAAGTTGACAACGGTGTTGGCCCTGTGATAAATGGGGGTGGAAGACACATTTGGCTGTTTGGCTGGGCACTGCAGAGCCCAAAATTAAAAGAAAATAGTACAATAAGGGTGCATATGGAAGGTGTGCCTGCTAACCAAACACGCCACACGACCTACAGATATACCGACGCAAAAATTACAAACTTCTATGAGCTGGGTGCTACGGAAAGCGGCCCATAGTGCAGCCTATCGTTTTAGCGAAAAAAGGGGTGATGGGTGGTGTTTTGCATATGGTGAAATAGGGGTGCATTTGCATTTTTGATCAGGCTGGGCTCTGCAGAGCCCAGACCAGCTGTGTGAGTCATTTTAAGCCCCAATATTACACATTTTAGATCTTTGGGCTCTGGGGAGCCCAGATTACAAATTATTCCCGTTGTACCTACCGCAATTACAACAATCGGCTCATGTATGCAGTGGTCCAGTGGCCACGTTTGTGGACCGCTGCCCAACCATTCGCATCTAGGGGGAGGGAGGACCACCTGCCGGGTTACCATCAGGGCCCCGGCTCCCCGCGTCCTCAGTGTTGGTCTGCCCTCCCCCCTCTGCTCGAGGGGGAGGACCAGCTGCACCATGCGGGCGGCTTATACCTAAGGAAAGCAAAGGAAATGGGGGCGGCGGGGCACGGGCCATGTGTATCCAGTCTGTTTCTGGGCTGTGCTATGTTGTGTTGTGTTGTGCTCTCCTGTACTGTGCTGTGCTGTAAGTTCCCATAGCCCAATGCCCCAGTAGCCATTAAGGGGTGTAAAGTAGCTGAACTATACAGTCTGGGCTCTGCAGAGCCCAGAGAACAAGGAACCCTAAGATACACCCTAGAATTGCTTCTCAGCGGAAGTCTGCAGAGCCTAGCTTCTCAAAAATCCATAACATACCCGGGGCTGGGATTTGGGTCCCCAAAGAACAGAGCACAACACAGCACAACACAGCACATCAGATCACATCACAGCACAGCACAGAACACAACACAGCACAACAGGGGAGAAAGGGTCTTTTTGTGGTTACGGGGGGGCAGGGGCAGGGGCAGGGGCAGGGGCAGGGACAGGGGGTTGGGGGGGGGGGGGGGGGGCAGGGGTTTTGAGGTTTTGTCACCCTCCTTTCCTTGACCCACCCCCTCCTTATCACTCCCTTGCCCCACCAGAAGCGACAAAGCAACAAAGCGAGAAAGCGACAAAGCAAAAGAAAATGTGAAGCGCAGAGAAAATGTAACAATGGGGAGGTCGTACATCCTGCCATCATGGTAGCCAGGTCATTGAGGGGTGCAAAATTACAAGATGTTAAAGTTTGGGCTCTGCAGCGCCCAGAGAACAGGGTAACCCTAATATACACCCTAAAAAAGCATCTTACATGAAAGCTAGGCTCTACAGAGCCCAGCTTTTTGGTAAAGCCTAATTTCCATGCCCTTTTCATGTACAAGAGCAACATAGCACAAAGGCATAGAAAAATATAACAACAGACCACATGTAGGATAAGTGTCAAAGTGCCAAAAAAAGGAAAAAAATGTGGGTTGAGGTCATGCACTTCATTTACTCGGCCAGCATATTTTTCTAGAAGCACACCACAAGCACATCTGGGTCTCCAAACACCTTTCGTCGGATCCGGCTAAACTCAATTTTCATAGAATATTTGCGAAATGGATGGAGGCAAGATTCCGGAAAATCAGAAAAACAGATTTTCATCAGGATTCGGTGAAAGTAGGCTAAAGATCCGCTAAAAGAAGAGGTTTGTGATTTGTCAAGGTACCCGGGGAACCTACGGATAACTATAGTAACCTATGCGGACCAAGGGAGACCTATGGAGACCTATGCGGACCTTTCGGAGCCCATGGTGACCTATGGGGACCTATGGGGATCTGTGGAGACCTATGGAGATGCATGGGGGCGTATGGGGACCTATAAGGACCTATGCAAACCAATGAGGGCCTCTAGGGACCTATGGGTACCTATGGGGACCTATGAAGACCTACCAACATGTGGCACAAGTGGGGATAACCCCCCCCAAACCGGGGCCCCACCAGACAGGGTGGGGTTCGGGTTAAGCACCCCAACCCCCTATTTTGGGGTCGAGAATCGCAAAAAAAAGTTTTCGGGTCAATTTTAGACGGTGGCGGGTCAGTATGACACTTCCGAGTTCCTAAAAATAGGGTATTCCTACCAAATGACATAATCTCTAAGCCGCAAAACCCACCAACACCCCACACCATTGCCGCCAATGTCTTCCTTCGGATCCATTCCTCACCCTTTTGCCCCAATGAGGGCGGAGAAAGGTGCACCTACACCCCACTGTACCATTTTATGAGCCAACGTTGAATATTTTGGTGTTTTGAGTCATCACCCCATTTCTAGTGACGCCATACCCAGTTTTTTTCCCGACCAACACCTTTGTGAGTCCAAATGCTCCACCACAACCACCCAAAAACCTTCTCAAAAATGTGTATTTGTGTTCCCCAACCTTAAAATAGGGCGTGTCGTCCTTGCTTGCTTTCCAATCCTCCCCAAGTCACGGGGGTTATGTGTGAGGGGGGAGGGGGAGGTTCCACACTTATGCCGAATATGTATAGGGACCTATGGCAACCCCTTTTCTTGTTTTCCCACTTATCACCTATGCTTTGAGAAGGTTTATCAACGTGTAAACACCACTGTGTCCACACAACTTGCCACATCCGACATCACACATTGGACCTTATACACAGCCTTGAGGCAACCACAACAACACTTGCTTCACACATGGCGTACATGCAGCTAGCTGCAATGGCAATCTAGCCATATCGGGAAAATTGAAATGGCTATCTACCACCTAGTGTCCCGGGGACAACCGGAATGACTATGTAAGCCCTACCGTATGGGGAAAACTCCACCGGCGATGTACCCCTTGTTGTGTGAGAGGAAAACTCAGAGGGCCATACAACCTGTGCCATCTTGGGCAAGGGTGAAATGGTTGCAACCCCTACATTATTGCTGGAAAATGAAATGGTTGCATACAGCCTGCCATATTGGAGAAGTCAAAAATGGCTACCTAATATGTGCCAGCTCGGGGAAAATAGAAACACTATCGAATCCCAGCCATATTGGGGGAAAGCGAAATGGATGTCTAAACCCTTTGGTCAGGTATGCCAATGTGCGGAAGCACCTAAGGCCCCATAGGTGCCCAATGAACTTTATTGGTCCCCATATGTCCCATGGCCTTGGAGGGCCTAGATGTCATTGTTTCAGAGCCTGGGGACCACCACTTTCCAAGCAACCGTGAGTTTGTAACTGAATGTACCGGTTTCTATGGCCTTGGAGGGCCTGGATGTGATTGTTTGACTTCCTGGGGACCACCATGTTCCAAGGAGCAATGAATTTGCAACTGAAAGTACGGGTTTCTATGGCCTTCGGGGGCCTGGATATCATTGTTTTAGTGCCTGGGGACCACCACTTTCCAAGTAACCATTAATTTCTAACTGAAAGGGCGGGTTTCTATGGCCTTGGAGGGCCCAGAGGTGATTGTTTGAGTACCCGAGGACCACCACTTTCCAAGTAACCATGACTTTGCAATTGAAAGTACGGGATTCTATGGCCTTGGAGGGCCTGGATATCATTGTTTGAGTGCCCGCGGATCATCACTTTCCAGGTTATCATGACTTTGGAACGGAAAGTACCGGTTTCTATGGCTTTGGAGGGCCTAGATGTGATCGGTTGAGAGTCCACGGACCACCACTTTTGAAGTAACCATGACGTTGCAATGAAAAATACGTGTTTTTATGGCCTTGGAGGGGGTGGGTGTCATTGTTTGAGAGCGCGAGGACGACCGCTTTCCAAGTAACCATGAATTTGCAATGGAAAGTACATGTTCTATGGCCTTGGAGGGCCTACATGTCATTGTTTGAGTGCCCAGAGACCACCACTTTCCAAGTCACCATGAATTTGTAGTTGAAAATACTCTCGCCTTGGAGGGCCTAGATGTGAACATTTGCGTGCCCACGGACCATCACTTTGCAGGTAACCATCAATTTGTAATCGAAATACGGGCTTCTATGGCCTTGGAGGGACTAGGGGGTCATTGTTTGAGTGCCTAGGGACCACCACTTTGCATGGATTAATGAAATTGCGATTGACAGTACGGGTTTCTATGGCCTTGGAGGGCGTAGATGTCATTGTCGGAGTGCCCAGGGACCACCACTTTCCAAATAACCATCACTTTGCAATTGAATGTCCGGCATTCTGTGGCCTTGGAGGGCCTACATGTCATTTTTTGAGGGCCCAGGGACCAACTCTTTCCAAGCAACCATCAATTTGTAATTGAAATACGGGTTTGCACGGCCGAGATATCAATGTTTGAGTGCCCGGAGACCAGCACTTTCCATGTAATAACGAATTTGCGATTGACAGTACGTGTTTCTATGGCCTTGGAGGGCCTAGATGTGATTGTTTGAATGCCCGGAGACCACAAGTTTCCAAGTAACCATCAATTTGTAATTGAAATACGGGGTTGTATGGCCTTGAAGGTCCTAGATATCAATGTTTGAGTGCCCGGGGATTAGCACTTTCCGTGGAATAACGAATTTGCGATTGAAAGATCAGGTTTCTATGGCCTTCGAGGGACTAGACATCATTGTTTGAATGCCCGGGGACCACCACTTTCCAACTAACTATGACTTTGTAATTGAAAGTACGGATTTCTATGGCCTTTGAGGGCCTAAATGTGATTGTTTTACTGCCTGGGGACCACCACTTTCCAAGTAACCATGACTTTGCAAACGAAAGTACGGGTTTCTATAGCCTTGGAGGGCCTAGATGTCATTATTTCAGAGCCTGGGAAATGTGTTTACAAGTAACAATTAATTGGTAATTGAAAGTACTTGTTTCTATGGCCGCCGAGAGAACCGGGGACCACCACCTTCCAAGTAAGCAAGAATTTGTAACTAAAAGTACGGAATTCTATGGCCTAAATGTGATTGTTTTACTGCCTAGGGGCCACCTCTTTCTAAGTAACCATGAATTTGTAATTTAAAGTACGGTAAGTAAGTTTCTATGGCACTGGAGGGGCTAGATGTCATTGGTTGAATGCCCGGGAACAACCAGTTTCAAAGTAACTGTGAATTTGTAATTGAAATTACTGGCTTCTATGGCCTTGGAAGGCCTAGATATCATTGTTTGAGCTCACAGAGACCGCCACTTTCCAAGTAACCATGAACTGGCAATTTAAAGTAGGGGTTTCTATGGCCTTAGGGGACCCAGATGTGATTGTTTGACAGCCCGCAGCGGCCGGGGACCACAACTTTCCAAGTAACCATGAATTTGCAGGTGAAAGTAGGCGTTTCTATGGCCTTGGCGGGCCTAGGTGTGATTATTGGAGTGCCTGGGGACCACCGCTTTTGAAGTAACCACGACTTCACAATGCAAAGTACGGGTTTCTAATGCCTTGAAGGGGCTGGATGTCATTGTTTGAGCTCACAGACACCGCCACTTGCCAAGAAACCATGAGTTGGTAGCTGCAAATGCTCTCGGCTTGGAGGGCCTAGAAGTGATTACTTGAGTGCCTAGGGACGATCACTTTCCAAGTAGCCATGAATTTGCAGGTGAAAAAGGGCGTTTCTATGGCCTTACAGGGCCTAGATGTGATTGTTTAACAGCCCGCAGTGGTAGGGGACCACGAGTTTCCAAGTAACCATGAATTTGCAGGTGAAAGTAGGTGTTTCTATGGCCTTGGGGGGCCTAGATGTAATTGTTGGGGTGCCCGGGGACCACCTGTGTTGTAGTCACCATGACTTCACAATGCAAAGTACAGATTTCTATGGCCTTGGAGGGGCTGGATGTCGTTGTTTGAGCTCAGAGAGAACGCCACTTTCCAATCCATCCAATCCATGAATTGGTAGTTGAAAAAACTCTCACCTTGGAGGGCCTAGATGTGAATAGTTGCGTGCCGACGAACCATCACCGTCCAGGTATCAATGAATTTGTAACGCAAATACGGGTTTCTGTGGCATTGGAGGGCCTAGGGGTCATTGTTTGAGTGCTTGGGGACCATCACTTTTCATGGAGCAATGAAATTGCGATTCACAGTACGGGTTTCTATGCCCTTGGAGGGCCTAGATATAATTGTTTGAGTGCCCAGGGACCACCACGTTCCAAATAACGATAACTTTGCAATTGAAAGTCCGGGTTTTAGTGGCCTTGGAGGGCAGACATGTCATTTTTTGAGTGCCCGCGGAACATCACTTTCCAAGTAACCATCAAGTTGTAAGTGAAAGTACGTGTTTCGGTGGCTCGGAGGGCCTAGATGTGATTGTTTGAAAGCCCAAAGAGCCCGGAAACCACCGCATTCAAAGTAACCATGAATTTCCAGTTGAGAGGACGGGTTTCTATGGCCTTGGAGGGCGTGGATACGATTGTTGGAGGGCCTGGGGACGACTATTTCCCCTGTCTCAAAACATACGCCCGTCGAAGGGAATCACAGTTGGTTGACGGCTGAGCGCTATTTTCAAAACGTCCATAGTGTGCTTGACCAATTATGGGACCAATTGCCATGGCACCTTTTTGTGATTGTTAATGGATGCCCATGTGTTTGTGGGCCCGGGGTGGGGGGGGGGGGTGTGTTTCACGTTTTCCCATCTTTGTAAAGGGCGTTCAAAAACCGGCACAACTGCGACAAAAAAATTTTGGACTGACTTTTGTCTCTTAAACTTTTAAAATTGACCAACCTTCCCACCGGCGTGAGCAAACACACGTGCAAAATACAACAACCGTTCACGCGCTACACCCCCATTGTCACATGGATGTCCTCCAAGGACACCCAAATTGGCCACCGGGTGTCCCTTAGATTCCGCGGCTCGATCGGGAAGCCCAAAGACCTTAGGTGTCCCGGGCGTCCTGTGCTCGGCGTACCCGGTGGTGGGCACCGTAGGTGCAGACATGGTGGCGGGGTCCGCGGGTGCGGACCCGATGGCGGGCTCCGCGGTGGCCAATGTTGGTTTGGGGGTTGGGGTCTGGCTGGCCGCCTCGTCTGCCTGTGTCCCTCGGGGATAAACTGTTGCCCCCCCCCCCCCCCCCCCCCGGCCTTTTCCCACAGCATCGTGGCTGTGCCCTCGGTGGCACAGCACAAATGTGGTGCCACCTTGTACGGTGTCTTCCCGTCTCCAAAACCCACTTTTGCCGCACCCCCCATTCACCGTTCCTACCACCTCCCCCGTCTCCACCCCTATGGGTAACGATGGGGATGTTTCGCCGCGCCCTCTGCGGAGAGGTGGGCGCTGCGCAGGGGGGGGGGGGGGGGCACGGGTAGTGCGAAATCCACCCTTGGAGTCACGGGTACGAGAGCAAGATAAGAGAGATGAGAGAGCAAGATGGTTGTCAAGGACGCCACGGTTGCACCATGAGTTGCCGCATTGCCGCGGAGTGGAGTCACGTGGTAGGATGACCGTCATGACGGTTCACGTGAAATGTCACGGGTGGCCAGTGCCTGGTAACGCGTGTCACCTCACTCTCAAGCGAATGTACCACCCCAAGGAGAAGAGCCCGTCCCTAGATGCCTAGCGGCTCCGGACATGCAAACTCGGAAGGTAACACACAAGGTGGAGATACCCATATCCCGGTTTCTACCGGAACACCTCCGACCAACGTGCGACCACCGCAAAGGGAAGGAAGTCTTGTCTACGCTTTGGGCGTTGCCCAATGGTGTCCGGAGTGTCCTCTAGGTGGCATAGATCCACACCCCAGAGCTAAGACCCCTCAAGTTCCACCTGCTTGCGTGAACCTCCTCGATATGCCTCAGGTGCTAGCTCAATGCCACCCCCTTGGCATGTCCTTGCCCCCCCCCCCCCCCTCACCCACAAAGGGCTCTGGTCACTGGACCAACTCCGCCCCCTGCTCATTGCTCTACCCTGCCAATCCGCAGTGCGCAACTCGTCTACCAGATCGAACAAACGGAGGAGCACTCGTGCAACACCGCCCGAGCGCTTGTCATGATGCAAGCAGGCGTGCAGGGCACCGCCGCACCGCCGCCCGTCACCCCCCCCACCAACCATGCCCCGACCCTGACTCGCGGGTTGCACGCTCCTAGTCCGTTAGCAGCTCTTTTCACTCCCCCAGCGTTCACAACCACGTCTGCCCCATACTAATCACAGCGTACATCACCCAACACGGCAACCCCGCTATGAGGTCCCCCTGGGCCTTTACAGTGTGCATGGAGTCCTTGGACGAGGGTGACGGCCGCCCTGACATGTCTCTGCAGTGTAGGAAAGGCGCACAGTGGTATCGGGTGGGACATCTGCATTGCCCTATTTGTTGCGCAGGATGACACAGACGCACACGATTGCAGGTGGCGTGGAGACCGAAACGCCACATGGGCGTGCATTGTGCGGGGTAGAGTAGATTATGAAGAAAGCACATGGCGGCCGGGTGCGCTGTCACAAATGGTCGCAGGAGGGCGGAATCGGAAGGGGAGCTCTACGCCAGTGCGCTCGGCTGGCACCCTACGTGGGGGAGCATGTACGACGGGGGACACAGTTGGCGGAGAGAACGAGTCACGGTACTGCTCCACAAGATGTCAGGCGGAGAGGGCGGATACGCTGAATGCAGTCCAAGTCGTGATCCCCGCGTCTCCCCCGCCAGCCCACCAAGGCTTTCCTATGGCGCGGGCCGTTCCAAGAGTTCCTCATGGACGTCCCGCACTCCGGTGATGCCACCTGCTTGCTGCAGGATCAGGACATATTGACCGACTATGCGGCCCCTGGCACCGTGGTCGCTGAGCTCTGCGATACACTACGCTAGGGGCTACTAAAGGAATGGTGCAGGGGATCACCCCCGCGTCCGGGGCATGGACCCCGAGGAGTTTGCTGCTTACAGCCACCGCTACCGTTGCGACGGGAAGTGAGCATGTGCGGGTCGTTGAGCACATCCCCCTCGCATTGCTGCAGGGCAATCCCAAGCTAGGGTACGTGTCCAATGAACTCGGCTCGCCTACCACCAACCTGGTCACCCGCTTGAAGCCCAACGACGCGGGCAGTACCCACATTCCTGCGCAGCGCCCCGAAAGGGTCTTTATCCACACCCCCACACACACAACCACCGTCTCACGTGGCGGGGGCAGGCGCGGCAACCCATCCCCCACCCCCATAGATCCTCCCACGTGGGTGAGTCCGCAAAGATTTACCGGGGCTCTCGACCACGTCTTTGTCCCATCCCCGGCAGAAGCAGCGCACACTACAGTGGTGCGCTTTGCCTCCCGTTTTACATCCGACCACCTCGCCGTCACATCCGCCATCGATTGCCTTCCTCCTTCCCCGCAGCTCGTATGCCCCGCCCGCCGAGGGCGGTATGCTATCCCTAGAAAGACACTGCCATCACACACGCAAGCCCTTAACCAAACCTTCCAGGAACGAATGCTCCAGCACCCGCCGGATTCAGATGCCTCAACACGTTTCCAGAGAGTCACCTCCGCGCTCACAGAGGTAACCACGGTTGCTTATGGACCACCGCAAGCCTCACACCGTACGCCCGCCGTTGTATGGGGCCCGGTTCCCCACCTCCATGAGTAGGTTCATGCCCATCCGGATGGGCCCGAACGTGCCCCGTGCCTTCTGAACGTGTCGCAGAGGAGGGTGGACATCCGTACAATGTGGGACCTCCTAATATTGGAACGAGACGTTGGGTTGGCGCCAAAAACCCGGGGGCCATGACAGCCTACCAAACACTACTACCGGTGCACAATGGGGAACCGGTACGTGGCGTCTGCCGACCCCGTGTACCTCGGCGGCACCCCAGTCCCCCTACACCATCAGGGACGGTTGGCCGTGGACCAGCTCCGTCAACGCCACCTAGCCCCCTTGGAATCCCTCGGGGTGACCAGGTGCCAGAAATCACCAGATGGACGTTGGGATCCCGTCTGCCACAGTAGCCAACGTCAGTGCTATCCTCCGCCGCGCTGCCGCCACTTTCCGCTACAATGATCTTCAGGGGTACAAGCTCTACAACTAGTCAGAAGACCTGCAGCTATCCTGCGTGGTGATCCAAGTCAACACCATCCTTTGTTGTGCCCAGGTCCCGCACATCCACTCCGCCAACTTCATTGACTTGCCGCAGAACGTCCCGCACGAGTCGGTGGCCAATGGCCGTCCCCTCACCAAATTAGCCACCTTGTGAAAGATCACATCGGCGGTCCGAGAGGATCATTATCAGCCCAAGGTCATCGCCCGGTGGATACCAACACCAAACCAGTTTGGGATGTACCCCAAAAGTTTGTCGGTCGAGCTGCTCCGCCGGCTGCACGACGTGTAATGGGGCAGATGAAGGCATCACACGGAGGAATGGGTACTGTCGGATGACATTCGACACACCTACGGCTAACCCACTGCGGTGGACACACCATGATGGTGACGGCGGGCATCGCCCACACGGATACCCGCACAGTGCGGAAGCATGACCCGGAGCTCCAAATCCACATGGTCGGCACAGATGGCAAAGCGCCCTCCATCACTTGTCTTGGAGCCCTCAATGGGCAAGGCTGCCACACATCCGGGATGAAATGTTGTGTCAATGGGGAGGTACAGGGACATGAAGCGTGCTGAGACGTTCCTCCGGTGCACACCCCAACGGGAGATCTGCACCGGGTGTTGCTTATGGACCGCACACAATGGCGCCCTGGGGGACGGGAGATGCTTGCACGCCTGACCGGAGGCATCCAGAGAGCAGGCCACAAGACCGACTTGCACTCCGACCCGACATGACGTCCTCATTGGAAGTGCCATGCGAGACAACCACCGTGTGTTGTTACGACAAACCGTCTACCTCAACAGACACCCGGTCCGGTAAGCGGATGCCCACGAATATGTCCGCTTACTGGGGCGGCACGCCCTCCCCCACCTGTTGCACCGCACAAACTCCCGGCACTTGTTTGCTACCGCCCGCGTCACCCGCCGCGCGCTCCGAGGCCCCAGGTTGCCTGCCCGGTACCCATCGGCTATGTTCCGGGCGAAGTTCCACGGTACCGTCAACTGGTTCATTAGCGCCCGGCCTCCTACACCCACTGCCCTCCGCATCCTAGATGCCATGCTGGCTCCTAGCATGCGCGCCACAGTAGGACGCAGCACTGGGCCATCGTCCCTCTTCCTCCGTGACATCGTTTAGGGCGTAGTTGGTATCCCCCCGTCGCCAGTGGCCCGGTACTGCAATTTTTTTTGCCGTCTATGGCCGCCATCTCAACCACACCAACCCCCTCGTCCGCCGTTCTACAACACAGGGCCTGCTCACGGCAGTGTGGAGGTTCCACGGACAAATGTCCTGCCTGCACCACGAGCTCGGTAGGACGTGCCCAGCACACCCAAGAGACCACAAAGCCTTTGTAGCCCTCTGATTCCCTTGCGGTATCTCGATACATCTCTTGGGCAAAAAACGCCTCCCCGCAAAGTAGCCACATGTCACGGCGCTAGCCGGACCCCCGTTGGAGGTCGTCAATACCCACGCTTGGATGCTTGCCGGGCTGCCGGACGCCGAGGTTGCACACCGGGCTGCCTGGCCACGTGCCACCATGATTCCAACTCCCCCACAAGGCGCCCTACACCCTGTCTCGGCCTGAGTGGGTGTCCAAGCCAACGTGCGTGTTATCAACTGGCTCCCCTATGATTAGGGCATCATCCACGATGCCTCATGGTGCCCCACGACCGGACGGTGCAGCGGAGCGGTAGCGGTCTTCTGCCCGCACAGATTGTGATATTGGGTCCACCCGATTCCGGTCCCGCTCCGCCTAGGAAACTCCAATACAACGAAGCTATACACGGCGTGGATGGCCTTGCGAGGCAGGGGAGAGGTGAAAGCCCCCACTTTCGCCTTCCGCGCGAGCAAATGGTGGTTCGCCGACTGCAAGTCCTACATGGACACCCAAGAGGGCCAAAACGAGCCAGATGATTCTCTCCCAGGAGACCTGATTGAATCCCGCCGGTTGCTAGCCACAGGGCACGCGCCGACAACCCTTCTCTACTTACAACTCGCCGGCACGTGGATGGTCTTCCTGCTCGACGTGGTTAACAAAGGTGCCGCGAAGGCAGCACATAGGTGCCCCGACGCACCCGTGTAGTTGGAACCCCTGTAGAAACCATGTGTCTCTTTCTCACATGGGGGCCACCAAGTCCACGACCCCGTGGTCCCGGCACTAAAGGGCCGGGACCACGGGGTCACACGCGTACAGTACGCCCTAGCTGAGGCTCCCAAGCCCCAACGAGATTCCGGCCTAGAGAGGTACGAAGAAGCGGTGCACCACAGCCTCATCTCCTGAGACGACCACTTGGAGGTTACTAGGCTCTCACTCTGTCTATTTCCCCCCCACCCAGATGCAAGCCCTCTATGCGAACAAGCCGCGTCGGGGGACCACACACTGGCCTACCCCTTGGACGCCCTTGTAATGGCGCACTATCATCCATGGATGGCAGCCCAGCTCCCCCAACGTTGCTGGGCATGACGCCAATGGCGAGCCACCGCATGGGGGTTGGTAGTCCTCTAGGGAAACGCGCCCTTTCTTCTAGCCACCTCTGGGGCCCCATCTCATGACACCGTGCCCACGTATACTATTCGCCGGCTTGGCAATGTGAGCGCTACCCACCACAAAGGTCTCCTCCACAAGGGGATCACTGGCAGTGAGATCCGGCGCCTGATCCGCCACACCATCCTCACCACCATCATCGCGTACAAGCGTCATACCATACCCCTGCTCCCCCTTATCGAGCAACTCTCCCGCACACGTGAGCTCTATCGAGACGCTTGCCTAACGCAGCGCCCGTGCCCTGAGTGGTTGCATGCCTCTACGGGGAATGTTTGCCCGGCGCGCGCCTAGCGCGCCACTTTTCTATTAACTATCCCAATTTCAGCCCCATATTTACCCTCTCATGGAGAAACCCCCCAAGTAGACCACGTTTTACTGCACACCTTCCCTACAAAGCACATGGCATAATAAAGCAAAATCTGTGAAATCAGCTACTCCAGCTGTCATCTGTATTGTACTTAACAAACAACATTGGTCCCACAAGTGTGGGTGTCAATACATTCATGACAATAGTGCTCCTTACACTCATCACAAACTGCGACGGGGGAGCGCTTCTGGCAACACAACACACACACTTCTGCCGCATCCCCTGCCTCATCTTGCGTGCCACAACCGAGCAAACGGCTGCTCAATGCGTGCCCTATACCACGAGTGCACGTCATTGTAACATTGTTGGCGGGCTGTCAAAGTGCCATTCTTTCTTCAAATGAGGGGCACAATGACATGAATCTGGCCTTTATAAGCACCATCATGGCCCCCAACTCCAAAATCAAAGAAATCACCTCGGGTACGAGAAGGACCATACCAATCCCAAATCAAAACGTCTGCTGATGTCACGGGGGCTAAGGGGCAAATCCATATAATGTTGCTGAACATATCAACAGCAACAGTCCACCGGTAGAACACGGGTTACAAAAGATGCCCGGCGCGCGCCCGGCGCGCTAATGATCCCCCGTAACCAGAAGCATATGCCAAGCGCCCCCCAGTGGCCAACTTGGGACGTACTTCTCCATCTTTGGTGCACCTGTGACCTCGGGGTGTTTTACCCTCGGGGGATCTTACGCAAACCACAAGGCCGCCCCGCAACAATCTACGCATACTGAGCGGGCGGCCGCCTCCCAAGCAACATGCTCAATGAGATCAACCACCATTTAGCCGAGGTGATCATCTTGGACAACACTACCCAACACGTGCTGACGGCCGTCCTCCCGGTCCGACGACGCCTTTGGACCATCCACTACGGCAGGGCGGTCGGGTGCCTAGAGGCGGGCTACCGCGGAGCGGACATCCCGGCATGGAGCGCTGCACTACAAGCCGCGTTGAGTGCAAACCTAAGCGCTGCGGCCCAAGGCCCCCACACCGTCTACAGGGATGTGCGCATGACCTTGGAGCCGCGCAAACAACCACCCCGATGGCCGCCGTTGGCCACGTGACTACGTCCTCCGCCTCCACATAGAGGTACTGAGCCGCGTTCTCCTTAACCCAAGAGCCAGAATAAGTCGCAAGTGAGGCCCCGGGGGAGCCCCGCGTCGCCTTCGGCCTTGATTGGACAAGCTAACTCGGCTAGACCGGGGCGGTTGGCGCAGGCGAAAGGGACCCGGCTGGCGGATCAAAGGGTAGCTCCGCGCATATTGGCGTCCGGACCGGTACGGCCTAGCCTGATGGGCGCTCTCAGATATGCGCGCCAACAACTTGTCATACTCTTGCGGAGGTAAGACGGAGAAATTCTCCCGGAACTGTGTGTGTGTTCTGTGGCCCGCAAAAGACGTCGTGGCGACCCTCCGTACGCGGGTCCCGACAGACACTCCTCCTCCTCGTCCTCCTCGTCCTTCGCCTCCCCTGCCTTCGGCCGCCCCTCCCGCTTCATTTCTACCGTCTCATCCCTTTTGACCGGTACCCCCTTTGTTGTCTTCCCATCCCCTCCCCTTTGGTCTGCCCGTTGCCCTCCGTTGCCGCCTCTTTCTTCTTTGGCACTCGTAGTCCGCATTTCGGGGAAGCGTTGGCTACCGATTTGGATCTGCTTCTGCTCCCAACGCCCTGATAATGTGTTCTTCAGCAGTGCCTTGCCGAGGGTTTGAGTATTTTTCAGTGTCTTTTGCACGGCCTTTGTTACGGGTTCCTCTTGCTAAGAGCTAACCCGTGGGGTAGCATAGGCCTCCTAGGCGTAGCTATGGGCTATAAACAAAGAACATGCAAGGGGATGTGTTGTGTAGAGCGCAAGTGACGAAACTAGTGGGCTTTCATGGCAAACGGGATAGGGAGGAAGGGGCACAGTGTAGATAACCAAAATCATTGGCCTGTTCTTGTTCTAGGGGATAGAAGGGATTTTATCGGGCTTTCCTCTCCACGGACATGGCTAGCCTTTCACACAGGGGACACCAAGACAATTTTCGGACCCTGCTTTCACTCCTCATATTGGTACTCCCGCCAAGCCCTACTGGTTACTTGGTGTGGCACCGGACGCCGGCCACCTACCAAACACAACAAAACACGAAATGCGGCAGTTTAATTGTTGAAACGCTCTGCAAAGCGCAACGAGATGGAAATGCTTAATTTGCATGGCACTTTGCCTCCCAAAGCATGTGAATGTTTCTATATGAATCAAATGCCCAAAAAGCGCCAAGCAATACATTCGAAATGGCGGTGAGGTGGGTGTCCCCTCAAATTTGCCACGTCTTCTTGCACCGGCAATGGATCCCCCTAGGGAACATGTCCATACTCATATTTCGCATCCTAGGGGAGCTTTGCACAAGCACTTTGTTCACCTTGTGCCCAACCTTCTCCGACAGTATCTTCTTCGGCATTTCCTTGCTAACGGTTTTAGTGTTCCGGGATCACTGGAGTTTCCTCTTGATATGAGCTAGCGTGTGGGGTCGCATCGGCCTTCAAGGCATGGCTCACGTTCACAAACACCTGGTCACGATTGTAGGGTGATAGTGGTGCTGAATCGTCGTCCATGCTTGCAACATGGAATCGCCCAAAAGCAAGTAACACAAGAAAAAATTGGGGTTTTGGAACAATTCTCAATCGCTTCTCAATTCAGAAGTTAGTGTAACGACACTCAAGGACGAATGAAAGATCATCATGTAAACAAACAAAACCCGTGTCCACTCCACCGTCCCATTGCGAGACAATAATCACACTCCACTACCGCGCCAAGGTGTCACAATCATCACCCTCATAATCATTGTTGTCCTCCCCATCTGGTATCCCCACAAGTGCAGCTAGGCCTAGTTGGGGTAGGGGAGGTTGAGAGTGGGGCTAGGGGTGGTCTCTACCACAATACCACTGTGGCATTGGGTGTTGCCTAAAAATTTCGTCTCCCTATGCTATTGATGATGCGACTTGCCGATGGTTGTACCGTTGACGAAAACCATTTAGTATGTGCACATTTTCATCACTGCCATCGAGAAGACAAGCAACTGTATGAATTGCTAACTCTTGCACATGTTGTCTGCAGAAAAGAGTTCGCAAGCCTGTAAGAAATTTTACCGATACATGCCAAGCACCTAGGACCGTGACACCAGGACTGAATGCCCATTCCACAACCACATGGGGGCCGCGGGCAGTATCACGGACAATCATTAAGAGACGTTGCTCAATGTTGTAAACAACACCCTGTTGCAACCTAGTATTCGACACATTGTTTTGACAGCCAATTGTTGGTGCAACCAACAAAAAAAGATCAACTACCCCTAGAAGTGTGCAAGATTATGGTGGAAATTTCTTAGGTTCTCAGCAAACCGGGGGAGCAAAGGCCCACAAGGCTCCTTGTTGTGTTGCTGCACCATGCCACCGAGCGCATCTTTGCTAAGGGAGAGGAGGGAGGCATATTGCTTCACCGCCTCTATTTGGTTGTTGCAAATGAGGCAGAGGTTGGCAATCTCCGTGGCCTCAGCCCAACGGCCCCGGGCGGCAGGGGCGGAAGCCACCCACTCACCAATGAGTTGTGAGACCAAAGCGTCACGCGAACTCTTGGTCCCACTCAAAGGTGTAACTGCCATGCTTAGCTCAAGAAGGGTGTCCTAAGAGAAAGACATAACAAGACCTACACAAGTAAAGATGGTGGTGGGGAGTGTGTGGTGTGGGGAGGATAGTGGGCAACGGGAGGGGGGCTATCCAAGACACGCAACGTTAAAACATTGGAACCTCTCTATTGTCCCCGGGTTAGGGTCCCCGGGGCCGAATCTGCTCAGGACCTGACCCCAAGGGGCGGGCGGGACCCCTCTGTACGAAGCCCAAAATTGTTACACGGAACAATGTGCTTTGTCCGCGCCAGAGGCACCGGAGATTTCGTTTTAAGCACCCGGTACAAGGCGAAGTCTTGTTTTCACCACATGTGTTTATACCCAAAATACTCATATATTTGTGAGGAAGCCAAAAGCGCAAGGGCAAAAATAGGGTAGTAGTAGTAGTGGCAATAGTAGTAGCAGCAGCTCCACCACCAATGCCTCATCCACTACTAGTGCATGCTTCAACGGTGTGTCCCGTCTGGCACACGTGACTATGTGCAATCGGATTCCATGTGTGATGGGCTGGCAGCCTCCTGGATCACAAGATCGCAAGCACCCCGCCCAAAGAAGCATGCTCGCCCAAATAGTACCGGCAAGAGTGCACGCGAGGAGTGGGACGATGATTCCAATGCTTGAGGCCCCTCCGCTCCCTTTTCTTCTGTATATATATATATATATATATATATATATATATATATATATATATATATATATATATATATATATATATATATATATATATATATATATGTCTGTGGTTTGTAACAAGGGTAAGGGAAACCATTTGTGGGCCATTCGAGGCCAATATAGCCCGTTTTGCATCCACCTTCACTAAGAGCACTGCCCGACCATGCGTGGGTAACCCGGTTCCACAAGTGGGAGACAGAGCGGACCCAAGGCCCCCTAAAGACGTTTGATGGCATATGGGCCGAGTCAAGGCTACATCCAGTAGTGCTTTGGAAGTACTGCGGTGCAGCAAAACAATCGCGAGCAATGATTGGTCACAGAATGTCTTGTTAGCTTGGCGTGTTTGCGTGCTTGGAGGTGCTTGACGGAAAGTTGTTGGGTTTGGGTCAACGAAGGGGGCACCTCTCCCCCTACAGCCCCCAAAACGGCCCACACTCCTCGAGGTCACACATTGGCTGGCGACGGCCCCCGTGAAACTATTCCACTGTGAAGCCATGTCCCACATAACAGCCCCTTAGGGGTCGTCGTATGTGCATGCAAAAAGGCGTACAAATGACCAAAACAAAAAAAACGAATGTCAGCGTGTTCACATTTGGCCAATCAATATATCAACCTGCAGAAATCAAAAATAAACAGTTTGGTTTCAACTTGGGCCATTAGGGCGTGTGATGCTCCAAGGTTGTAACAACATGCATGACATGTCACGACCTTGAGATTTCACTTGACCGTGTTGCAATACGGTTGGACAATTCCTTTCGGAGCGTTTGGCTACCCACCCCCCCCGGTGCCAATGCATCCTTCTGTTGTTCTATCTTGCGATTTTGCAATTGTAGCAGGAGCAAGGTGTTTTCCCAAGCTCCTAGAAGTTATTGCTTGAATCTTAGGCGTCACAAGTTGCCCACCCCCCACCTGGCGCTATGGCCCACGGAAGTCCATGTTGTGATGAGGGGAAAAGTATGTGAAAAGGGGTGTTATTTTTTGGGTATCCAAACCCCCCTGGTGGCAACATGCAAAAACAAGGTGTGTATTTCAGTAATATATGCCATTATTTGCATTTCTGGAAACACACAGATTTTCAAAATAAAGATATTCAATCACCAAAATATAGTGTTCTTTTACATTTAGACCACTGCATTCCAGTGCGGGGGGGGGGGGGGTGCCTATTTTTTCTCTCCCCTTTGTTCCAGGGTGATCACACAACCCCCCTATACACCACAGATAAGGGAACCCCAAACATACCTTTCATTGAAGCACATAGAAAACTATCCCCAAAGTATGTACTTGTATTTCCTATTTTAACCAACCTGGCCGAGATTTCGGCCAGCTCTTCGAACAATGTCCAAACACATGGTCCTATTTGGCACACAGGCCTAAGCTGGCCGAAATTTCGGCCAGGTCCATCGAAACTCCGAATATGATCACTAAAATGGGTACCTATGACAGTAGACATTAGCAAGAAACACGGGAGCAATGACATTTGAACAGGGTGTGCAACATGATATACTCAATTACAAGCAAATACTTGCCACCTTACGAATCAAATCAGACTTTTGCGGTGCCTATGGGGAAACACAATAATAAGAGGCTGAAGAGGCTGAGGACTGTATGCTGGCCGAAATTTCGGCCAGACTTCATAATGACACGCAATATAAGCATTAGGACTGGCATTAGCGCTTGCGCAGACCAGATGCACGGGGCTTCTTAGCACCTGTGTTAGCAGGACGCTTGGCAGTGGCTGCAGCACCAGGTTGGCAGTGGCACAGTTCTAAGACTGTGTGTTTCCACCTTGGGATGGTGAAAAATGATTCACAAAAGCATTCATACCTCTGCCAGTAGGGGCCACAGTGCCTGAGGAGAAAGCTGGGCTGGCCTGAGCGCAGTGCGTGCCACTAGGTGAGATGGGCAACATCAGTTTTTGGTTTCTTCTTTGGAGTGTCTGTCTCTTGTTGCGACTCTGCCTCCCCATCTTGCTCCTCAGGCTCCTCAGCTGCATACCCAACCCCAGAACAATCCACAGGAAAACGTGCCCCCAAGTCATGGTACACATCCTCCCATGACTTGGGGGGGCACGTGTCGGCGTTGGTGATAGCCGCTCTGATGGACTGAACAAACTCATCAGGCACAACAGCCTCCTCACCCAAAAGGGCACACACAACATTACAGTCCTTGGAAAACCTGGTAGACATCATGCTTGCAAAATACACAGACAGAGTCCCCAGGAGAAACCAGTTGCCCGCCCTTTCTGGGACCGGAACCAGGATGAAAACAAACGAGAATATCTCCACAGGCATCACACACGACATGGGCCCTTCAGTAAAAGCCACGTAACGGGGCATCCTGTTATCAAAGGCGGTGGCAGAACAAACGGAAACCAGATGGGAAGTGTCACGTCAATGACACTGGAAGTATACAACCCCTGGACAATGGAAGTATACAACGGGGTCTTGGTTGACAAATTGCAAATTGCAACATCACACTGATACATATCCTCAGCCACAATGGCCTTCAAAGCAGCAACAGTGGCTTTCACATCAGCCGACTCACCCGCAATGAACACAGGCACACCGGACAGAAGCAGCTGCGCAACCATGTTATGCAAACCAGCTGTATAGAGGCGGGGCACCTCAATGACACAACCAACAAAGGGCAGTGAACTAATGATACCGGGAACAGGGACTCCACAACGCATTGCCATCAATTCCACACGGCCTGACTCTGCAATGAGTTTGCCTGTGCTTGTCTCAACAAGGGACTCCCTAGCACACTGGATACTAACCAGACCAGTATCAGATTTTTCACAAACAGGCTTAGCAACAGGCTTCTGCAACAATCCCCGCAACCCCTCATATTTGGGTTCCTTCCAAAGAGGGGCCTTAATTACTGCTTACCACGGTGGCCAGGGGTTTTCTTCAGTCCAAGTCCAGCTGCCATAGGCTACCTTCAGGTGTGATGCGATAGCGCACTGCCTTTTGGCCATCTCGATAGTACCAAGTGTAGCTGCAGGCAGGTGGTGTCATAGGGTGGGCTCCTGTTGTGCATTAATTGAACGACACACAAGCTGGCCGAAATTTCGGCAACGTTGGTCGATTTATTCGAATACAAACCCCTGTTTGACAAAAACATACCTCTGGTGTTGTTCACAAGCCCATTGGTAACCGCCTCGGGATGAAGAATGTGCTAGGACCACATCTGGGCCTTTTTAACAACTTTTATAATTTTTTTGAGACCAGGTAGGGTACTTTTTGTCCCATGCATGTACCCTACGATGTCGCGAAGTCGGTCAGGCGTGATGCCTTCCACTTCCTTGAACGTACCCAGTGCGGGATGTAATCCACGCTTCTCCATGGCTGCCATGGCGTCTACTACAGCAAGACCCACAAATTTCACCAAACGCCCAACGCCACTCCACCGTTTGGCAACAGCGGTCGGCACAGGAGAACATGTGGAACACAGAAGCTGGCCGAAAATTCAGCCAAGTCGATCGACAAAACCGAATTAATAAACGAAACACACCACAGTGCCTTCCTCGGCAGTCACACCACACTCTTCAAGCATAACAGTAATGTGATGGTAAAGGGTGTACTCATTGGTATCCTCATCCTCAAGCCTATCCAGGAGTAGGGACATTCGCTCCGATGTGGTGGATGCTGAGCCAGCAGTGGTCTGGATTTGATGTAAGCCTGCAAGCCGGCGCCTAGTCCGCAGGGGGCAGTCCTGTTTGACTTCATAACCACCAAATACCAGGGTCCAATCCGGAGTCTCCGTATTTTTCATCTCAAATTCCGTCTTGTGCTTTTGGACAGTAGTGTACACATGCTGACCCCCCAACAGAACCCAGCAAGTGGCTGCGCAACACGAATATTCGAAACAGCAGGTTCGAAAATGGAGACACGAAAACGGTACTATCGAGAAGAATACCACAACACACATACGGGTGACTTTATAAAAAAGGAGATCCTGGATGTAATCCACAGGCGGGGCTGCCTTCAGATCGTCGTAGCGGCGTTGCACGCGATCATCCGATATCCTACGGACCTGCGCAAATTTTCGGTCGTGGTCAATAATAATCTGGTCCGAGCGAACCTTTAATTTTGTCGTTGACGTAACCCAGTCGGATAACTTGATGGAGGATGTTGAATTTTTCTTTGGTGCGGCCTTAGGCTTCTTTTGAAGTCCCTGTGTGCTCGCCTGGTCCTCTTGAGACTGGGATTGCACTTGAGATTGCCCATTGTCTGCTGCAAGCTCACCATCTGGCGAAACAGCCACGTCCTGTGATACCTCTCCAGGCTCAGTCAAAAAATAAGATGCTACAGGGCAACATTTCATGAAGGGGAGAGTTCCCAACCAGCAAATAACAAGCACAGATCAACCAAAAACGGACCAAAACGGACTGCCTGACAGGAAAATCGGATAAAATGGCCGAAATTTCGGCCAGCACTACTCTGCATGTTAAACCACTGTGCAGAAATACCATTCTGAGAGGCTAGCCGAAGTTTCGGCCAGAACCTTATGTCATTTGTGTTCTGGGGGTAGCCATATGACAAGACAACAAGTCTGGCCGAAATTTCGGCCAAAAAAACATGAAACAGCAAATAGACATACCAAAATCACTAGCAATGCGTGGCAGAACCCATACCACACTGACAAACACATCTGCAAACAGAATTCAGTCCCAGTCCTGGGTATCCACACCGATGTGTTCTGCCTCATCTAGGGCTTCAAAGGAGGCAACGCTGTCTGTATCACAATCAATATCCCGGTCACTATCACAAGAGTCGATGGCAATGGAATCATCAGAGGCGGGGGGGGTACTGGGCGGGGGGGGGGCTGGGGGGGGGGGTACTGGGGGGGCTCTGGCTCGGGGCTTCGGGGGTGGCTTTGGGGGCAAGGCAATCCCACCGGGAGCAGCAGCACGAGCAGGAGGCGGTGCACGGTTGGCAGCGCGGATAGAAGCATGTGCAGTACGCAATACCCCTTGCTGGGCAGCAGTGCGAGCGGGTGTATTTGTCTGTAACAAATCCTCAACACGCTGAGGAAGCTTGGTACGGGCAACCAGATTTTGCATTGCATGCAACAGAACCACTTTGAACCGGTCTGTGGTGATTCGTGTCCTAGACATGGTACCGGGGAAAGTCAGATCCTCAACTGCATCCAGTCTTCTCACCTCAACTTTATAGTCCGGAACGGGAACACATATGGGCAGGCTCTGTGTATGGGCTGTCAAGATGAATGGTTTAAGATTGGCAGAGAAGATTGCCACGGATCTCTCAGTCAGCACACCACGCAAAACTTTCTCTCCCGGTTGGATAGGGGAAGTGTCAGAAACTGATCAGACAACTGTTGGACAGTGGTACAGGCAGTGTTGCGGCAACAGTGGGCTGAGAACCGACTCAGAAGTGCCTCACCCGGCTCCTCAGAGTGGATACACCGTAGGGAGGCGGAATGCCACTGACTCCAAAACAAAAGAGCAACAGCAATGGTTTTCACATACTCCGTGGCTAACTGCTCCTCGGGCTTGAGGATGTTCAGCATGAGCAATAGGGACATCTCAAGTGCCTGCTTAGCAACAATCCCGGAACCTGCCCTCCGGCCCTCCCAGTTGCACTCACGAACCAAAGTCCCAGTGCTGAAAGCTGCTAGACAGTATGTGTACAGCAAAGCCTTAAGGGCTAATAACATACGCAAACCCTTGCGCTGAATGGGTGTCAAGTCCCGCTGGCTACTGAGCAGGGCAGTTACGCGCTCATCTAGTCTGCCTCTATTGGACGATGTGGCTAGCATGAGTCCAAGCAACGTCTTCTCCATATGGATGACCTTGACCTTGCGAGGGAGGATAGACCCAACCTGAAGGCTATTTCCCAGCTCCAAAAACTTAATGAACGGCAGGAACGCCCTGTAGATCAATTCAACGCAGTACTTATAGCTATGCCATACTCCGTACACCAAAGGAAAACGCAACAGTAGTTGTGGTACATTCCGCGGAACATAAGCAGCACCATAACACAGGTTTAGTAGGGCAAAGTGTATTTTCATGTCCACAAGTAGGGGAACACAGTGTCTGGTGCGGTGTTCCACACATGACAAATCAACCACGAGTTGCAAAAGCTCTTTGTGTGTGCCGGAGCGGAGTTCAGACAGGAAAAAGGGTCTACAGTTGAGGGAACGAATATTTTTTCTGGCAATATCTAAAGGAGCACGAACCCAAACTCTCTGAATACCTTGGTTGGCAACATCAAGACGATCAAACAATGCTCTATGTGAGCGAAAGATGTCATGCGCAACCTTTGGTACCCTGGCCTCCATTTCGGCCAGCTCCGGCAGACCCCGGTATGCAGATAGGGCAGTAGTGTGCAAAACAACAACAGCTGTACAATTTAGGGTTAAGTCGGGTGAATGGGGATCAGCTCCCGACCTGTAACGCCTCAGGTTATCAAACCATATACAAACTTGCCTACGGTGCATGGTGTTCCACAAGTTGTGTGCTGCTAGTCGTGCACGATGGTGAATGGACTCCTGCTTAGTGTTACACTGACCAAGGACTCTTACCTTACGGCGTTGGCCGCAAGACATAATACCGCAGTTGTAACCAGACCCACAATTAGAGTATGGGAGGGCCATACGACGCAGCAGGCAGTATAGGGCATGGAACTGTGACAAAAATGTCATGTACCATCGTGGGGGCTTCTTCTCAGTGGCGGCAGCCTTCAACTGTGTCATGGAGTGCCGGCTCCTGCCATTCTTCCGCAACATGAGGCAGAATTGCAAAAGCTTTTGCAGAGTCTCACCACGTAATGCATTTCGCAACAGCCCTTTGGCTGTAGTAGCAAAAGCACCAGTAGCTGCAGCATGTACAACATTGACAGTAATAGCAGAAGACATTAATGTTGAAACAAGAAAACAATTATGTAGGAGTGTAAGGTGTAATACTCATGAACAATGACAATTCCAAGCTGACGGAAATTTCGGCCAGGTGTGTTCAAAGGGGAAATAATTGCTTAAATGTTCAAAAATAGGAAAAGCTGGTCGAAATTTCAGCCAGACTGACCAAAAAACGGAATATAAGTGCTTGAATAGTGAACAGACCAAAAAGCTGGCCGAAATTTCGGCCAGCCCAAAGAAAAATGAAAATAACTATGCCTATTCACTAGGAAACCAAAAAGCTGGCCGAAATTTCGGCCAGAAGCGTCAAAAACTGCATATATACATACTTGTTTGCAATGTTACCCGAAAGCTGGCCTCATTTTCTGCTAGCTTCAGAAAAACGTCAAATACAACACATTAGAAGAAGTGGATACACAAGGCTAGCACATCAACACGTATTTCAATGGGTGTCACACAGCTCTGCCAACAACTTTGGTCACATATGTCAAAAAGCATACTCAAAGTAGAAATGTAGAATATTGTCACATCGCGCGTATACGGGGTCCTAGAGGGTGGGCAACTTGTGACGCCTAAGTGCATTTGACAAAACAATTGACATTGCCACCTCTGTTGTAGGTTCATATGCCATTTTGCTGAGCAAAATGGATCATGCCTTGCACGCCTCTCTCTTTGGTTAGGCACACCGTGTGACCGGGCGAATTCTTTGAAGTTTATGGTCAATTGGCAACGTAAGTCAAATATGGTTCTTCCACTTTTGGTTGAGATGATGATTTCTTATTTTCATGGTGAAGTTCATGTATTCGACTGCCGACGTGTTCTGCCCATGGTGCTACATACTTCATTAGTGTCCTTTGTTGTACGGTGTGTGGCATGTGTACAAGTATTGTTGTCGGGTAGGCTACAACAAGTTGTTTTCACTTTTTACCTTTTGACCATCCGGTCCCTCGGACCCCAATACTGTTGTGTAGACACACCCATGGCCTGGTTGGAAAGTGTGTTGTTTCTGGCCCCTAAGCTCTTGCAACAGCTAAAGATGAAACTAGAGGGTGCTCCGAAAAGTCTCAGTCAGTACATGGTCAATAATACATTGTCACTGTATGTAACGAACGAAGGCAATGCGCAACTTGCTCAATGAAAGCGTACTCAATTGGTGCATCTTGGAGATGTTCATTCGTGATAGGAATTGGTGTACTAAAAATGACGGAAGATGGGCTACAGCGCCTCACCCGGTGGGGCTTGAGTTCAGTGTGTCCATGCTTTTGCTGTTTGCTGTTCCCACTTTTCCATGCTTCCAAGGGTCACATGAATATCTCTCCGGCCCTGGAACTCATCATGCTACTCATGGACTTGAACATCCGCAAGCTGGGCTTCCAGCACATACCGTAGTTCGTGAATCGCCGTGGTTGGGCCTACACAGCCGCAACGGGCTTCGTGTTGCCGGGGCCCAACCCCAATCGGGAGAAGTTCATGGACACGTGGAAGGAGTTCGCCACCCCCCTTGAGCTAAGGCCACGTGTGTCCATCCCCGACCCCCCTACAAGTGGCCCCTCTTGGCTGTTACAATGGTGAAGCAAATACGCCCAATCGTGTCCGTGGCTACCTCACCACGTTGATTGGACAAGGCTCCTCGCCTTCAGCGTGCGCACAGATGCGTACCAGTGTGCCGGTGGGAGTTGGACCAACCTCTCCATTGGGCTCCTCAACCACGGCGTACGAGGCGGCACACCTGCGTACTTGTGGGTGATAGGGATGGTTGCGTGCGGAAACAAAGACATGGTCCCACTAGCAACGATATGGGCCGAGAACCTGGGTATTTGGCGGATTCATTGTACGTTAACTTTTGCGTTAATTTCTCCTAGTTAATATATAGATTTTGGTTAATATTATCACCGCCGCAAAAACTAACTTAATATTCACGGGTAGAAATTCAACCAAAAAATAACCCGTGTTTTTTTTTTAGGCATCGCAGTATATTGATGATTGGCAAGGGTTCTAGTGGGCAACACGCTAGTTACCCAGTGTGCTAGCCATTTGGGGTGACCACGCACTTGTACACCGCACGCATCATTCTCACCTCTACTTCCCCCATAGTGTGCTCTAGATACAAAATATACAACATCTATCACGATTTCTTGTACCCGCCCCCCTTGTCCAAGTAATTCCTTGTCCAAGCAAATGAGCCCTTATGACTACTTTTTCTGAATTTTTCTGACCCACGTTTTTATAGTCAAAAATGTGACGTTAAGGGGTATAGCTTTGATGATAGAGGCAAAGGGGGGCCGGAGCGAGCTTGCGGTAGTTCCTCATGCCCATGCCAACATTCCACTTGCAACTGAAAACCCAATATTGTCTGTGTTGGTGTGATTTGCAGCCATGGCTGATGTTGCCCTTGCTAGTACCATAGATGGTGCACCGTACTACGTTGTCCACAATCATGAAATCACTGGAGCATGATGAAGTGCACTTTGTGTGGGCAAAAGCGGGTCATGGGATTTGGGGCCTTGGGCATTTCTTGTAGGGCAAGGTTTATTTCACCAAAGATATTGGTGATGACAGTTTCATCCCAAGGTAGATGGAAAGCCTAAACCCTGTCCAAAACTTGAAGTCAAGACTTCTGCAAAGCTTGCCCCAAAGGGCAAGCATGTGCAATTGTTCAAGATGGCGCACAAAGTTGGAAAGGGCTTCTATTTCACGGCCACTGATGCCCAATTTGCCTGCACAAAGTGTTGTAGTACCCTGATGTAGTGGCTTGTTGCACCCACTGTGATTAGGGTGAGGTATGGGCAGGTTCTCGGCGAATTACATTCTTTTGGCACCACACGTAGCGTGCAAGCACGGGCTTGTCTAAGCACATGAGCCCATTTGACCGTCAACTTTCTGACTTTTGGTGTGCTCGGACAAGGGGGGGGGGGTAGGGCATGGGAAGAAACACAGACGCACGTGCACACACACACACACACACAATGATATGGGCACCGCCCCACACCCCTCCCTTGCCACACATATCCTTCCTACCCCCTCCCGTTGTCCTACCCCTGCCCTTGTGGTTAACGTTTCGGGGGGTATGCCCCTTTCTTTCTACAGGTGCTTTGGGGTTGTACGCAAAATGTTTTTGGACGTCGGACTAATCAAAAAAGCTGGTAGGTATGTGATTCTTGGTGTGTGTGTCTCCATCGTGGCCAAATTGTGGGTCGTAGATTGTCCCAAAGCAAATAAAGGGGCCGATTCATGCTTTGTTTGCACTGCTAAGCCCCCCCCCCTCCCCCTGGTATTGTGCTATGTGTGGGGTATGATGTGTGGAGGTGTGGTGTTTGGGGGTGTGGTGTGTGGGGCTGTGGTGTGTGGGGCTGTGACATGTGGGGCTGTGGTGTGTGGGAGTGTAGTTTCTTGGGCTCTGGGTCAAAAGTCCCGTGTAATCCCCCACAGCAACCCCCCCCAAAAAAAACACCAAACTTCGGCAACAAGTTGGGCTTGATATGGTGCTGTGTGGTGTCTAGGCCCCTGAGGTATGTAAAAAACTCCCAAAGAGCCGCACACAAGCGCCCCGCCCCCCGAGGTACCGAAACGTTTTGGCACAACAGTGATGCATGCCCCTGATGTGTTTCGCTTTGTGTTGCGCATATTTTTGTTCACGGTAATATTTGAAGCGGTATGTTGATTTTTGTAGGTTAATGTTACAGCCGCCGGCAAGTAATGTTTCATATATCAATTTATATTCGGCCCGATATCATTAACCTGCAAAAAATAATACCAGGGGGCGGAAAAGTAACTTTCGGTTTTCGCGGTTATTTCGCACATGCAACACGTGGAGGGGCGGCCACACCACTGCACACCACACACCACAGGCCCGTCCCCCACTGCCCCACACACCACAGCCCCACATGCCACCGCCCCACATGCCACATCCCCACATCCCACAGCCCCGCACCAGACAGCCCCAAGGCTCATAGCCCCAAGCACCACAGCATGGCACGCCACAGCCACACACCCCGCGGCCCAACAAACCACAACCCTTCACACCACACACCCACACCCAGCATGCTCACATCCCTCACGCTCGCCCCCCACTACCCCACACACCGGAGCCCCACACACCAACACCCAACATCCCTTAGCCCGAAACCACGCGGCCCCACACCCCACAAGTGGAACCACCACAGCCCGAAACACCACAGCCCAGCACGCCACAGCCCCAAACCCCGCAGCCCAAGACACCACAGGCCCCATCCCCACTGACCCACACACCACACACCCCACACCACAGCCGCAAACTCCACAATCCCGTACACCACAGCCCCGCACAGCCCAGCCCGGTACAGTACATCGCCAGACCCAGCAACCCCCAACATCCCACTCTGACACCCCAAAGGCCTATACACGACAGGCACACACACGAAAGCCCCACATTGCCCACATTGTTTGTGGTTTCATTTTTCAACCGCCACTGCTAATATTTGCAAGATAATATTTTATTTTTAGGCCGGCGTTTCGAAATATTTAAAATTCACGGTTATTGACCTTCAAGAAATTAATAAGTTGTCCCAAAAATTATTTATGGCCCCCACTCTCTCCTGCACTGATTTTTTGCGGTATGATGCACACATATAGCACATACACAGCACAAACTATTTGGCATCGGCATATGCACATCCCAACACACAACATAAGAGCGATTGGCTAACCTTCTTGTTGAGCTTAAGGTTAGGGAGGGTATCTACTGCCTTTTTGCAAGTGTGGCACTTCCTCCAAAATGCACTTTGAAAGTGGTTGCATTGTGGACACGCATTGCCAAGTAGTTGAATCAGTCCTTCCCTCGTCCTTGCTATGTGTGCATGTGGTGTTTGTTGTACAACCACCCCATACAGAGCCGTGTTGTGTCGGGTTGTGGGGTGTGAGGTTGTGGCGTGCTTTGCCCCCCCCCCCCCCCGGTTATGGAACCCCTCCCCCCACCAGTGTGCACTGAGACTTGGCTTGTTGGTTGGTTGGCTCTTGGTTTTTTTTGGTTGCTCGGTTGGTTGTTGGTTGGCTGGTTCCTTGGCTCCCGAATTTGGCTGGCTGGTTGGTTGGTTGGTTGGTTGGTTGGTGGCTAGTTGCTGTCTTGGTAGGGTTCGTTGGTTGGTTGGGTTTGTGCACATGTGCTGTAGCATGTTGTGTGTTGGCTAGGCACTGTGCAGCAAGCTGTGTGGTGTTGTTGCATCGTGTGTGTGATTGTGAGCACGTATGTGCAGCCACTAAAAGGGTCGTCGGGGGTTGCTACAAATGTTTTATTTTTGCTGTTATAGCGGCGCCCGATCGCTCGCTAGAACGCCGCTAGAACGCCGCTAGAACCGCAACATGAAATATTTGAGGCAACCCCCACGAGCCTTCTAGTGGCTGCACAGACAGCTCAAAGACAAATACATGCTCAAAGACACACTCACCATGCAACAACACCACATAGCATGGAGCATAATGCCCAGCCAACACACAGAATGCTACAGCACATCTGCCAAAACCCAACAAACCAACAAACACTACCCACACCCCGACAAACAAAACAACCGGTCAGCCAAGAAAACGGAGCCCCCCCGGCGCCATGCGCGGCGTGCTGACCGCCGTGTCCCATGTGCCTTTGTTGGGGACCGGTTCCTCAATGTGTTCTCAGCAGTGAGCCAAAACACGAGAATCCCCATAAGCAGCGCGTGTTCGGCACAATTAATGAGCCTCGTGTTACAATCGGGATAAGTCAAAATGTCAAAAGGGATGTTTGGCCCAGGGTCGCTAGTTACGTTATCGAGATGATTTCTTGTTCTCCAGGGCCCTGCCATTGGAGCCAAAGGCCTCCAATGCCGAAATCCAATGAGGACGTATTGATCTCAAGGGGCTAACCGCGATGGACATCACGCTTGAGCAGAATGCCCGCTGTTTGCGCTTTTGATGGAATGCATGCTCAAATGACCCATAAGCGATCCGGCGCTATCAGTACCACATTTTTGAAATTGTTTCAGCGTCTCCACACCACCCGAGATTGATAAGTTGATGGTGCCTGCATCCCCTAGGTGTGTAACAATGGTAAGGTCCGTGGTACCAAGCTGCGTGAAAAAGGCGGCACACTACCGTCTGTCAGGGGCCACATAACAAAGAACGCGCTTTTTCTGAAACAAATTGCCCACGTCAAAGAAATACCCTACGAACACACAATCACTAGTCTTGAAGGGAGCGACGGCGTGGGGTGTGGAGTTGCCGTTTTGTAGACAGCATTGATGAAGGAAACCATAGGTCCACGGTGGAAGACCCAATTTCGTTCTAGCCTAGAACGCTTCGCTAGAGCGTTCTAGGCTAGATTACTAGTCTCAACGACGAGCCAGTGGGCCATTACTTGGCCACACGGGCGCTATCATGGATACACTCATAGAAACCTACATACTTGACTCATGCATAGGCATATGTGGTCCGACACACAGACACACACTTTGGCGTCCGCATAGGCACAACAAAACACACAACATTAGATGTCAAAGGTGGGGAGGAGGGGGTACGAGGGCAAACAGAAACACCGCACAAGCACTACCGGAGTGTTGGGCTATGACCTCCCCTTTCCATGTAGCGGTGTGGGTGCTGGGTCTAAGCTGCTTGTTGGAACCAAGGTTAGGGAGGGTACCCGTTTCATTTTGGCACGTGTGGCATTCTTTTCAAAATTCATTTTCAAAATGGCTATGCCGTGGACACACATTGACAACTAGGTGTGGTACTCCTTCCCTCCTCCCTATCGTGTGTGCCTATGGTGTCCTACAACTCCCTGCTTCCTAGCATCCATCCCCCCCCCCCCTCTTCCAATGCACCCTTGCCCCCCCCCCCCCCCCCAACCCGAGTTGGCTGCTCGATAAATACGGTTCTTCTCTGCGTCCCGGATGGTAGACAGCCATGCGCAAAGCTGTTGGGTATAAATCTTCCAATTGCAAACGTAACCGTTCTTGGACAGCGACCAAATCCCCGTGGTGTCCATGAAAGTCGCCAAGTACCTCTTGAGACGGCACACGCACGATCTGCGCACCATGAACGCACCCTCCTCGCCGGGTGACTTGGACGATGACGAGATTGTTCTTGCGCATTTTTTCTCATTGGGCACTGTGGTCAGTGATCCATTGTACGCCCAAATTTCTCCATATTATGAGTCCTTGCTTACGTTGACCTTTGCCACCTCGCCACCAGACACCTCCACAGCCGGGCTCAACAGTGGTCTCACAAGCAGTCTGCGATGTGCTTCGACATCTTCTCGATCGCTGACCCACAGACGTGCCTTCAACGGCGCCTTGAGCGGTGGCCACGGCGTGGTCGCACTGTACTCCCACCTCCCTTGCCATGCACCGAAATTCGCCAGACGATGACTAAACCTCTTCAAGATGCGAGCCACCTCAGTCTTGGGCCTGTGTGCATAGGCGCCATAAAGGAGAGCAAGTTGCAACAGGATCCAGCGATCCACCAAGTCATAGTGATGTGGCACAACGTAAATTTGCAACCTTTGGGATCCTGGGCTCGGGAGAGCCCAGTACGTTCAAACTGGTAATATGACATCTGAAATCGGTCAATGTGCTTGATCTGGGCCTTGCATAGCCCAGCATGAACAAAAGGGAGAATTAGGGGGTGTCTGGGGGTGGGGGGGTTCCTATCATGCCAGATACTCGGTTCACCTTGTTCTGTGTGAAGACCAAATATTTGATTGTCGCACCGTTGCTTGGTTGTTTGTTTCACCAATGATTGGGAACGTGATCAAAGCCTTTTCAAAGCCTGAAAACCGCACAAGCAGTAACCGCTTTTTACCAAATGCACTCCATCTTCTTCTCAATGAAGCCGCAAATCAATTACCATGAGTGATATGGCGCTGGCCGTATACCCCCAACAGGTAGGGAGGAGGGAAACCACAAGCATCATGTGCCACGCACGCACAACGTTGCACTGGATGCCGATCAGTGTATGCACCGCCCCCCATTTTGGACCCTTTTCCTAAGGGTTTCGCCGTCAACAGTGAAAGTGATCTGTGATTGTATGCTATTTGTGTCATTATGAACCCAACAATGCATAATCATCGTGTGACACTTTCCAACCACCTTCACCTAGTGTTTCAAAGTTGACAGTAAAAGTCAGCCACTGACCCCCGTCTTGATGGCAATTGCACTGGACAGGCATCAGCAAAGGCGGGGTACGTGGACACAGTGTGGAACCGCCACCATTGGCACTATAGTATGACAGGTCCATTAGCCACAATATACATCCGTGTTCCGGAGCATTGCCAGCCCTACCCGACTAAGTTACAGTCGTGGTCATCGCTTTCAGAATCAACATAGCACAACTCATTGTCACCCAATGCCACGGCATCAAGGTCTGCATCATCATCGGAGTCTACCCGAGACCCGTTTTGGTCACCAACGTCATTTGTTCCTTTGCATTTTCTGGGTACCTTTTCCCAAATGGGCAGTCCCAACGCCATAGCATCATGTGGTAGGCGTGTTCCACATAGGTGTGCGGCTGTTCCTGCATAGTCCTCAAAAAGGAACTATAGTCACGACCACGGGGCAGTTGCTGGTGCTGGATCATCTGATCAGCTACAGCCCCGCGGTCTGCCTTGTGAGACGATTTACCAGAGAGCTAAAAAAGAGTGTGAAGGCTTTGGTGCAGTAGGATATACTCGGACTCAACTACGCTTGTTGAGTCCATGAGAGCGGGTGGAAATTTGAAACTGTCGGGCCAAATGTTAGTACCTGTTACGCAAGCGGCCTTAGGATTATCCTCCATCTCACCTTTTGTGATATCCACAAAGGGGGCCTTGCCTGAGCGAATCTATGTTGTCTCGTCTTGTGAAAGCATCAAAGCATGATCTCAGTGCTATCACACTGGAGCAATTTGAGTCCCTGTTTTTAACCATCAGAGAGGCTCAACAAGGGCAAAGAACCGAGTTCGAGCGGAAGCCCTATATAACATTGGGATGCGTCCAAACGGTGCAGGGTAGGTTGCAAAACTTGTTGCACTATTTGACCTCTCTTCAACATGTGCCGTACCTGGCAATGCATCATGCAAGGAACTCCACACAAGGAGAGCAATGCGGATAGTGTTTTTATAGTTGCCGTCACTACGTGTCGGCTTGATCTTCCGCAGCAGAAACAGGGTGCATTCTAAAACTTTGCGTGCTTCAACAACAGTGCTAGAGGCCCGATGCCTCCAGGAGCAGTCACGCACCATTATACCTAACTGCAAGACGGCAACATAAGCCTGCAATATGCAATAATTCCCGCAGGGCCTCCCAGCGCTCCTTCCATAGGGAAGTTTCACTGTCAACGGTGAAGCTCCGGGAGCGACGGTCGAATTGAGACTGCAGTGCGGGATACGCAAGGTAGCACGAAAGAATGAGCCTCTCCACGACAATGAGAGCGGCTTACTGGTACACCCGTGTGGCAGTGGGACCCACTAAGAAGCAATCATACTCCAAGCAGATAGAAAAAGGTGAAAAAGCCTTTTATAAAGCAGCGACACACGCCTTGTAAGCGTGCCAAATCCCATAGACAGGGCATATGTCACGGAGCGCACCGCGTACTGGAGAAGCAGCTTGCTCCCTAGTGTATAGACCTTTGCAACCCTCCACCATATGTTCATGTCACAAAGTAATACAGTCATTAAGTACCGATTCCCAGGATTGTCTTGCAATAACCGGACCAACACGTCCCCCAATCCCGCCGTCTTCGTGACATTGATGTCCCATCACCCGTATGGCTGCCATGATGAAGTCTTGGGGTTGCCCTGGCGAATATCCAACGGACAGCAAAGAAAACCAAGGGGCAGTGGATCCGATCCCAGGTCCTGCACAACAGTCGAAAACTGAGTGACTGAGTCCCGCATATGCAGTGCCGCGTCCTTGACCCGTGTTGTCAATTTCTCTGCGGAAGGCCACCCGGCGTACGACAATCTCAGCGACACGCCGGTGAGGACAATGACAGCAGTGCATGACAAGGAGATGTCCCGTGGTCTATCTGGATTTTTTCTGTACGTGCTCTTGCAATATTGGTCTGCGCATGTCACATAGCGTCCTTGTGTCATTTCTTGGCGGATCCGCTCTTGTGCAAGGGGAACCCGGTTGGCCAATGGTAATTCCCGATGGAGGATATGCCCACTTTTCCGGAACTCAAGCCGCTGTTCCTTGGTCAATGTTGTCAGAACCCCTATACTGGGGACCGTTTCTGCCACTTTCATCGGCTTTGCCGGCACCAGCATGCAGCGGAAGGGCTTGAACGCAGCAGGCACGAAGCGCAGCAGCCATTGCTTAGACCCACAACTCGGCCAGTCCTGCTTCAGTTCCGCAATACTTCGTCTTGTTCGAGGATTGAGACGCAACGTCGGGGCCATCTCCACAAGAGTCAAAGCCGGTCCTCCCCCCAGAGCACACTCCACCAGTGAGTCCCCGTCTTGGTACATGTTAGCCCGGTCCAGGAAGTCATACAACCCCGAGCACAAGTCTCGTAGACTGAATGGGGAGGCAGTGCTGTTAGTCATAATGCCCTCTGAGGCGGCAAAGGTACATCACATACAGACACAACAAGCAGACAAGAACTCCTGGTTTCACACTTGACAATGAAAGTTAGTGGTGAGAAGGTGTCAGCCGGAACATTAACAAAAATTGTGGAGAGGAGGAAAGACAACATGCGGACCTAACAGGAAGTGGCTGCACGTGGTTTCACTATTGGCAGTGAAAGTCCTTGTGAGCCCATGCTATGCGTGCCTCCCACTTGAAAGTAGGTGGGCAATAGAGTGAATGCAAGTACATGGGGGGGGGGGGGCATGAACTCACAGAGATCCTCACCTCGCACCCCACTGTCCCCCCATGCACCACAACCATAGGGAAGCCACAAAGACATAACGGGTGTGGTACAACTCTATTGATGCCTGCAAGTCCTGGTGGGGTACTTTTCCTACAACCAGGGCTAGAAATCTGGTGTCTCCCTACATGGTCAACTATATACTACAAAACATGTCTAAAAACTACCGGTTTGGTAGTACTAGTAGTGTACCCCCTCTGCAACGGGGCACTTACCATGCCTAGTGGGTGACCATGTACCGGTGTGGTATGACACAGGGTGGCTAGGATGGGGGGTCTAGTGGGAATTGAACCCACCCCCGAGTGGTATGAGACGAGAGTTATAACCATTGGACCAGACGACAGTCCGGTGATATTTCCTCTTCCGTTTTTTATACGCCTCTTCCAAAAAAAAAATTCACTTTACCCGCTTTCCTTGTTTACCCCTGGACACCACAGTGTGGGAAAAAGTTTCACTGTCAACATTGAAAGTGCTTGATGCCTGTTACCGTTTTGTCAGTACACACACACATACCACGGTATCACAGCGAGTTTCACTGTCAACAGAGAAACTATTTTCGGTCATCGAGTTCCTGCAGCTATGTGCTCCGGTAGTTGATACTATGTCATATCCTCCAGAGCAAGGCAGAGGTTCGCTGTTGACCGTGAAACTACCCTGCACTATTAAACACACTTTGGTGCTCATATAATCCATCCCACCCAAAATGAACCACCACCACCATCCCAAGGGGGGGGTATGTAGATAGGCGCAAGGGGTTGCATACATCCCCTACAGTGTAGTACAGCACAAGCCTGACCCCACGGTTTCACTGTTGACAGTGAAACCCTCGGCAGACTGGGGTGGCACAAGAGGAATCCCCAAAACAATGTTGGTTGAAAATTGGTGTTTTCGGAAATATAAAGACTTGTTGGGGGTTTGTGGTCGATTTTTTGCAACAGTGACAGTGCCTATCCCGGCTGGAGGCCGAGACCTTCGGATGTCAGGTTCGTACCCCCAAGCATGAGGTGTGGTCCTCTGTGGAGGGGGTATACGGCCACGTGATGATTCCGTGGAGGGTTTGGACCCTCCAAAGAATCCTCACATGGGGTGTAGCTCCCTCTAAAGGGGGTATGAGGCCATGAGATCATTTTTGGAGGATCTAGACCCTCCAACTAATCATCTCATGGGGTGTACACCCCTTTACATGGGGTATAATGTCACACGATGACTCTTTGTAGGGCATGGAAACATGGCGTGGGCTCTACTCCCCTTTGAGGCTCTCCTATAAGGCCACGAGATGATTCTTTGGAGGGTCTGGAACCTCCAACGAACCATCGCCATGTGTGGGCTCCCCTCTTAACGTGGTGTCAGTCAATGCCATGATAGCTTGAAGGGTCTAGACCCTTCAAAGAATGATATCATTGGGTCTACTACCCCTCTGCTAGGGGTACAAGGCCATGCGATGGTTCCTTGGAGGCTCTAAACCCTCCAAAGAATCCTTGTGTGTGGTGTACTCCCCTCTAAGGAGGGTGTACTACCATGCGATGATTCTTTGAAGGATCTACACACTCCGAGGAATCATGGTATGGGGTCTACTCCCATCTGAATAGGGTATGGGGCCATGCAATGATTCCCCGGATGGTATAGACCCTCCAAAGAATTATCCCATGGGGTCTGCTCCCCTCCAAAGGGCTCCAGGGCGTACAAGGCGATGCGATGGTATTTTGGAGGGTTTTACACCCTCCAAAGAATTGTCGCATGGAGTCTAATCCCCTCTACAGGGAGTAGAAGGCCATGCGACAATAACTTGGAGGGTCCAGACCCTCCAAGAAATGATCTCAGGAGGTCTAATGCCCTCCATAGTGGGTATGAGGCAACGCGATGATTCCTTGGACGGTCTAGAAAATTCAAAGAATCATAGCATGGGGTCTACTCCCCTCTAGGGGGGGGATGTCGCCATGCAATGATTCCTTGAAGGAGGTCTGGACCCTCGAGGGTCGAGACCCTTGAAAGAATCAGCACACGGGGTGCACTCCCCTCTACAACGGGTATGAGGCCACACGATGATTGCTTGGAGGGTCTAGACGCTCCAAGCAAGCATCTCATGAGGTCTAATCCCTTTTAAAGGGGGTCTAAGGCCAACTAATGATTCCTTGGAGGGTCTAAACCTTCCAAAGATTCGTCGCATGGGGTCTACTCCCCTCTAGAACGGGTATGAGGCCACACGATGATTCCTTGGAGGGTCTAGACCCTCCAAAGATTCGTCACATGGGGTCTACTCCCCTCTACAGTGAGTATGAGGCCACGCGATGATCCCTTGGGGGGGATGATGGTCCATAAAGGTATGATGTATGACGTGTGATGGCCCATTTGGTCGCAATACGCAGGGCCAGATTGCCCAACTTCCTATCCAACGCGCCCAAAAGTAACCCAAAGGCATGGGGGCTCCATCACCCAGTACAAGAAAAGTAGGCGGACCAAATCATCACGACAGATGAGGCTAGGTGCCATCCGATAAAATTTGAGAAATGAACTCAAAAGTGGTGGCTGGTGGCGTGTGCCATAAGTGTAGGAGACAATATTTAAAAAAAAAAGTTAAAAGCAGCAAAAAATACCATCATTGGCAGTTTATGACCCACCATATCCACCAGATGCATATGGAGGGTGGTTCTTGCAATGGAACCAACCTAGATAAACAAGAAACACCTTGTGGCTACTGTGTGGCGGCTTTTGCAGCCAAGTACCACCTTAACAACCCCTTGGGGGGGGGCAAATTCAATGGCCAGACTGACCTAATTTAGTCCAAAAATGGCCCATTTTCAGCCTTCTGAGGTCTCAGGGGGTGGGGTGGGCTGGGGTGGGGGGGCAAAAAAGTCACCATAGGCACGAAATGGGCTGTATCTGATGTTTGAGGACCCCATTGGTCGAGGAACAACTATGGAAAAAATCATTTGGACACATTTTGACCAACGGCTAAACCTTGGTAACTGAACTGTAGCACGTGCCCAGAGCACCACACCTGGGTGCCAATGAGGCATTGAAAGGTGCCAAGGGTGTGGAGTTCACTTGCAGGTGTTTGCATTCATCATTATTCATCACTGCAAGGGTGCAAAAGGCAATACATGCAGCCTCTCAGCCTTTTGGTCCATGCATTGACACATCCTAGGTGCACCAATTTATTGCAGCCGTCTCTGCTTTACCCGAGGGTAATACAAACAGGGGTGTAGACAAAAATGGGCACCAGTGTGCTGATAAACTACCTGGTTGTTGTCTGTGGGGGGCATAGTTTGCAGTGTTGTTGTGCCCACGAGCTGTGTGCCCATATTCAGGCGTGGTTAGAGTTCGCGTCCCTGAAATGGTGTAGCTAGTAAGCTTTTATAACCCTCTTCACCAATGTGTTGCAGCCAGTGAGGTTTATAACCCTCTTTCAGGTGTAAAGGGCCACTACCTATCTAGCAGCAAGCAGCAAACAGCAGGCATTAGGTTGTGCCAAGATTTTGATTGTCGATGCCAAGGAGTATCAAGTACAGAGTTTGAGCAAGAAATTCTGCTGTAGTGGTCAGAAGCTAATGAGGGGACGTTTACCCGGCGGGCGCCCAGCGCGCCCAGCATCCAAATCAATGTTCAGGCCATCTATCCCAAGGCTTTACACCTATTGCCAAGCTTGGAGTGCCCTTTTCCCAATCACCAAAGCACAAGTCAGTCATGCATGATTGGAAGAAGTGGTGGTGAGGGGGTGTAATGAAAATATTAACCTCTCTCGGAATCATTGCTTGCTCTCTTGCATACTAAAAGTGCCCAAATCCCATTGTGCTAGGCTAGGTCAGAAAATCCCATATAAACACAGGCCCCCAAACGGTTGAAGGTGGGACAGTGAGCGTTGAAAATTCTATTGCCTTTGGCAGTGCACCTCGAAGAGAGGCTGTCAGTCAGTTAGACAGGCCAGCAGTCAGTCAGACAGAAACACACACTTTGGGTTTTTTGTCAGTGGCAGACACAGGTCCAAAGAGTGGTGAGAACAATTGACCTCCGAATTGGCAGTGGTCGAATGGTAATGCAGGCGACAGCGGATATTTTAGTCGGCGGTTCGAACCCTGGTGGGGCCAATACGGCAGCGGCGCCGCCGCCGGCATCCACCCAACAGGATTCGAACCACCGACCGAAAAATCTACGGTTAGGTGCGTTACCATTCGACCATGGGTGGATGTGACACACCCGTGTCTCCCATTGCTTGGAGCCTTCTCAGCGAAAACTTTCGACCCCCTCCCCCACCACACCCCCCCCCACCCCCACCCCCACCCTCAAAAAAGTGATATCCAGTTTTAGGGGATAGAAGCCTCAGAATCAAAAAATCCATTGGGGGATGGTCTTATTGGGCAAAATAATGATTTTACAAGGGGTTGCACATCAAATATCATGCCTTGGGGTATGCTACGCGAATGACCCCCAAAAAAGGGGGGTATACGATGCCCGCGCCTGCGCTTGATCTAACAACCTCTCTTCGAGGTGATTTGCCTTGCACGCCCGGTGCGTGCCTGGCGCACTAACATTCCCTCAATATCGCAGGTGGCCGGCCCAGTTCTCAAGGCGTGTCACAATTTGCCAAAAAAAATGGTACTTCTTGGCCATTTTGGGTGTCTAGGATGTATTTCGAGCAGGGCATTTGCAATATTACCAACTTGGATGATGAACCCATTTTGGGGGATGGGGGGTCAAAAAAATGGCCAATCAGCCTCACAAGTGATGTTTCATGACTACCACCTTCCTTGGATGAATTTGACTGCCATGTATTGCCTTGGGCACCCTTGTGGTGATAAATCATGATGAATGGGAACACTTGCAGGCCATTTTCACACGGCTAATACCGTTCAATGCTCCATTTGAATTCCATTTGTGCAAGACAGGCACTTCAGGGTGCAGTTGCATGTGGTGCGATTTCCTCTCCCACTCCGGTGGGAGAGGAAATCTTGAAAAAAACCTTGAAAAAAAATGATGCAGAATCTGCAGCAGGATTGGACATCAGCACACCTGAAACCTTTTCAGGAATGTGCGCACACGATGCAGGTAGTCATTGCGGATGGAGGCATCAACACGCAGCTTTGCCAAAATGCCCTTGCAAGCCACAATCATGAAGCCCACCAGCACTGTTCCCACCACCATCTCCGCAAGGGCGCATGCACGCTCAGCAATTGTTGTGGCTGCAATATCGCCATAACCAACGTTCGTGAGTGTGGCATAGCTCCAATACACAGAACCAAGGTAGTGGTATCCCAACTTGGTGACGTTCTTGCAAAGAGAGGCAGTGATAAATGGCAAGCCAGGTTCACTGACAACCCCACAAAGCTTGTTGGCAGCCAACCATGTCCCACTTCTGGGCTTGAACTGGCGGTGCACACAAATGATTATTCAACAAAGACATCAATTCTTGAATACACTTTGGTGTTCATCCGATTCCTGATATTTCATCACTACCCCTGTAAATCTTAGAAGCTTGGAATCTCATCTGGTTAACAAAGGAGGAGAGGATGGAATGGTACCATAGGACTGGCCATTGTCAGGAGTGCCTGCTAACTCCGATGAACAGGCTGACCAAGCCATCTGAGGTTCAGACCCTGCCTAGCGCGAGCAAGCGGGAAGTACCGCTGTGCCTGTATCTTGGGGCCTAGGGAGGGCGGGGGGTGGGGGGTGGGGGATGGGTTGGGGGATTGGGGGGGGGGGGGGCGATGGCACACCTGCTCGCTCCACTGGTTGTCTCTCTGGGTTGGGTGGCCTACAAGCCCCAGCCGCTGAGCGAGGCTGTGCTGCCTCCCTACTGCGCCCCTAAGAGCCTTGGGCTGGCTTACAGGAAGGGCTAGCTGGCCGAGGGCACTCCTTGACTGACCCCTGAGGAAGCACAGGTAGTGGCTTTGAAAGCACTGCTCGATGCTCCCGGGCACGCGCCATTGCTAGAGGTCCTCGAGACGTGGTTAGCACTGTCCTGTCCCTAGGACAGCTACACTGTAGCCCCATAGCGCGGTGGCTACCTCTCTTGGGGACACCCTGAGGGTATACTCCCCAGGGACCCGCCCCAGGGGGGGCGGGGGTTCTGCAAAGTGTGACATGTAAGCCTGTCCAGGCCCACCTCTAGGACGGAACCGCACTGCCAACATGCAATCGGGCAACAAAAGCATCATTTTGACGGGCTTGCCAAAGTGCTCGCCCCGGTCCCCTCCCTTCGGACATAGACAGAACGGTGGGTATTCCAGCAAGCAGCTGTAAAAATGAATGATTTCTTGCCCAAGTTAACAACAGTAGACGCAGACAAATATTCTGCCTTTTTTCAAGGCCTTGCTCGAGCAAATACCCATTGGATGGGCCACAGGAGGGGAATCGGCCACGCTTCAAAACTAGCCCAACAACACTGTATAACAGACCTCCTCGAACCCAAACTCTTTTTCCAGCCATGGTGTAAGGTTTCCGCTTTGCACGGCAGCGACCTCAGTCTCTGTGCGCCAAACGGAATTACTGAAAAAGTAGAAGATGCAGGCGGACAGGTGGCCAATCAAAACCAGAGCACACACGTTCAGCATCATGGGAAGCATGGCGTCGAACCTGAACAGGATTAGAAGGAAGCACAGGCGGGGATGGAGGGAGAGATACTAAGCATGCACACAGTCAAGTGGGGTAAGGGTATTTTGGGGAAAGGGCGCAGACCCACAAAAGCACAGGGGAACCTGTGGGCAAGGGAGGCAAGGCAAGGCAGAGACAGGATGTTCGAAGGGCGAACAGGGCAGGAGGCAAGGACGTGTGGTTGGGTGTGCACAAGATGGGCAGGCACACGAAGCACAAGAGCATTGCGGCAGAGACTTCGAGGGGAAGCATGCACTTCAGGGCGGTCTGCATCTCGGCTTGCCCCCAGTGTTGCCCCCAGCTTGCCCCAGTGTTCTGAAAGGTGCTACATGCGGAGTCAATGTAAGAGGAGTGTGCAGCAGCACAGAAATTCATTGAAACTGGTCCTGCTGAAGATGTACTGGATGTGAATACTGTTGAGTGTGCATATGATGTCTTGAAATGGTGCTGCACCAGCTGTGTTGTTACAGCTGCTCCTGAGGAGATGGTGATATTTGTAGACCACTCCAAACAGTCCCGTCATGCACGGTGTTCAGCAAAACTTTTTGAAAAAGCGGCAAGACTGGACACTGCACAGGGTGTCAATGCATCACACACACACACACACACACACACACACACACATACACACACACACACACACACAGGATTGTGAAACAACACGAACATAACAGAGGCTCGGAGTGTCAGTCTCCTTGTCAGTTGGACCATCAAACAAGACAAGGCATGTTGGACACCAATAGATGCGTTTCTGTGGGGAGCAGGCTCACAGCGGTCAAACTGTCATCAGCAGGCAGGGCCTGAGATGGTACTGTACGAAGGGACCACCTGTCACGAAAACAAACACACACACACACACACACACACACACACACACACACACACACAAAACGCGAAAGCAATAGCCTAATGCCAACCCTGAAAGCAAATATGAATGATTGAACTTCTTGTGAGGCCAATGTCACATGTAGAGCAAGGAGGAGAGTGAGAAAACAAAACCATGGATTTGACAGAGCAGTAGGAGTATTGGTCCAAAGCCTCTTGCCGATGCTGTGCAAGAAGAGCCGAAAAACCAATGTCATGTTGCAAAAAAGCTGGTAAATAATGGCGAAGAACGGCGAATGATGGAGAAATTGGAAATGTGAATAGTGACGAGTACTGGCGAATAATGGAGAATGAGGGAAAAAATGAAGCAGGGGCAGGCAAGGCATTGGTTAGTCCCATGTCCTGTTTTTCCATTTTCTTCCTGTCGTTTTCCACAGCTCTGCGACCCAAGCAGTTTCCAATGGAGACTGGTGCACCATCAGCCACTGCCACATTGATGCTTGACAACCCTAGAAATTACACTGGGTTCATGGTGACAGGGAACCAAGGTGGAAGCTCCTCCACAAACAGCCAATGCCAAAGCGGCCTTCTTACGGACGGCCCTGATCCGCTTTAAAAAGGCGTCTTGGAGGTAGGAAGGCTTTAAGCAACATTTCAGGTGGTCTTCTGGGATTGTTCACAAGCTGCTCACCAAGGGCTTCTGGTCTGGTTTGCAGCCGGTCTGCGTGAGCGCAGAAAACAAGGTTGGGGTGGAGAACAAGACCTTGATGCTGGCCAATTTTAGTAAAGAGATGAATGGCGGGATGGTCTATGTAGCTTGGATTGTTGTTTGGCAAGGCTGGGGTACAACAAGATCTACTGTTGTGAGCTGTTGTTGCTGTTGACGATGTTTTCAAGATAGCATAGCAAGACTCAGGCAGGATACTTAGGAGGTGTGTTGTGAAGCATGGAGGGGGGAGGGGGCAGTCAAGTTTTGTTGGCCTTATGTGCACACCTCCCAAAATGGGGAGGACCATGGTGTCTGTGTGCTTTTTTGGAGGTAGGCAAATGCCCAAGCAGGTGGTGCAAGGAAGGGCACAATTCTGTGTGAATGAGGAGAAGGCTTTCAAACTCCAGCGGGAGGTAGCTGGGAGGCCAAGGGTGAAACGGCAATTGGTGTTTGTAACAGATGTTAGGAGTGACTGTGATATACCTACTAGAAGCGTCCGCAACGTCGGGGGTTGAAGGAGAAATTGGGGCAAGGGCAAAATTGGGGGAAAGAGAGAAGCTAGGCACAAAGGAGGGAGAGGAGCACAAAGTGGGAGTGGGGAGCAAGCTAGGCCATCTAGAGTAAAGCATCCTCATTCAGCCCACAAACGCCCAAAGGGACAATGAAGTGTGACCTCCATTGACCCATGTACATTGAGTAACACAGTGACTTCTGATTTGTGTGTGAATACCCCTGGCATTGGGTCTGAACGTTGCAGGGAAGGGTCAACTTGCCATCTATGCCTCAGGTGACCAGATGGTCAAGGTGGGCATTGCTGTGGAAGGTCCATGGGATACTCTTGGTAATCTCTTGGCAAACCGACGCGGACCATTGCAGTGCCTCCATGGTGGCCGTGCTGATCCAAAGATCCCCAAGGTGGCGGTATCCCAATGCAAGGATGGGTGGGGGATGGTAGGTGCATGGTGATGATGTCCTCATACAAGCCATCAAAACTAGTGATCCTCAGGGGTATTCTACTAGCACAAGGTTGCAAGGATAGCATTGGTCCCTGTGGCATTCCTAATGTGCTCCAAAGAGATTGAAGAGAGAGCTGAGACGGATGAGAACAAGGATAATACAAAGCAGGTAGCTCTTGAAGCAGTGGTTGCAAAGGTTGGAAAACAAGGCAACCCTCAAATAGTATGGCAAGAATTTGCATGTCGAATGGATGAGGACCGCAGACAAACAGACTCACAATGCCGAGCAGCTGAATGACACACAAATTGACATGCCACTCTCACCTTTGCGCTCAACGCTTGGGGCTACAGAGACAAAGCCCTGAATACTTTGACCCGGAAACATTTCAATTTCAACTGAAGTTAAGCATAAACTAAAACAAATAACGTATGGTGGGGGTGACGCTTACCCAGTGCGAAAAGGTTCAAGAAAATGGTTTGAAATTCCGTGCCGCAAAAGTTGTCAACCACACGAAAAGCTTAACAACTTGGGTACTGTCTTACAGAGAGAATTGGTGAAACTTAATGGACTGTGGAGATGCAGTCTACTTGCAGACGACAGAAAGAACTCTGAATGAAGAGCCGAACATGAGTGCATAGGGCGCTGCTTGCAGGGCACACAGGTGACCCAGTCAGATGGGCCAAAGAGTGAGGGCTGGCATACACCTTGACAGCAGATCTTCATAAGTGCTCAACAGGCGACGTATGCGCATGATGCGCAGCAGCTGTACCAGGCGGGCCAGACGTAACATTTTGGCCATGCGCAGCAGCTGGGGGTCAGTGCTGAGTGGCTCGGTGCAAGTTGCGGCGAACGTGCAAAGCACCTGCCGCCGGGCAAGTTTGACGGCCAGATCCACAGGCAGACTGGCAATGATATCGATTGTGAACCAGCCGTTGAAGTATCTGCAAAAAATGGAGGCAAAATTTTGCACAGTTACTGGGGTGGGGGCGGGGAGATGGGGTTCTGGGGCATGGACCCCCCATCTGACCTGTCTTACAGACCCTGAGTTTCTGGAGGATAGAGAGGGGGAAAGCGTTGTCCACTCCAGACTAACTGACCAACTCGCAGCCACCCAGCTCACAAAAATCCCACCCCGAATGAAGTGGGAAATGCAGCGTATTGGCATACAACCTCTGCTCCTTTTCTTGAATAACACACTCGCATTTGCAGATTTCCATGACTCCGAAGAATCTAGCCCCACTGCTACTGGTGGAGGGGTCGCATCTCAGCCACCCGTGCCCCATCCCGCCCTTACGCTTGCCGGGCAGGTCACAACTTTGCACGAAAAATTTTTGAATTGAAAGTCTTCAGCGATCGACATCCGGGCTAAATCATCATCAGACATGGGTATGTCGTCGTGTCATTCTGTTTATCCTCATGGGACACGTCCTCCTTACTATCTTCTGTCGCACGCACTTTGTTGTCATGGCAAACTGGTGATGGGTGATGGATGGTACCAACTCGTCCATGCATGTGTCTCAAAATAATAGCATGTTGCCGCGACAATGGAGTGATTACCACCCCCTCTCAGCATTGCCAGCACATTACCTTCAACTTTGAGGGGCACAAATTAATATCCACACCGTCATACGCCGGCACAGCACGTACGGGATGTGTTATTCCTTTGTGCTACTACTGCTCCTACTGCTGCCTCTGCCAGCTCAGCGCACACATTGACCGAAAAATGTTGAATTTACCAGAAAATTTTGGCCCTGATGGCCTGAGATGGCAGGGGCTTGGTAAAAGGCCAAAACTCTCCTGGAGTGCAACTGAAGGCCCGCCATGGCTGATGTCCACAGAGGGGGAGGGGGTCGCGACGAAGACTGATGGGCTGCGCATCTGTGGGGGGTTACTGCGGGAACAAGGAGGGGCGGGTCATGGCATACCTTTTTCGGATCTTCGTCGGGTCCATAACGAGTTCCCCCTTCTTGATAAAGCCTGTGCGGAAATTTAATACAATGTCAGCCCAAAAGTAGGCGTCTACCATCAGGTCCACAATGTATGCTGCGCCCTTGGCAGGGATTCCGAAGCAGACACGGATAGGGACTGCAATGGCCACGTATGCTAGCACAAAAACCTGGACATGATGCAACCAGGCAAATGGAAAATGCATGCTGAACTGAAGCATACAGACCAGGTCATATATTGGGCACAGATAACCTGGCCAAGCTGGTTGGCAGGTGGCTGACATGACAGTAGGCAGCCAAGCAGCCGGGTACGTACGCAACTTGAATGGTAGGCAGAGACCCGCCTGCTCTCCAACCAGCTTGTCCCTGGGGTTGCCCCAGGATTCCTTGCCGGGGTCTCCTCTGTGCCTGTAGCCTCGCTGGGTTTGGTGGGCTGCCCCAGCTTTGCATTTTTCATGTTTGTGCTTCCTTTGTTGCAGCAACCGTGCATGGAGGGTGTGGGCAAGGTCGTGTGACATTCAGCTTGTGAACAAAGGTGCCACCATTTTGTTTAACAATAACCTTTGTCAAAAGCGGGCCCAGTTGCTACCATGTATGGGTCACCGTATAGCCGAAAAAATCCATAAATGGGATTCATATCTTGCATTACACATCAGTCCTTTCGCACTGGTGTGGGGCCAATATAACATAGTTTCACATGGTGTCATGGGCACTAGACACAAAATCAGGCCCAAGAAAAGAGTCGTGATAGGGCCATGGCCAACATCCAGGGTGCCAGCACTGGGAACAAAATCAGGCTCAAGAAAAAGAGTCCTAAAAGGGCCATGGCCAACGCTAGTGCCACCATTATAGGCCACCAAGGCACTGGTGTGGGGCCAATATAACATAGTTTCACATGGTGTCATGGGCACTAGACACAAAATCAGGCCCAAGAAAAGAGTCCTGACACGGCCATGGCCAACATCCAGGGTGCCAGCACTGGGAACAAAATCAGGCTCAAGAAAAAGAGTCCTAACAGGGCCATGGCCAACGCTAGTGCCACCATTATAGGCCACCAAGGCACTGGTGTGGGGCCAATATAACATAGTTTCACATGGTGTCATGGGCACTAGACACAAAATCAGGCCCAAGAAAAGAGTCCTGACACGGCCATGGCCAACATCCAGGGTGCCAGCACTGGGAACAAAATCAGGCCCAAGAAAAAGAGTCCTAAAAGGGCCATGGCCAACGCTAGTGCCACCATTATAGGCCACCAAGGCACTGGTGTGGGGCCAATATAACATAGTTTCACATGGTGTCATGGGCACTAGACACAAAATCAGGCCCAAGAAAAGAGTCCTGACAAGGCCATGGCCAACATCCAGGGTGCCAGCACTGGGAACAAAATCAGGCTCAAGAAAAAGAGTTCTAACAGGGCCATGGCCAACGCTAGTGCCACCATTATAGGCCACCAAGGCACTGGTATGGGGCCAATATAATAGGAATCTTATACGCTCCACCCTTGGTACAACAAACGGGCGGTGGAAAATACAGCCCACAAAACATGCACCCGCTACAAGTAGTTGCAAAATGCACGCTTGTAGATCAAATCTGTTTTTGTGTCGGTGGATTTGGGCTTTGCACTAGGATTGGGGCTAAACTGACAAGTGGCATGCAACTCTGCTGCTAGCTGCTTGGACAAGTCATTGATGAAAAGCTAGTCACCCTCTAGCTGGCCAGATGCATCTGCTGGGTAGCCATCCGGCACCTCGCGCCACTCTTCACGGATGAGGACCTTGGGACGGGTGTCCTCCTCTGTGGGAGTGGCCATGGAAGGTTGCGGCCTACCCTCCGGGCTTCCACATTGTGCTCGGCGGAGGCCTCCTTGCCTTCGAGTGGGGTGGGGGTGGCCTGAACACTCTCCTCGATAGCCGAAGGTGCACCTTCAACTTGGGTGCTGTGGGGGGACTCGGGAGGGCCAAGAAGCTCGGTCACACCCTCCACATCATCACCGGGCGCTTTAACGACCCGCACAGCACGATCCGCATTAACAATGCTGAGCACAAAACCGGCACCCATTGGAACGAGGGGCACATGGGAAAAAGTACCCCGGTGCTCCACCACCAGCTTCGCGGTGTTCAAGCTTGTAAAACAACAAGACCAACTGTCCGTTTGGAATCCCAAGGCGCGGTGCTTGGTGGTTAGCGAAAGTTTCCTCATGGCCATCAAGAAAGGACGGATCAAATGAGTGGAGATTAGGGGTTCCCAAACCCAAATAGTGAAAAGCTCCAACCGGACACGACGATCAAAGGCACACACAAAATAGTGCAACCGTTCCTTATTATTGGAATTGATCACAAAAATGTGGCGGCGGCACCAAGTCATGTTGGCCACTCTTGTGCCGGATTCAACTCTGTGAATGTACCGCGACAGCCTCTTGATATGTAGAAGCGCCAGAGTCCATGGAAATGGTTCAATGATTTCCATGTGGGAGAGCTCTTGGTTCAACCAACACACAATGTCCTTGTCTGGATGCGTGGAAGCGTGGATGGAGAGTCCCTGACTCCAACTCAAGGGGCCACGCAACAAAGCGTGGATTGCGAGTCCCTAACCCCAATTCAAGGGGCCGCAACACAAAGGGTGGATTGCGAGTCCCTGACCCCAACTCAAGGGGCCACGCAACAAAGCATGGATTGCAAGTCCCTAACCCCAACTCAAGGGGCCACGCAAAAAAGCAGGGATAGCGAGTCCCTAACCCCAACTCAAGGGGCCACGCAACAAGGCGTGGATTGCGAATCCCTAACCCGAAGTCATGGGGCCACACAACAAAGAGTGGATTGCGAGTCCCTAACCCCAACTCAAGGGGCGATGCAACAAAGCATGGATTGCGAGGCCCTAACTCCAACTCAAGGGGCCACGCAACAAAGCGTGGATCGAGAGTCCCTAACTCCAACCCAAGGGGCCACGCTACAAAGCGTGGATTGCGAGTCCCTGAACCCAACTCAAGGGGGCACACAACAAAGCGTGGATTGCGAGTACCTAACCACAACTCAAGGGCACACGCAACAAAGCGTGGATTGAGAGTCCCTGACCCCAACTCAAGGGGCCAGGCAACAAAGCGTGGATTGCGAGTCCCTAACCCCAAATCAAGGGCCCACGCAACAAAGCGTGGATTGCGAGTCCCTAACCCCAACTCAAGGGGCCACACAACAAAGCGTGCATTGCGAGTCCCTAACCCCAACTGAAGAGGCCACACAACAAAGCGTGGATAGCGAGTCCCTAACCCCAACTCAAGGGGCCACGCAACAAAGCGTGGATTGAGAGTCCCTACTGCGAACTCAAGGTGCCACGCAACAAAGCGTGGACGGTGAGTCCCTAACCCCAACTCAAGGGGCCACGCAACAAAGCGTGGATTGCGAGTACCTAACCCCAACTCAAGGGGCCACGCAACAAAGCGTGGATTGCGAGTCCCTAACCCCAACTCAAGGGGCCACACAACAAAGCCTGGACTGCGAGTCCCTAACTCCAACTCAAGGGGCCACGCTACAAGGCGTGGATTGCGAGTCCCTAACCCCAACTCAAGGGGCCACCCAACAAAGTGTGGATTGGGAGGCCCTAACCCCAACTAAAGGGGCCACACAACAAAGCGTGGATTGCGAGTCCCTAACCCCAACTCAAGGGGCCAGGCGACAAATCGTGGATAGCAAGTCCCTAACCCGAACTCAAGGGCCCACGCCAGAAAGCGTGGATTGAGAGTCCCTAACCCCAACTCAAGGGGCCACGCAACAAGGCGTGAATTGTGAGTCCCTAACCCCAACTCAAGGGCCCACGCCAAAAAGTGTGGATTACGAGTTCCTAACCCCAACTCAAGGGGCCACACAACAAAGCGTGGATTGCAAGTCCCTAACCCCAACTCAAGGGGCCACACAACAAAGGGTGGATTGCGAGTCCCTAACCCCAAATCAAGGGGCGACGCAACACAGGGTGGATAACGAGTCCCTAACCCCAACTGAAGGGCCCACGCAACACATCGTGGATTGCGAGTCCCTAACCCCAACTCAAGGGGCCACACAACAAAGTGTGGGTTGCGAGTCCCTAACCCCAACTCAAGGGGCCAAGCGACAAAGCGTGGATAGCAAGTCCCTAACCCCAACTCAAGGGCCGTCGCAACAAAGCGTGGATTGCGAGTCGCTAGCCCCAAATCTAGCGGCCACGCAACAAAGCGTGGATTACGAGTCCCTAACCCCAACTCAAGGGGCCACGCAACAAAGCGTGGATTGCGGGTACCTAACCCCAACTCAAGGGGCTAGACGACAAAGCGTGTATAGCGAGTCCCTAACCCCAACTCAACGGCCCACGCAACAAAGCGTGGATTGCGAGTTCCTAACCCCAACTCAAGGGGCCACACAACAAAGCGTGCATTGCGAGTCCCTAACCCCAACTCAAGGGGCCAGGCAACAAACCATGGATTGCGAGTCCCTAACCCCAACTCAAGGGGCCACGCAACAAAGCGTGGATTGAGAGTCCCTACTTCGAACTCAAGGTGCCACGCAACAAAGCGTGGTCCCGAACCTCAACTCAAGGGGCCACACAACAATGCGTGCATTGCAAGTCCCTAACCCCAATTCAAGGGGCCACGCAACAAAGCGTGGATTGAGAGTCCCTAACCCAACTCAAGGGGCCACGCAACAAAGCGTGGATTGCGAGTACCTAACCCCAACTCAAGGGGCCACGCAACAAAGCGTGGATTGCGAGTCCCTCACCCCAACTCAAGGGGCCACGCAACAAAGCGTGGATTGAGAGTCCCTACTTCGAACTCAAGGTGCCACGCAACAAAGCGTGGTCCCGAACCTCAACTCAAGGGGCCACACAACAATGCGTGCATTGCAAGTCCCTAACCCCAATTCAAGGGGCCACGCAACAAAGCGTGGATTGAGAGTCCCTAACCCAACTCAAGGGGCCACGCAACAAAGCGTGGATTGCGAGTACCTAACCCCAACTCAAGGGGCCACGCAACAAAGCGTGGATTGCGAGTCCCTCACCCCAACTCAAGGGGCCACGCAACAAAGCGTGGATTGCGAGTCCCTAACACCAACTCAAGGGGCCACGCAACAAAGCGTGGACTGCGAGTCCCTAACTCCAACTCAAGGGGCCACGCTACAAGGCGTGGATTGCGAGTCCCTAACCCCAACTCAAGGGGGCACCCAACAAAGTGTGGATTGGGAGGCCCTAACGCCAACTAAAGGGACCACGCAACAAAGCGTGGATTGCGAGTCCCTAACCCCAACTCAAGGGGCCACACAACAAAATGTCGATTGAGAGTCCCTAATCCCAACCCAAGGGGCTACGCAACACAGCGTGGATTGCGAGTCCCTAACCCCAACTCAAGGGGCCACGCAACAAGGCGTGGATTACGAGTCCCTAACCCCAAATCAAGGGGCGACGCAACACAGCGTGGATAACGAGTCCCTAACCCCAACTCAAGGGGCCACAGAACAAAGTGTGGATTGCGAGTCGCTAACCCCAACTCAAGGGGCCACGCAACACATCGTGGATTGCGAGTTCCTAACCCCAACTCAAGGGGCCACACAACAAAGTCTGGACCCCAACTCAAGGGGCCACGCAACACATCGTGGATTGCGAGTCCTTGACCCCAACTCAAGGGGCCACGCAACGATGCGGGGATTGCGAGTCCCTAACCCCAACTCAAGGGGCCACACAACAAAGTGTGGATTGCGAGTCTTTAACACGAACTCAAGGGGCCACGCAACAAAGCGTGGATTGCGAGTCCCTAACCCCAATTCAAGGGCCAAGGCAACAAAGCATGGATTGCAAGTCCCTAACCCCAAGTCAAGGCGCCACGCAACAAAGCATGGATTGCGAGTCCCTAACCCCAACTCAATCTGCCACACAACGAAGCGTGGATTGCAAGTCCCTAACCCCAACTCAAGGGGCCAGGCAACAAAGCGGGGATTGCGAGTCCCTAACCTCAACTCAAGGGGCCACCCAACAAAGCATGGACTGCAAGTCCCTAACCCCAACTCAAGGGGCCACGCAACAAAGCGTGGATTGCAAGTCCCTAACACCAACTCAAGGGCCACGCCACAAAGGGGGGATTGCGATTCCCTAACACCAACTCAAGTAGCCACGCAACAAAGCATGGACTGCAAGTCCCTAACCCCAACTCAAGGGGCCACGCAACAAAGCATGGATTGCGAGTCCCTAACCCAAACTCAAGGTGCCACACAACAAAGCGTAAATTGCGAGTCCCTAACCGCAACTCAAGAGGCCACGCAACAAAGCGTGGATTGCAAGTCCCTAACACCAACTCAAGGGCCACGCCACAAAGGGGGGATTGCGATTCCCTAACACCAACTCAAGTAGCCACGCAACAAAGCATGGACTGCAAGTCCCTAACCCCAACTCAAGGGGCCACGCAACAAAGCATGGATTGCGAGTCCCTAACCTGAATTCAAGGGGCCACGCAACAAAGCGTAAATTGCGAGTCCCTAACCCCAACTCAACAGGCCACGCAACAAAGCGTGGATTGTGAGTCCCCAACCCCAACTCAAGGCGCCACGCAACAAAGCATGGACTGCAAGTCCCTAACACCAACTCAAGGGGCCATGCAACAAAGCATGGATTGCGAGTCCCTAACCCAAACTCAAGGTGCCACACAACAAAGCGTAAATTGCGAGTCCCTAACCCCAACTCAAGAGGCCACACAACAAAGCATGGATTGCAAGTCACTAACCCAAACACAAGGTGCCACACAACAAAGCGTAAATTGCGAGTCCCTAACCCCAACTCAAGGGGCCACGCAACAAAGCATTGGTTGCGAGTCTCTAACCCAAACTCAAGGTGCCGCAAAAGGAAGCGTGGATTGCGAGTCTCTAACCCCAATTCAAGGTGCCACACAACAAAGCATGAATTGCAAATCCCTAACACCAACTCGAGGGCCACGCCACAAAGCGGGAATTGCGATTCCCTAACCCCAACTCAAGGAGTCACACAACAAAGCGTGGATTGCAAGTCCCTAACCCCAACTCAAGGGGCCAGGCAACAAACCATGGATTGCGAGTCCCTAACCCAAAATTCAAGGTGCCACACAACAAAGCGTAAATTGCGAGTCCCTGACCCCAACTAAAGAGGCCACGCAACAAAGCGTGGATTGCCAGTCCCTAACACCAACTCAAGGGACCACGCAACAAAGCATGGATTGAGAGTCCCTAACCCAAACACAAGGTGCCACACAACAAAGCGTAAATTGCGAGTCCCTAACCCGAACTCAAGAGGCCACACAACAAAGCGTGGAATGCGAGTCTCTAACCCCGAGTCAAGGGGCCACACAACAAAGCGTGGATTGCGAGTCCCTAACACCAACTCAAGGTGCCACACAACAAAGCGTGGATTGCGAGTACCTAACCGTAACTCAAGGGGCCACACAACAAAGCATGGATTGCGAGTCCCTAACCCCAACTCAGGGCCCACGCAAAAAAGCGTGGAATGCGCGTCCCTAACCCCAACTAAAGGGGCGATGCAACAAAGCATTGGTTGCGAGTCTCTAACCCCAACTCAAGGGGCCATGCAACAAAGCATTGGTTGCGAGTCCCTAACACCAACTCAAAGTGCCACACAACAAAGCATGGATTGCGAGTCCCTAACCCAAACACAAGGCGCCACACAACAAAGCGTAAATTGCAAGTCCCTAACCCGAACTCAAGAGGCCACGCAACAAAGCGGGGATTCCCAAGCCCTAATCCCAACTCAAGGGGCCACGCAACAAAGCATTGGTTGCGAGTCCCTAACCCCAACTCAAGGTGCCACACAACAAAGCGTGGATTGCGAGTCCTAAATCCCAACTCAAGGGGCCACACAACAAAGCGTAAATTGCGAGTCCGTAACCCGAACTCAGGGGCCACACAACAAAGCGTGGATTGCGATTCCCCAACCCCAACAAAGCGTGGATTGCAAGTTCCTAACCCCAACTCAAGGGGCAAGGCAACAAAGCGTTGATTGCAAGTCCCTAACCCCTACTCAAGGCGCCACGCAACAAAGCGTGGATTGCGAGTCCATAACCCCAAATCAAGGTGCCACACAACGAAGCGTGGATTGCAAGTCCCTAACCCCAACTCAGGGGGCCACGCAACACACGGTGGATTGCGAGTCCCTAACCCCAAGTCAAGAGCCCGCGCAACAAACCGTGGATTGCGAGTCCCTAACCCCAGCTCAAGGGGCTTCGCAACAATGCATGGATTGCAAGTCCCTAACCCCAACTCAAGGGGCCACACAACAAAGCGTAGATTGCGACTCCTTAACCCAAACTCAAGGGGCCACGCAACACATGGTGGATTGTGAGTCCCTAACCCCAACTCAAGAGGCCACACAACAAAGCGTGGATTGCGAGTCCCTAACCCCAACTCAACGGGCCACGCAACACAGCGTGGATTGCGAGTCCCTAACACTAAGTCAAGGGGCCACGCCACAAAGCGGGGATTACAAGTCCCTAACCCCAACTCAAGGGGCCACGCAACAAAGCGTGAATTGCAAATCCCTAACACCAACTCAAGGGCCACGCCACAAAGCGGGGATTGCGATTCCCTAACACCAACTCAAGGAGTCACACAACAAAGCGTGGATTGCAAGTTCCTAACCCAAACTCAAGCTGCCACACAACAAAGCGTAAATTGCGAGTCCCTAACCCCAACTCAAGAGGCCACGCAACAAAGCGTGGATTGTGAGTCCCCAACCCCAACTCAAGGCGCCACGCAACAAAGCATGGACTGCAAGTCCCTAACACCAACTCAAGGGGCCACGCAACAAACCATGGATTGCGAGTCCCTAACCCAAACTCAAGGTGCCACACAACAAAGCGTAAATTGCGAGTCCCTAACCCCAACTCAAGAGGCCACGCAACAAAGCATGGATTGCGAGTCGCTAACCCAAACACAAGGTGCCACACAACAAAGCGTAAATTGCGAGTCCCTAACCCCAACTCAAGGGGCCACGCAACAAAGCATTGGTTGCGAGTCTCCAACCCCAACTCAAGGTGCCACACAACGAAGCGTGGATTGCGAGTCTCTAACCCCAACTCAAGGTGCCACACAACAAAGCGTGAAATGCAAATCCCTAACACCAACTCACGGAGCACGCCACAAAGCGGGGATTGCGATTCCCTAACCCCAACTCAAGCGGCCACACAACAAAGAGTGGATTGCAAGTCCGTAAACCCAACTCAAGCGGCCAGGCAACAAACCATGGATTGCGAGTCCCTAACCCAAAATTCAAGGTGCCACACAACAAAGCGTAACTTGCGAGCCCCTACCCCAACTAAAGAGGCCACGCAACAAAGCGTGGATTGCAAGCCCCTAACCCCAACTCAAGGGGCCACGTAACAAAGCATGGATTGAGAGTCCCTAACCCAAACACAAGGTGCCACACAACAAAGCGTAAATTACGAGTCCCTAACCCGAACTCAAGAGGCCACGCAACAAAGCGTGGAATGCGAGTCTCTAACCCCGAGTCAAAGGGCCACACAACAAAGCGTGGATTGCGAGTCCCTAACACCAACTCAAGGGGCCACGCAACAAAGCGTGGATTGCGAGTGCCTAACACCAACTCAAGGGGCCACACAACAAAGCATGGATTGCGAGTCCCTCACCCCAACTCAGGGGCCACGCAACAAAGCGTGGAATGCGAGTCCCTAACCCCAACTAAAGGGGCGATGCAACAAAGCATTGGTTGCGAGTCTCTAACCCCAATTCAAGGGGCCATGCAACAAAGCATTGGTTGCGAGTCCCTAAGACCAACTCAAAGTGCCACACAACGAAGCATGGATTGCGAGGTACTAACCCAAACACAAGGTGCCACGCAACAAAGCGTGGAATGCGCGTCGCTAACCCCAACTCAAGGGGCCACGCAACAAAGCATTCGTTGCGAGTCTCTAACCCCAACTCAAGGGGCCACGCAACGAAGCGTGGATTGCGAGTCCCTAACCCCAACTCAAGGGGCAACACAACAAAGCGTGGATTGCGAGTCCCTAACACCTAGTCAACCGGCCACACAACGAAGCGTGGATTGCGAGTCCCTAACCCCAACTCAAGGGGCAACGCAACAAAGCATGGATTGCGAGTCCCTAACCCCAACTCAAGGTGCCACAAAACAAAGCGTGGATTGCGAGTCCCTAACCCGAACTCGAAAGGCCACGCAACAAAGCGTGGATTGTGACTCCCTAACCCCAACTAAAGGGGCCACGCAACAAAGCATTGGTTGCGAGTCTCTAACCCCAACTCAAGGTGCCACAGAACGAAGCGTGGATTGCGAGTCCCTAATCCCGAGTCAAGGGGCCACACAACAAAGCGTGGATTGCGAGTCCCTAACCACAATGCAGGGGGCCACACAACAAAGCGTGGATTACCACTCCCTAACCCCAACTCAAGGGGCCACGCAACAAAATGTTGATTGCAATCCCTAACCCCAACTTAAGGCGCCACGCAACAAAGCATGGATTGCGAGTCCCTAACCCCAACTCAAAGGGGCCACACAACAAAGTGTGGATCGCAAGTCCCTAACCCCAGCTCAAGAGGCCACGCAACAAATCTTTTCCAAAATTTTTTGACCTTCTGCACTTGCCCTCGTGTTTAAAACTTCGAGGCACTACAGGCACCTCAAGCAGGATGAACACGGACTCTGTTTTTGTTGAAATCTGTTCTCAAATCATTGGTATGGTACCATGGTTTCGGCCTGAGTTCAGGCCCTCGTCAGCCTGCCAACTGTACAAATGAAGACAGAGAGGCCTTTATTATACAAATCTCAGCGTGCAATAGACAGAAATAGCAAACAGTCAAAATTCCGAAAATCGATCGCTGGAACTTATTCAAAATTCAAAGCTGACAGAAAATCATCTGCATCCTGCCTTAAATTCTGTTTCAAATTCTGCAATTCAGGGGATTCAATTTTTGACAGCGTCTGCAGAAGCTTTCTGTGAAATACACGTCGAAAATTCGCCTGCGACTTGAAGCTGCAGAACATGCGCACTCCCGGCAGCACGGAATTCACGTTCCTCCGTAGTTTTTTCATCAATCTGCTCCATTTAACTGGGATGCAGCTGTCAAATGGCACTCTGAATACGTGGACAGTGTTTTCCAAAATTTTTTCCAAAATTTTTTCCAAAATTTTTTCCAACCTTTTCCAAAATTTTTTGACCTTCTGCACTTGCCCTCGTGTTTGAAACTACGAAGCACTACAGGCACCACAAGCAGGATGAACACGGACTCTATTTTTGTTGAAATCTGTTGTCAAATCATTGGTATGGTACCATGGTTTCGGCCTGAGTTCAGGCCCTCGTCAGCCTGCCAACTGTACAAATGAAGACAGAGAGGCCTTTATTATACAAATCTCAGCGTGCAATAGACAGAAATAGCAAACAGTCAAAATTCCGGAAATCGATCGCTGGAACTTATTCAAAATTCAAAGCTGACAGAAAATCATTTGCATCCTGACTTAAATTGTGTTTCAAATTCTGCAATTCAGGGGATTCAATTTTTGACAGCGTCTGCAGAAGCTTTCTGTGAAATACACGTCGAAAATTCGCCTGCGACTTGAAGCTGCAGAACATGCGCACTCCCGGCAGCACGGAATTCACGTTCCTCTGTAGTTTTTTCATCAATCTGCTCCATTTAACTGGGATGCAGCTGTCAAATGGCACTCTGAATACGTGGACACGACCCTCCAACCCTCCCTGTGTCCCTTGTCTGTGCAAATACTTGTCTCTGTCACCCCAATCAACAGGTAAGGGGTTCAGCACCATCTTGGGGTAGTGCAGCCTGGCAGTAGCCCGGTGCAGTCTCCTCACACAGGCATAGAAAAAGTGTGGATGTGAGTTGGTGCGAAGGTATCGCACTAGCTCTGTCTTCACCCATCCTAGCTTTGTGTGCCTGGGGGTGTTACTCCCCGAGGGGATATATGAGGCAGTATTGGTGCTCTTAAAAAAGGTACAATATGTAGGCGGGGATAATCTCACAATTCTCAGATCCAGAAATTCTACATCACCATCCCCCCCTAAAACCAGACACTCAAAAGGTAGATGTGCAGGAAAGGTCTGGTGTAGTTTTTGCACAAGGTCAAAGGTTGCAGACTGGGGGTGGATCAGTAGTCCATCATCCAAAAAGCGCCACATGAGAGCTGGCCCTGCCAAAAATGCAGGAGATTGCAGAATAAACGAGCGCAGAATTAAATTAGCCCATGCTGGGGCACAGTTGGTGCCCATACTCCAGCCTTGGGCCTGCCGGTACACACCTGCTCGGGGTGCCTGAAAAATATTATGGGTAAATACAACCCGCAGCAGTCCTTCACCCAGAGTCAAAGAGGCATGGTAATCCATTTTTAGATAAGGAAAGGAGTACTGCAGGTATGCCCAGTCACCAGGGGCAACGGGTTTCAGTAACCATTCAGCAAGCTCCTTTTCTAAACTGGTGCAACGTGAACTGTGATGATGCTGTAACCAATGTGCACGCCAAAAGGTGTATGCACTTGCAATATCCCCCCAAGTGAAGTTTGTGTAGAGACTGTTGAAGTCAAAACTTGAAATACGTGGGGGACCATCATTGAAATTCCAGATTCTGGGCAGTTCTTCTAGACGAGCCACTAAGTCTCTGGAATCCCTAAGGGAGCACTGCAGTGGGTCACGGATAGCGTCTAAACGCAAGAACATCTCACCAATAATTGCTAGTAAAGTCGATGGGGGTGTAGTGCACCAATTGGTCAAACCTGTGATAGGTCGGCTGGGCCAGTGCCCATTCTTGACCTCCAGTGACTTGTGTGTCTTCACCATTAGGTAAAACATGGGACATTTGACACTACCGAAAGAGTCAAGAAAATCTCCTACAATGGTAGCCAACTGTGGGTTTGCATTCACCAATGTGTTTTTAAGAAAACACGTTAGATCATCTCTCCACACTGAAGCTTGTTTGCACCATAGCTCAAGGTTCGCTGCATCATACAAGGCGAGTCGCTCATAGATTGGCAGCCCATTTGCATGTATCAGTCCCAGGTGATGGGCCTGCTCATTCAAATAACAGGGGATGGTCATTACAACATGTGACCCGTCCTTGTTAGCGGGTACAACAAGATTGTTGTCAAAGAAAGGTTTAGTCAATTTTTCAATCCACATGACACCGCGTCGGAAAAGCTTTTCTGGACTGAGAACACTCATGTTCAACAAACATGTATCCTTGAAGTCTTCAGTAACACGTTCCAAAAACGTCCCATCAGCTCCCAGGCTTTCCACAATTTTGTTTGAAGGAAATGTTCCTTTAGTCGTGTGCATTTTTCTGTGCGGAAACTCCTTGTAGAGGTCTACCTCCGGCGGATGCTTCATGTAATACAAAGACCACAACAAAACACGTGGCAGATTTTCAAATTCCGGGCTGACACTTTTAGACAGTTTTTTCAGCGTGTGACTTGGTAACATGTGTGGAACATACTTTCCACCCAACGAAAGAATCAAGTTCATGTAGGGTGACGGTGTTTGTAGAGAATCACCTTTCAAAATCTGGGGTTCATACGGGGGAGGAATGCACAATTCACAGTTTTTATTAACCACAGCAGCGGCCTTGCGCGCGTTGTTCCACTTCCGCTTGCGGGCGCGTTGACTTGGACAATCGTTCTTGTCCCTCAATGACTTCGTGACCTTTTTCTCATTGTCGGTTTCGGTGTTCCGTTTCTTCTCTTGCGGGATCCACTTCGGTCTCTTGACGATGTAAGTGGCGCTGTGAATTTCACGGATTTGGAAGAGCTCCGACTTGATGAGTGCGTTGCGTTCGAGCTGCTCCTGCTCTTCGAGGACGCGCTGCGTTCTGAACTTCCACTTCTGGAACGTTCGCTGCGATTCGAACTCCTCTGTTTTTGGTTCTTTGACCTTCCTCTTGAGCGTTCTCCATCGGAACTCTTGCTCCGCCCGTTTTTTGGGGCTCGTGGCTTCGTGTTTTGCAAGTTCTTCAGCACGCTCCTTATCGTGGACAATTGATCGTCAAATTCACGATTACGTTGGATATCCTCAATCAACGCTTCTTTTCGTGCCTTCGCGTGTTCTTTTCCAAAAATTTTTCCAAAAATTTTTGACCTTCTGCACTTGCCCTCGTGTTTAAAACTACGAAGCACTACAGGCACCTCAAGCAGGATGAACACGGACTCTGTTTTTGTTGAAATCCGTTCTCAAATCATTGGTATGGTACCATGGTTTCGGCCTGAGTTCAGGCCCTCGTCAGCCTGCCAACTGTACAAATGAAGACAGAGAGGCCTTTATTATACAAATCTCAGCGTGCAATAGACAGAAATAGCAAACAGTCAAAATTCCGAAAATCGATCGCTCAAACTTATTCAAAATTCAAAGCTGACAGAAAATCATCTGCATCCTGACTTGAATTCTGTTTCAAATTCTGCAATTCAGGGGATTCAATTTTTGACAGCGTCTGCAGAAGCTTTCTGTGAAATACACGTCGAAAATTCGCCTGCGACTTGAAGCTGCAGAACATGCGCACTCCCGGCAGCACGGAATTCACGTTCCTTTGTAGTTTTTTCATCAATCTGCTCCATTTAACTGGGATGCAGCTGTCAAATGGCACTCTGAATACGTGGACAGTCTTTTCCAAAATTTTTTCCAAAATTTTTTCCAAAATTTTTTCCAACCTTTTCCAAAATTTTTTGACCTTCTGCACTTGCCCTCGTGTTTGAAACTGCGAAGCACTACAGGGACCTCAAGCAGGATGAACACGGACTCTATTTTTGTTGAAATATGTTGTCAAATCATTGGTATGGTACCATGGTTTCGGCCTGAGTTCAGGCCCTCGTCAGCCTGCCAACTGTACAAATGAAGACAGAGAGGCCTTTATTATACAAATCTCAGCGTGCAATAAACAGAAATAGCAAACACTCAAAATTCCGAAAATCGATCGCTGGAACTTATTCAAAATTCAAAGCTGACAGAAAATCATCTGCATCCTGACTTAAATTGTGTTTCAAATTCTGCAATTCAGGGGATTCAATTTTTGACAGCGTCTGCAGAAGCTTTCTGTGAAATACACGTCGAAAATTCGCCTGCGACTTGAAGGTGCAGAACATGCGCACTCCCGGCAGCACGGAATTCACGTTCCTCTGTAGTTTTTTCATCAATCTGCTCCATTTAACTGGGATGCAGCTGTCAAATGGCACTCTGAATACGTGGACACGACCCTCCAACCCTCCCTGTTTGCTATTTCTGTCTATTGCACGCTGAGATTTGTATAATAAAGGCCTCTCTGTCTTCATTTGTACAGTTGGCAGGCTGACGAGGGCCTGAACTCAGGCCGAAACCATGGTACCATACCAATGATTTGAGAACAGATTTCAACAAAAACAGAGTCCGTGTTCATCCTGCTTGAGGTGCCTGTAGTGCTTCGTAGTTTTAAACACGAGGGCAAGTGCAGAAGGTCAAAAAAATTTTGAAAAAAATTTTGGAAAATTTTTTTGGAAAAGAAACAAGTCGGGATGCAGATGATTTTCTGTCAGCTTTGAATTTTGAATAAGTTCCAGCGATCGATTTTCGGAATTTTGACTGTTTGCTATTTCTGTCTATTGCACGCTGAGATTTGTATAATAAAGGCCTGTCTGTCTTCATTTGTACAGTTGGCAGGCTGACGAGGGCCTGAACTCAGGCCGAAACCATGGTACCATACCAATGATTTGAGAACGGATTTCAACAAAAATAGAGTCCGTGTTCATCCTGCTTGAGGTGCCTGTAGTGCTTCGCAGTTTCAAACACGAGGGCAAGTGCAGAAGGTCAAAAATTTTTGGAAAACATTTTGGAAAAAATTTTGGAAAAATTTTTGGAAAAGATTGGTTGCGAGTCCCTAACCCCAACTCAAGGGGCCACGCAACAAAGCGAGGATTGGGAGTCCCTAACCCCGACTCAAGGGGCCACAAAACAAACCGGGGATTGCGAGTCCCTAACGCCAGCTCAAGGGGAGACGCAACAAAGCATGGATTGCGAGTCCCTAACCTGAATTCAAGGGGCCACGCAACAAAGCGTTGATTGCAAGTCCCTAACCCCAACTCAAGGGGAGACACAACAAAGCGTGGATTGCGAGTCCCTAACCCCAACTAAAGGAGCCACACAACAAAGTGTGGATTGCGAGTCCCTAACCCCAACTCAAGGGGCCAAGCAACAAAGCATTGGTTGCGAGTCCCTAACCCCAACTCAAGGTGCCACACAAAGAAGCATGGATTGGGAGTCCCTAACCCCAAGCCAAGAGGCCGCGCAACGAACCGTGGATTGCAAGTCCCTAACCCCATCTCAAGGGGCGTCGCAACAAAGGATGGATTGCAAGTCCCTAACCCCAAATCAAGGTGCCACACAACAAAGCGTGGATTGCGAGACTTTAACACCAACTCAAGGGGCCACACAACACAGCGGGGATTGCGAGTCCCTAACACCAACTCAAGGGGCCCCACAACAAAGCGTGGATTGCGAGTCCTTAACACTAACTCAAGTGGCCACACAACGAAGCGTGGATTGCGAGTCCCTAACCCCAACTCAAGGTGCCACACAACAAAGCGTGGATTGCGAGTCCCTAACCCCAACAGAAGGGGCCACAAAACAAACCGGGGATTGCGAGTCCCTAAGCCCAACTCAAGGGGCCACGCAACAAAGCATCGGTGGCGAGTCCCTAACCCCAACTCAAGGTGCCACACGACTAAGAGTAGATTGCGAGTCTTGAACACCATCTCAAGGGGCCACACAACAAAGCGTGGATTGCGAGTCCCTAACACCAACTCAAGGCGCCACGAAAAAAGCGTGGATTGCGAGTCCCTAACACTAACTCAAGTGGCCACACAACGAAGCGTGGATTGCGAGTCCCTAACCCCAACTCAAGGTGCCACACAACAAAGCGTGGATTGCGAGTCCCTAACCCCAACAGAAGGGGCCACAAAACAAACCGGGGATTGCGAGTCCCTAAGCCCAACTCAAGGGGCCACGCAACAAAGCATCGGTGGCGAGTCCCTAACCCCAACTCAAGGTGCCACACGACTAAGCGTAGATTGCGAGTCTTGAACACCAACTCAAGGGGCCACACAACAAAGCGTGGATTGCGAGTCCCTAACCCCAACTCAAGGAGCCACGCAACAAAGCGTGGGTTGCGAGACCCTAACACTAACTCAAGGGGCCACACAACGAAGCGTGGATTGCGAGTCCCTAACACCAACGCAAGGTGCCACGCAACAAAGCGTGGATTGCGAGTACCTAACCCCAACTCAACGGCCACGCAACAAAGCGTGGATTGCGAGTCCCTAACCCCAACTCAAGGTGCCACACAACGAAGCGTGGATTGCGAGTCCCTAACCGCAACTCAAGGGGCCACACAACAAAGCGTGGATTGTGAGTCCCTAACCCCAACTCAAGGGCCACGCAACAAAGCGGGGATTGCGAGACCCTAACACTAACTCAAGGGGCCACACAACGAAGCGTGGATTGCAAGTGCCTAAACCCCAAGTTAAGGGGCCACGCAACGAAGCGGGGATGGTAAGTCCCTAAGCCCAACTCAAGGGGCCATGTAACAAAGCGTGGATTGCGAGTCCCTAACACCAACTCAAGGCGCCACACAACAAAGCATGGATTGCGAGTCCCTAACCCCAACTCAAGGCGCCACACAACAAAGCGTGGATTGCAAGTCTCTAACCCCAACTCAAGGTGCCACACAACGAAGCGTGGATTGCAAGTCCCTAACCCCAACTCAAGGTGCCACACAACGAAGCGTGGATTGCGAGTCCCTAACGCCAACTCAAGGGGCCACAGAACAAAGCGGGGATTGCCAGTCCCTAACCTGAGCTCTAGGGGCCACAGAAAAAAGCGTTGATTGCAACTCCCTAACCCCAACTCAAGGGGCCACACAACAAAGCGTGGATTGCGAGTCCCTAACCCCAACTCAAGGGGCCACACAACAAAGTGTGGATTGCGAGTCCCTAACCCCAACTCAAGGGGCCACAAAATAAACCGGGGATTGCGAGTCCCTAACCCCAACTGAAGGGGCCACGCAACAAAGCATTGGTTGCGCGTCCTTGACCCCAACTCGAGGTGCCACTCAACGAAGCATGAATCCCTAACCCCAAGTCAAGAGGCCGCGCAACAAACCGTGGATTGCGGGTCCCTAATCCCAGCTCACGGGGCGTCGCAACAAAGCATGGATTGCAAGTCCCTAACCGCAAATCAAGGTGCCACACAACAAAGCGTAGATTGCGAGTCTTTAACACCAACTAAAGGGGCCACACAACAAAGCGTGGATTGCTAGTCCCTAACCCCAACTCAAGGGGCCACGCAACACAGAGTGGATTGCGAGTCCCTAACGCCAACTCAAGGGGCCATAGAACACAGTGTGGATTGCGATTCCCTAGCCCCAAATCAAGGTGCCACACAACAACGCAGATTGCGAGTCTTGAACACCAACTCAAGGGGCCACACAACAAAGCGTAAATTGCGAGTCCCTAACCCGAACTCAAGAGGCCACGCAACAAAGCGTCGATTGCGAGACCCAAACACTAACTCAAGGGGCCACACTACTAAGCGTGGATTGCGAGTCCCTAACACCAACTCAGGGGCCACGCAACAAGGCTTGGATTGCAAGTGCCTAAACCCCAAGTTAAGGGCCCACGCAACGAAGCGGGGATGGTAAGTCCCTAACCCCAACTCAAGGGGCCACATAGCAAAGCGGGGATTGCGAGTCCCTAACCCCAACTCAAGGGGCCACGCAACAAAGCGGCGATTGCGAGTCCCTAACCCCAACTCAAGGTGCCACACAACAAAGCGTGGATGGCGAGTCCCTAACCCCAACTCAAGGGGCCACACAACGAAGCGTGTATTGCAAGTCCCTAACACCAACTCAGGGGCCACACAACAAAGCGTGGATTGCAAGTGCCTAAACCCCAAGTTAAGGGGCCACGCAACGAAGCAGGGATGGTAAGTCCCTAACCCCAACTCAAGGGGCCACACAACAAAGCGTGGATTGTGGTTCCCTAACCCCAACTCAAGGGGCCACATAACAAAGCGGGGATTGCGAGTCCCTAACACCAACTCAAGGGGCCACGCAACAAAGCGTGGATTGCGGTTCCCTAACCCCAACTCAAGGGGCCACGCAACAAAGCGTGGATGGCGAGTCCCTAACCCCAACTCAAGGTGCCACACGACGAAGCGTGGATTGCAAATCCCTAACCCCAACTCAAGGGGCCACGCAACAAAGCGTGGATTGCAAGTGCCTAAACCCCAAGTTAAGGGGCCACGCAACGAAGCGGGGATGGTAAGTCCCTAACCCCAACTCAAGGGGCCACATAACAAAGCGGGGATTGCGAGTCCCTAACCCCAACTCAAGGGGCCACACAACGAAGCGTGGATTGCGGTTCCCTAACCCCAACTCAAGGGGCCACACAACAAAGCGTGGATTGCAAGTGCCAAAACCCCAAGTTAAGGGGCCACGCAACGAAGCGGGGATGGTAAGTCCCTAACCCCAACTCAAGAGGCCACACAAAAAAGCGTGGATCGCGAGTCCCTGACCCCAAATCAAGGGGCCACACAACAAAGCGTTGATTGCGAGTCCCTAACCCCAACTCAAGGGGCCACGCAACAAAGCGTGGATTGCGAGTCCTTGACCCCAACTAAAGGGGCCACACAACAAAGCGTGGATTTCGAGTCCTTGACCCCAACTCAAGGGGCAACACAACAAAGCGGGGACGCTAAGTCCCTAACCCCAACTCAAGGGCCCAAACAACAAAGCGTGGATTGTGAGTCCCTAACCCCACCCCAAGGGGCAACACAACAAAGCGTGGATTGCGAGTCCCTAACCCCAACTCAAGGGGCCACACAAAAAAGCAAGGATTGCGAGTCCCTCAGCCCAACTCAAGGGGCCACACAACAAAGCGCGCATTGTGAGGCCCTAACCCCAACTCACGGGGCTGAAGAACAAAGTGTGCATTGCAAGTCCCTAAGCCCAACTCAAGGGGCCACGCAAAACAGCGTGGTTTGCGAGTCCCTAATCCGAACTCAAGGGGCCACACAACAAAACGTGGATTGCAAGTCCCTAACCACAACTCAAGGGGCCACGCTACAAAGCGGGGATTGCGAGTGCCTAACACCAACTCAAGGGGCCACGCAACAAAGCGTGGATTGCGACTCCCAAACACCAACTCAAGGGGCCACGCTACAAAGCGTGGATTGCGAGTCCCTAACCCCAACTCAACAGGCCACACAACAAAGCGTAGATTGCGACTCCTTAACCCAAACTCAAGGGGCCACGCAACAGAGCGTGGTTTGCGAGTCCCTAACCCCAACTCAAGGGGCCACACAAGAAAGCGGGGATTGCAAGTCCCTAAGCCCAACTCAAGGGGCCACGCAACAAAGCGGGGATTGCGACTCCTTAACCCAAACTCGAGGGGCCACACAACAGAGCGTGGTTTGCGAGTCCCTAACCCCAACTCAAGGGGCCACACAACAAAGCGTAGATTGCGACTCCTTAACTCAAACTCAAGGGGCCACGCAACAGAGCGTGGTTTGCGAGTCCCTGGTACCAACTGAAGGGGCCACACAACAAAGCGTAAATTGCGAGTCCCTAACCTGAACTCAAGAGGCCACGCAACAAAGCGTGGATTGCGAGACCCTAACACTAACTCAAGGGGCCACACAACTAAGCGTGGATTGCGAGTCCCTAACACCAACTCAAGGTGCCACGCAACAAAGCGTGGATTGCGAGTCCCTAACACCAACTCACGGGCCACGCAACAAAGCGTGGATTGCAAGTGCCTAAACCCCAAGTTAAGGGGCCACGCAACGAAGCGGGGATGGTAAGTCCCTAACCCCAACTCAAGGGGCCACATAACAAAGCGGAGATTGCGAGTACCTAACCCCAACTCACGGGCCACGCAACAAAGCGTGGATTGCGAGTCCCTAACCCCAACTCAAGGGGCCACAGACAACAGCGTTGATTGCAAGTCCCTAACCCTAACTCAAGGGGCGACGAAACAAAGCGTGGATTGCGAGTCCCTAACCCCCACTGAAAGCACCACACAACAAAGCAACGATTGCGAGTCCCTAACCCCAACTCAAGGTGCCACACAACGAAGCGGGGATTGCAAGTCCCTAACCCCAACACAAGGAGCCAAGCAACACAGCGTGGATTGCGAGTCCCTAACCCCAACTCAAGGGGCCACACAACAAAGCGGGGATTGTGAGTCCCTAACCCAACTCAAGGGGCTACACAACAAAGTGTAGATTGCGAGTCCCTAACACCAACTCAAGGGGCCACACAACAAGGCGTGGATTGCTAGTCCCTAACCCCAACTAAAGGGGCCACGCCACAAAGCGGGGGTTACGAGTCACTAACCCCAACTCAAGGGGCCACACACCAAAGCTGGGATTACGAGTCCATAACACCAAGGGGCCACGCAACATAGCGTGGATTGCGAGTTCCTAACCGCAACTCAAGGGGCCAAGCAACAAAGCATGGATTGCAAGTCCCTAACCCAAACTCAAGGTGCCACGCGACAAAGCATAAACTGCGAGTCCCTAACCCCAACTCAAGAGGCCACGCAACAAAGCGTGGATTGTGGGTCCCCAACCCCAACTCAAGGGGCCACGCAACAAACCAAGGATTGCGAGTCCCTAACCCCAACTCAAGGGGCCACGCAACAACTTGCGGCAAAGCGTGGCTTGTGAGTCCCTGACCCCAACTCAAGGGGCCACACAACAAAGCGGGGATTGCGAGTCCCTAACCCCAATTCATGGGGCCACGCGACAAAGTGTGGATTGCGAGTCCCTAACCCCAACTAAAGGGGCCACACAACAAAGCGTGGATTTTGAGTCCGTGACCCCAACTCAAGGGGCAACACAACAAAGCAGGGACGGTAAGTCCCTAACCCCAACAAAGCGTGGATTTTGAGTCCCTAACCCCACCTCAAGGGGCCGCACAACAAAGCGTGGATTGCGACTCCCTAACCCGAACTCAGGGGCCACGCAACAAAGCGTGGATTGCAAGTCCCTAACCCCAACTCAAGGGGCCACGCAAAAAAGCGTGGATTGCGAGTCCCTAAGCCCAACTCAAGGGGCCAGGCAACAAAGCGTGGATTGCGAGTCCCTAAACCCAACTCAAGGGGCCACAAAACAAAGCGTGCATTGTGAGTCCCTGACACCAACTCACGGGGCCACAGAACAAAGTGTGCATTGCGACTCCCTAAGCCCAACTCAAGGGGCCACGCAAAACAGCGTGCATTGCGAGTCCCTAAGCCCAACTCAAGGGGCCACACAACAAAACGTGGATTGCAAGTCCCTAACCCCAACTCAAGGGGCCACGCTACAAAGCGGGGATTGCGAGTCCCTAACACCAACTCAAGGGGCCACGCAACAAAGCGTGGATTGCGACTGCCAAACACCGACTCAAGGGGCCACGCAACAAAGCGTGGATTGAAGGTCGCTAACCCCAATTCAAGGTGCGACGCAACAAAGCATGGATTGCGAGTCCCTAACCCCAAATCAACAGGCCACACAACAAAGCGTAGATTTCGACTGCTTAACCCAAACTCAAGGGGCCATGCAACACAGCGTGGATTGCACCCGTACATGGTGGCAGCCCGCCTCATGACGCTGCTGTGGCCGGGCCCAGACACCCCCACCCAAAACTACCCCCACCTCACAGAGGAGGACATGCCCGGCATCCAGCGATGCTTCTTCCAGACCCTCGACTACCTCCAGCAAACACACCCGCACGTCCTGGAGCAGATATGGCCACCCCCCGGGTAACCCACGTGCCCGCGCAGCCGAGACAACGCCGCCACGCCAGCACCAGCACGCACGGATCACCAGGGAAAACGCGCGCACACGCCCGGTGCCCGAACCTGCACCCTCGTTCTCGCTGCTTACAGGACCCAGCATCATACGCCCGCCCCCGAAGCCCAGGACCCTCCGCCGTCTCCCACAGCCCTCTCCTCCGCCTCCGACTCCACAACCTCCACCACCACGACCACCTCATCCACCACCACCACCACGTCCTCATCCAGCACTCCACCCCCCAGGCCGCGGGGGACACCTCCCAAACGGGCCTCCAAACCCGCCCCCACCGCGAGCAGCCCCGCCGCCGCCAAGGCCCACGCCCCGACGAAGCCCACACCCACGACCCAGCCGAAGCCCAAGACCGCCGCCAAACGGCCACCCAAACCCGTCAGCACGCCACGACCGCAACCCGCAGCCAAGCCCAAACCCAAGCCCAAACCCGGCGCCACGACGGCAGCGCGAGCCCGGCCCCCCGAGGACGTCCTCTACGACATCCGGCCCCAGCCGTCCCAGGCCCGAAGGCAGCAGCGCCCAGCGCGGCGCCCCCCCACCGTCACCGACGCCACCGCCACCACCTTCATGGCGGAGCGCGCCGCGGCCGAAGCGCGACGCACCTCGTCCCGCCACCTCTCAAAGCCCGCACCCCAGGCCCACGGACCGCTCCCGACCAAGCCAGAACGACGCCAGGGTCCACCAGCAGCGTCCCCGCCCCCCTACCAGCCCTCGATGACAGCCCACATGCAACGCATGCCCCACTACCGCCGCCGCCGCGAATCCCCGCCCAACCCCGAGGCGGAGACGGTACGCGCACACCCGCGGGTCCACATCCGCGTGCACCCCCACTCCCCACGCACCCCCACGGAACAGGACTACGAGGAATCCCCCAGGCCCGCCACCGCCGCCGGTCCCCACGACCCCGTCACACCCACCCACGCCCACTCCTCCGCCCAAGACCGCAGGCCCGCCCAGGAACAGTGGTGGCAGCGCTGGACCCACACGCAGCTCTGGGAGCTGCGGAAGTGGGCCCGGGGAGAGCCCTCCCTCGAGGGCCTGGTCCATCGGCCCCGCAAGGGGTCGGTGGAGAACTGCCGCCTCCGGCCGGCGGGGGGGTGGATGCCGCAGGCCGCATGGGAAGCCATGCTGGCCGATGCGCTCCGCCCCCTGGGAGTCCACCCCCGCAACCTCCCCGCGCCCCAGGACCACCCGTATGTCCTCAGGCGCCTGCGGGAGACCCTCCAGGAAACGCAGCGAGACGGCATCCGCCTGTGGGACATCACCCAAAGCCCAGCCCCGCACGCACACACCCCCTCACCACCCCACAAGCGTCGGCGCACCGACACCGGCGACACCCACAGCACCCCAGGAGCCCTGCGCGCCACACAACACGACGCGCCTGACCCCCCGGCCAGCGGCGCCGCCATCTAACCCCGTTACCCAGCAAACCACCACCACGGGGCGCCACGCCAGGCCCCGCCCAGAAGTCACCAAACGAACCGGACGCCGAAGGAAGCCAACGCACACGACAACGAGCACCACTACGCCCAAAGGCGCCGAACCCGGGCCCGCTACCGTGGGCTCCTCTCCACCCTCAGCACGACACACACGTCGCTGGCGTCACTCCTCCGCCGTGCCACCTCCCACGCCACCGCCCCGCCCCCCCCCCCCTCCCGCCGCACGTCCCCACGCCGCCCAGCACCCAGCCCCACACACTGCGCCACAGCATCGCCCTAGTCCGGCTCCTCCACCATCGCGCCACTTGGAACCTCACAGTAGACCGCCGTCCTGTGGTCCCGCTCCCCCCGGCACCGCTCCCGGGGCCGCACCCGGCCCACGTCGTGTTCGCCCCCACGTCGCGGGCCGCGGACATCCTCCCGCTCCTCGCCGCCACCCCTCCCGGGCATCGCATACTGCTTGCCGCCAACCCCTCGGTCCTCAGTGAGGTCCTCATCGGGCACGCCGACGCCCTGCACGTGCGCCCGCTGCTGCCCAACCTGCACGCTGCGTACGCCCCCGGCACGCCCGTCGACCCCTCCGTGTGGGACTCCCAGTGAGGCCACCGGCCACCGGCCGGCCCGCACGCACCACCCCGCACCCGCCTCGGGCGCACGACCCCGTGGACGCCGCTACCCACACGCCCGGCCCCGCGCAACCCCCTAACCGAGCCAGAACCCAAGCACAAATCAAACCCGAGCCACACCCCGAAACCGCTAACCCTTGACTCCTAACCAAGCCCGCCGAGGGAACAACGTAACCACAGCCCACACCCACAGCCCACACGGCCGCCTAACCAGCCAGCTCCAGAAGCAAAGAGACACCTCACCAAACCCACCCTGACCCAAGCCCGTGTACATCAGGACGCGCGAGCCGCACCCCTGGGGCGCGACCGCCGCCACAGCACCGACGACACACGCCAGAGGACGAAACGCTATTGCACCGCCGCACCAGCTGCCCGTGCCTGTGCCTGCACTGTACGCGCGCCCCTGTTTTTCTCTTTTTAGTTTTTTCTTTTTTTTTCCCAAGAAAAAAAAAAAACAAGTAAAAAAAAAATAAAAAATTAGGGGGGGAGGAAGAGGGACACAACCACCCATGGCACACGCGCACCGCACACAGCACGCACACCGGTGAACAGGAGCCCAGTGGCCCAGGACACCGCACATGCAACACAACACACCGAGCGAGCACACCGGTGAACAGGAGCCAGCTGGCCCAGGACACCGCAGACGGACCACAGCAAACCGCGCGGGCACACCGGTGAACAGGAGCCCAGCGGCCCAGGACACTGCACACACGTAGGGCGGCCGAGGGACAGGAAAGAACCAATACCCCATGGGTCGGACGCACTGGGGCGACCCAGCCGACCCACCGGGCCAGTGGCAGGAGCGGTACTCCAAGGCCACTGGTCCGAGGCTGCATCGGGGACCATGGCAAACGTCACCCGGAGCCATGGAAGCAACCGGTGACAGGCGAGCCGGTACACAGTCCAGGAGGGGGTCACCTGCCAAGCAGAGTGGCCCCGCAACTCAAGCCACAAGGGTGAGGCGGTCGTACCGTAGAGAAGCGGGAGCAATACCCCTTGTGGTGAGAGATACTCCACACGGCTGGGCAGCCCCCCAGAGCTGCCGCCCAAAGGAGGGGGCATGTGGCCCTACCCATGGACACATGTGGGGACACCCTCCCACCTGGGACACATGGACCGGGTGGCCGCGACAATGCCTTCCCAAGCACATGCGGGAGCGGCTCAAGAGGCACCTGACATAGGGCAGTGGGAGGGACAGGACGTCCCCTTGGTAAGACCTTCTTCCTACAATGTCAAAGGAGGCATCCCGAGCTCCCGAAGATACCTACCTACCTACCTACCTCAAGGGGCCACGCAAAAAAGCGTGGATTGCGAGTCCCTAAGCCGAACTCAAGGGGCCAGGCAACAAAGCGTGGATTGCGAGTCCCTAAACCCAACTCAAGGGGCCACAAAACAAAGCGTGCTTTGTGAGTCCCTGACACCAACTCACGGGGCCGCAGAACAAAGTGTGCATTGCGACTCCCTAAGCCCAACTCAAGGGGCCACGCAAAACAGCGTGCATTGCGAGTCCCTAAGCCCAACTCAAGGGGCCACACAACAAAACGTGGATTGCAAGTCCCTAACCCCAACTCAAGGGGCCACGCTACAAAGCGGGGATTGCGAGTCCCTAACACCAACTCAAGGGGCCACGCAACAAAGCCTGGATTGCGACTGCCAAACACCGACTCAAGGGGCCACGCAACAAAGCGTGAATTGAAGGTCGCTAACCCCAATTCAAGGTGCGACGCAACAAAACATGGATTGCGAGTCCCTAACCCCAAATCAACAGGCCACACAACAAAGCGTAGATTGCGACTGCTTAACCCAAACTCAAGGGGCCATGCAACAAAGCGTGGATTGCGAGTCCCTAACCCCAACTCAAGGGGCCGCGCAACAAAGCGTACATTGCGAGTCCCTAACCCCAACTCAACAGGCCACGCAACAAAGCGTGCATTGTGAGTCCCTAACCCCAACACAGGGGGCCACAAAACACAACGTGGATTGCAATTCCCTAACCCCAACTCACGGGGCCACGCAACAAAGCGTGGATTGCAAGTCCTTAACCCCAAGTCAAGTGGCCACGCAACAAAGCATGGATTGCGACTCCCTAACCCAACCTCAAGGGGCCAGGCAACAAAGCGTGGATTGCGAGTCCCTAAACCCAACTCAAGGGGCCACAAAACAAAGCGTGCTTTGTGAGTCCCTGACACCAACTCAAGGGGCCACAGAACAAAGTGTGCATTGCGACTCCCTAAGCCCAACTCAAGGGGCCACGCAAAACAGCGTGCATTGCGAGTCCCTAAGCCCAACTCAAGGGGCCACACAACAAAACGTGGATTGCAAGTCCCTAACCCCAACTCAAGGGGCCACGCTACAAAGCGTGGATTGCGAGTCCCTAACCCCAACTCAAGGGGCCGCGCAACAAAGCGTAGATTGCGAGTCCCTAACACCAACTCAACAGGCCACGCAACAAAGCGTGCATTGTGAGTCCCTAACCCCAACACAGGGGGCCACAAAACACAACGTGGATTGCAATTCCCTAACCCCAACTCACGGGGCCACGCAACAAAGCGTGGATTGCAAGTCCTTAACCCCAAGTCAAGTGGCCACGCAACAAAGCATGGATTGCGACTCCCTAACCCAACCTCAAGGGGGCACACCATAAAGCGGGGATTGCGAGTCCCTAACCCCAACTCAAGGGGCCACGCAACAAAGCGTGGATTGCCAGTCCCTAACCCCAACTCAAGCGGCCACACAACAAAGCGTGGCTGGTGAGTCCCTGACCCCAAATCAAGGGGCCACACAACAAAGCGTGGATTGCGAGTCCCTAACCCCAACTCAAGAGGCCACGCAACAAAGCGTGGATTGCGAGACCCTAACCCGAACTCAGGGGCCACGCAACAAAGCGTGGATTGCGAGTCCCTAACCCCAACTCAAGGGACCACGCAAAAAAGCGTGGATTGCGAGTCCCTAACCCCAATTCATGGGGCCACGCGACAAAGCGTGGATTGCGAGTCCCTAACCCAACCTCAAGGGGCCACGCAAAAAAGCGTGGATTGCGAGTCCTTGACCCCAACTAAAGGGGCCACACAACAAAGCGTGGATTGCGAGTCCTTGACCCCAACTCAAGGGGCCACACAACAAAGCGTGGATTGCGAGTCCCTAACCCCAACTCAAGGGGCCACGCAACAAAGCGTGGATTGCGAGTCCCTAAACCCAACTCAAGGGGCCACAAAACAAAGCGTGCATTGTGAGTCCCTAACACCAACTCGTGGGGCCATAGAACAAAGTGTGCATTGCGAGTCCCTAAGCCCAACTCAAGGGGCCATGCAAAACAGCGTGCATTGCGAGTCCCTAAGCCCGACTCAAGGGGCCACACAACAAAGCGTGGATTGCGAGTCCCTAAACCCAACTCAAGGGGCCACAAAACAAAGCGTGCATTGAGAGTCCCTAACACCAACTCAGGGGGGCACGCAACAAAGCGTGCATTGTGAGTCCCTAACCCCAACTCAAGGGGCAACAAAACACAGCGTGGATTGCGATTCCCTAACCCCGACTCAAGGGGCCACGCAACAAAGCGTGGATTGCAAGTCCCTAACCCCAAGTCAAGTGGCCACGCAACAAAGCATGGATTGCGACTCCCTAACCCAACCTCAAGGGGGCACACAACAAAGCGGGGGTTGCGAGTCCCTAACCCCAACTCAAGGGGCCACGCAACAAAGCGTGGATTGTGAGTCCCTAACCCCAACTCAAGGGGCCGGGCGACAAAGCGTGGATTGCGAGTCCCTAACCCCAACTCAAGGGGCCACGCAACAAAGCATGGATTGCGACTCCCTAACCCAACCTCAAGGGGGCACACAACAAAGCGGGGATTGCGAGTCCCTAACCCCAACTCAAGGGGCCACGCAACAAAGCGTGGATTGTGAGTCCCTAACCCCAACTCAAGGGGCCACGCAACAAAGCGTGGATTGCGAGTCCCTAACCCCAATTCAACAGGCCACACAACAAAGCGTGGATTGCGAGGCCCTAACCCCAACTCAAAGGGCCACACAGCTAAGCGGGTATGGTAAGTCCCTAACCCCAACTCAAGGGGCCACACAACAAAGCGTGGATTGCGAGTCCCTAACCCCAACTCAAGGGGCCACGCAACAAAGCGGGGATGGTAAGTCCCTAACCCCAACTCAAGGGGCCACACAACAAAGCGTGGATTGTGAGTCCCTAACCCCAACTCAAGGGGCCACGCAACAAATTGTGCATTGTGAGTCCCTAACCCCAACTCAAGGGGCCACGCAACAAAGCGTGGATTGCGAGTCCCTAACCCCAACTCAAAGGGCCAGGCAACACAACGTGGATTGCGAGTGCTTAACCCCAACTCAAAGGGCCACGCAACACAGCGTGGATTGTGAGTCCCTCACCGCTACTCAAGGGGCCACACAACAAAGCGTGCATTGTCAGTCCGTAACGCCAACCCAAGGGGCCACAGAACACGCCGCGGGTTGTGATTCGCTAACCCCAACTCAAGAGGCCACACAACAAAGTGTGGATTGCGATTCCCTAACCCGAACTCAAGGTGCCACACCACAAAGCGTGGATTGCGAGTGCCTAACCCCAACTCAGGGGGCCACACAACAAAGCGTAGATTGCGAGTCCTTAACACCAACTCAAGGGGCCACGCAAAAAAGTGTGGATTGCGAGTCCCTAACCCCAACTAAAGGGGCCACACAACAAAGCGTGGATTTTGAGTCCTTGACCCCAACTCAAGGGGCAACACAACAAAGCAGGGACGGTAAGTCCCTAACCCCAACAAAGCGTGTATTTTGAGTCCCTAACCCCACCTCAAGGGGCCGCACAACAAAGCGTGGATTGCGAGTCCCTAACCCGAACTAAGGGGCCACGCAACAAAGCGTGGATTGCAAGTCCCTAACCCCAACTCAAGGGGCCACGCAAAAAAGCGTGGATTGCGAGTCCCTAAGCCCAACTCAAGGGGCCAGGCAACAAAGCGTGGATTGCGAGTCCCTAAACCCAACTCAAGGGGCCACAAAACAAAGCGTGCATTGTGAGTCCCTGACACCAACACACGGGGCCACAGAACAAAGTGGGCATTGCGACTCCCTAAGCCCAACTCAAGGGGCCACGCAAAACAGCGTGCATTGCGAGTCCCTAAGCCCAACTCAAAGGGCCACACAACAAAACGTGGATTGCAAGTCCCTAACCCCAACTCAAGGGGCCACGCTACAAAGCGGGGATTGCGAGTCCCTAACACCAACTCAAGGGGCCACGCAACAATGCGTGGATTGCGACTGCCAAACACCGACTCAAGGGGCCACGCAACAAAGCGTGGATTGAAGGTCGCTAACCCCAATTCAAGGTGCGACGCAACAAAGCATGGATTGCGAGTCCCTAACCCCAAATCAACAGGCCACACAACAAAGCGTAGATTGCGACTGCTTAACCCAAACTCAAGGGGCCATGCAACACAGCGTAGATTGCGAGTCCCTAACACCAACTCAACAGGCCACGCAACAAAGCGTGCATTGTGAGTCCCTAACCCCAACACAGGGGGCCACAAAACACAACGTGGATTGCAATTCCCTAACCCCAACTCACGGGGCCACGCAACAAAGCGTGGATTGCAAGTCCTTAACCCCAAGTCAAGTGGCCACGCAACAAAGCATTGATTGCGACTCCCTAACCCAACCTCAAGGGGGCACACCACAAAGCGGGGATTGCGAGTCCCTAACCCCAACTCAAGGGGCCACGCAACAAAGCGTGGATTGCCAGTCCCTAACCCCAACTCAAGCGGCCACACAACAAAGCGTGGCTGGTGGGTCCCTGACCCCAAATCAAGGGGCCACACAACAAAGCGTGGATTGCGAGTCCCTAACCCCAACTCAAGAGGCCACGCAACAAAGCGTGGATTGCGAGACCCTAACCCGAACTCAGGGGCCACGCAACAAAGCGTGGATTGCGAGTCCCTAACCCCAACTCAAGGGGCCACGCAAAAAAGCGTGGATTGCAAGTCCCTAACCCCAATTCATGGGGCCACGCGACAAAGCGTGGATTGCGAGTCCCGAACCCAACCTCAAGCGGCCACGCAAAAAAGCGTGGATTGCGAGTCCTGGACCCCAACTAAAGGGGCCACACAACAAAGCGTGGATTGCGAGTCCTTGACCCCAACTCAAGGGGCCACACAACAAAGCGTGGATTGCAAGTGCCTAAACCCCAACTCAAGGGCCCACGCAACAAAGCGTCGATTGTGAGTCCCTAACCCCACCTCAAGGGGCCACACAACAAAGCGTGGATTGCGAGTCCCTAAGCCCAACTCAAGGGGCCACGCAACAAAGCGTGGATTGCGAGTCCCTAAACCCAACTCAAGGGGCCACAAAACAAAGCGTGCATTGTGAGTCCCTAACACCAACTCGCGGGGCCATAGAACAAAGTGTGCATTGCGAGTCCCTAAGCCCGACTCAAGGGGCCACCCAACAAAGCGTGGATTGCGAGTCCCTAAACCCAACTCAAGGGGCCACAAAACAAAGCGTGCATTGTGAGTCCCTAACACCAACTCAGGGGGGCACGCAACAAAGCGTGCATTGTGAGTCCCTAACCCCAACTCAGGGGGCAACAAAACACAGCGTGGATTGCGATTCCCTAACCCCGAATCAAGGGGCCACGCAACAAAGCGTGGATTGCAAGTCCCTAACCCCAAGTCAAGTGGCCACGCAACAAAGCATGGATTGCGACTCCCTAACCCAACCTCAAGGGGGCACACAACAAAGCGGGGATTGCGAGTCCCTAACCCCAACTCAAGGGGCCACGCAACAAAGCGTGGATTGTGAGGCCCTAACCCCAACTCAAGGGGCCGGGCGACAAAGCGTGGATTGCGAGTCCCTAACCCCAACTTAAGGGGCCACGCAACAAAGCATGGATTGCGACTCCCTAACCCAACCTCAAAGGGGCACACAACAAAGCGGGGATTGTGAGTCCCTAACCCCAACTCAAGGGGCCACGCAACAAAGCGTGGATTGCGAGTCCCTAACCCCAACTCAAGGGGCCACGCAACAAAGCGTGGATTGCGAGGCCGTAACCCCAACTCAAACGGCCACGCAACACAGCGTGGATTGCGAGTCCTTAACCCCGACTCAAGGGGCCACACAGCTAAGCGGGTATGGTAAGTCCCTAACCCCAACTCAAGGGGCCACACAACAAAGCGTGGATTGCGAGTCCCTAACCCCAACTCAAGGGGCCACGCAACAAAGCGGGGATGGTAAGTCCCTAACCCCAACTCAAGGGGCCACACAACAAAGCGTGGATTGTGAGTCCCTAACCCCAACTCAAGGGGCCACGCAACAAAGTGTGGATTGTGAGTCCCTAACCCCAACTCAAGGGGCCACGCAACAAAGCGTGGATTGCGAGTCCCTAACCCCAACTCAAGGGGCCACACAACAAAGCGTGCATTGTTGGTCCGTAACGCCAACCCAAGGGGCCACGGAACACGCCGCGGGTTGTGATTCGCTAACCCCAACTCAAGAGGCCACACAACAAAGTGTGGATTGCGATTCCCTAACCCCAACTCAAGGTGCCACACCACAAAGCGTGGATTGCGAGTGCCTAACCCCAACTCAAGGGGCCACACAACAAAGCGTAGATTGCGAGTCCTTAACACCAACTCAAGGGGCCACGCAACAAAGCGTGATTGCGAGTCCCTAACCCCAACTCAAGAGGCCACACAACAAAGCGTGGATTGCGAGTCCCTAACCCCAACTCAAGGTGCCACACGACGAAGCGGGGATTGCGTGTCCCTAACCCGAACTCAGGGGCCGCAGATAAAAGCGTGGATTGCGAGTCCCTAACCCCAACTCAAGAGGCCACGCAACAAAGCGTGGATTGCGAGTCCCTTACCCCAACTCACGGGCCACGCAACAAAGCGTGGATTGCGATTCCCTAACCCCAACTTAAGGGGCCACGCAAAAAAGCGGGATTGCGAGTCCTTAAGCCCAACTCAAGGGGCCACGCAACAAAGCGTGGATTGCGGGTCCCTAACCCCAAATCAAGGGGCCATGCAAACAAGCGGGGATTGCGAGTCCCTAAACCAAACTCAAGGGGCCACACAATAAAGCGTGCATTGTGAGTCCCTGACCCCAACTCAGGGGGACACAGAACAAAGGGTGCATTGCGAGTCCCTAACCCCAACTCAACAGGCCACACAACAAAGCGTAGATTGCGACTCCTTAACCCAAGCTCAAGGGGCCACGCAACACAGCGTGGATTGCGAGTCCCTAACCCCAACTCAAGGGGCCACGCAACAAAGCATGGATTGCGATTCCCTAACCCCAACTCAAGGGGCCACGCAACAAAGCGTGGATCGTGAGTCCCTAACCCCAAATCAAGGTGCCACGCAACAAAGCGTGGATTGCAAGTCCCTAACCCCAACTCAATGGGCCACGCAACAAAGCGTGGATTGCGAGTCCCTAACCCCAACTCAAAGGGCCAGGCAACAAAGCAAGGATTGCGAGTCCCTACCCCCAACTCAAGGGGCCACACAAAAACGCGTGGATTGCGAGTCCCTAACCCGAACTCTGGGGCCGCAGAACAAAGCGTGGATTGCGAGTCCCTAACCCCAACTCAAGGGGCCACGCAAAAAAGAGTGGATTGCGAGTCCCTAACCCCAACTCAAGGGGCCACGCAACACAGTGTGGATTGCGAGTCCCTAACCCCAACTCAAGGGGCCGGGCGACAAAGCGTGGATTGCGAGTCCCTAACCCCGACTCAAGGAGCCACGCAAAAAAGCGGGGATTGCGAGTCCCTAACCCCAACTCAAGGGGCCACGCAACAAAGCATGGATTGCGATTCCCTAACCCCAACTCAAGGGGCCACGCAACAAAGCGTGGATTGTGAGTCCCTAACCCCAAATCAAGGTGCCACGAAACAAAGCGTGGATTGCAAGTCCCTAACCCCAACTCAATGGGCCACGCAACAAAGCGTGGATTGCGAGTCCCTAACCCCAACTCAAGGGGCCAGGCAACAAACCAAGGATTGCGAGTCCCTACCCCCAACTCAAGGGGCCACACAAAAACGCGTGGATTGCGAGTCCCTAACCCGAACTCTGGGGCCGCAGAACAAAGCGTGGATTGCGAGTCCCTAACCCCAACTCAAGGGGCCACGCATAAAAGAGTGGATTGCGAGTCCCCAACCCCAACTCAAGGGGCCACGCTACACAGTGTGGATTGCGAGTCCCTAACCCCAACTCAAGGGGCCGGGCGACAAAGCGTGCATTGCGAGTCCCTAACCCCAACTCAAGGGGCCACGCAACAAAGCGTGGATTGCGAGTCCCTAACCCCAACTCAAGGGACCACACAACAGAGCATGGATTGCGAAGCCCTAACCCCAACTCAAGAAGCCACACAACGAAGCGTGGATTGCGACTCCCTAACCCCAACTCACCGGGCCACGCAACAGAGCGTGGATTGCGAGTCCCTAACCCCAACTCAACAGGCCACACAACAAAGCGTAGATTGCGAGTCCTTAACACTAACTCAAGGGGCCACGCAAAAAAGCGTGGATTGCGAGTCCCTAACCCCAACTCAAGGGGCCACACAACACAACGTTGATTGCGAGTCCCTAACACCAACTCAAGGGGCCACACAACAAAGCGTGCATTGTCACTCCCCAACCCCAACTGAGGGGGCCACAGAACACAACGCGGATTGCGAGTCCCTAACCCCAACTCAAGGGGCCACGCAACAAAGCGTGGATTGCGAGTCCTTAACACCAACTCAAAGGGCCACGCAACAAAGCATGGATTGCGAGTCCCTAACCCCAACTCAAGATGCCACACAACGAAGCGTGGATTGCGAGTCCCTAACCCAAACTCAAGGGGCCACGCAACAAAGCGGGGTTTGCGAGTCCCTAACCCGAACTCAAGGGGCCACGCAAAAAAGCATGGATTGCGAGTCCCTAACCCAAACTCAAGGGGCCACACAACAAAGCGTGGATTGCGAGTCCCTAACCCAAACTCAAGGGGCCACGCAACAAAGCGGGGTTTGCGAGTCCCTAACCCGAACTCAAGGGGCCACGCAAAAAAGCGTGGATTGCGAGTCCCTAACCCAAACTCAAGGGGCCACGCAACAAAGCGTGGATTGCGAGTCCCTGACCCCAACTCAGGGGGCCACACAACAAAGCGTGGATTGCGAGTCCCTAACCCCAACTCAAGGGGCCACAGAACAAAGTGTGCATCGCGAGTCCCTAAGCCCAACTCAAGGGGCCACGCAAAACAGCGTGCATCGCGAGTCCCTAAGCCCAACTCAAGGGGCCACACAACAAACCGTGGATTGCAAGTCCCTATCCCCAACTCAAGGGGCCACGCTACAAAGTGGGATTGCAAGTCCCTAACACCAACTCAAGGGGCCACGCAACAAAGCGTGGATTGCGAGCCCCTAACCCCAACTCCAGGGGCCACACAACAAAGCAAAGATTGCGAGTCCCTAACCCGAACTCGGGGGCCACGCAACAAAGCCTGGATTGCAAGTCCCTAACCCCAACTCAAGGTGCCAGGCAACGAAGCGGGGTTTGCGAGTCCCTAACCCGAACTCAAGGGGCCACGCAAAAAAGCGTGGATTGCGAGTCCCTAACCCAAACTCAAGGGGCCAAGCAACAAAGCGTGCATTGCGAGTCCCTAAGCCCAACTCAAGGGGCCACGCAACAAAGCGTGGATTGCGAGCCCCTAACCCCAACTCCAGGGGCCACACAACAAAGCGTAGATTGCGAGTCCCTAACCCGAACTCAGGGGCCACACAACAAACCGTGGATTGCGAGTCCCTAACCCCAACTGAAGGGGCCACACAACAAAGCGTGCATTGTGAGTCCCTAACCCCAACTCAAGGGGCCGGGCTACAAAGCACGGATTGCGAGTCCCTAAGCCCAACTCAAGGGGCCACACAACAAACCAAAGCATGGATTGCAAGTGCCTAACCCCAACTCAAGGGGCCACGCTACAAAGCGGGGATTGCTTGTCCCTAACACCAACTCAAGGGGCCACACAACACAACAATGATTGCGAGTCCCTGACCCCAACTCAAGGGGCCACGCAACAAAGCGTGCATTGTGAGTCCCTGACCCCAACTTAGGGGGCCACGCAACAAACCATGGATTGCGAATCCCTAACCCGAACTCAAGGGGTCACAGAAAAAAGTGTGCATTGCGAGTCCCTAAGCCCAGCTCAAGGGGCCACGCAAAACAGCGTGCATTGCGAGTCCCTAAGCCCAACTCAAGGGGCCACACAACAAACCGTGGATTGCGAATCCCTAACACCAACTCAAGGGGCTACGCAACAAAGCGTGGATTGCGAGTCCCTGAGCCCAACTCAAGGGACCACACAACAAACCGTGGATTGCAGTTCCCTATCCCCAACTCAAGGGGCCACGCTACAAAGCGGGGATTGCGAGTCCCTAACACCAACTCAAGGGGCCACGCAACAAAGCGTGGATTGCGAGTCCCTAACCCCAACTCCAAGGGCCACACAACAAAGCGTAGATTGTGAGTCCCTAACCTGAACTCAGGGGCCACACAACAAAGCGGGGATTGAGAGTCCCTAACACCAACTCAAGGGGCCACACAACAAAGCGTGGATTGCGAGTCCCTAACCCCAACTCAAGGGGCCACACAACAAAGCGTGCATTGCGAGTCCCTAAGCCCAACTCAAGGGACCACACAACAAACCGTGGATTGCAGTTCCCTATCCCCAACTCAAGGGGCCACGCTACAAAGCGGGGATTGCGAGTCCCTAACACCAACTCAAGGGGCCACGCAACAAAGCCCGGATTGCAAGTTCCTAACCCCAACTCAAGCAGCCACACTACAAAGCGTGGATTCCGAGTCCCTAACACCAACTCAAGGGGCCACGCAACAAAGCGTGGATTGCGAGTCCCTAACCCCAACTCCAAGGGCCACACAACAAAGCGTAGATTGCGAGACCCTAACCCGAACTCAGGGGCCACGCAACAAAGCGTGGATTGCGAGTCCCTAACCCCAACTCAAGGGGCCACACAACAAAGCGTGCATTGTGAGTCCCTAACCCCAACTCAATGAGCCACGCTACAAAGCGCGGATTGAGAGTCCCTAACCCCAACTCCAAGGGCCACACAACAAAGCGTAGATTGCGAGTCCCTAACCCGAACTCAGGGGCCACGCAACAAAGCGTGGATTGCGAGTCCCTAAACCCAACTCAAGGGGCCACACAACAAAGCGTGCATTGTGAGTCCCTAACCCCAACTCAAGGAGCCACGCTACAAAGCACGGATTGAGAGTCCCTAACACCAACTCAAGGGTCCACGCAACAAAGCGTGCATTGCGAGTCCCTAAGCCCAACTCAAGGGGCCACACAACAAACCGTGGATTGCAAGTCCCTAACCCCAACTCAAGGGGCCACGCTACAAAGCGGGGATTGCGAGTCCCTAACACGAACTCAAGGGGCCACAGAACAAAGCATGGATTGCGAGTCCCCAACCCGAACTTAGGGGCCATGCAAAAAAGCCTGGATTGCGAGTCCCTAACCCCAACTCAAGGGGCCACACAACAAAGCGTGCATTGTGAGTCCCTAACCCCAACTCAGGGGGCCGCAGAAACGAAGCGTGCATTGCGAGTTCCTAACCCCAATTCAAGGGGCCACACTACAAAGCACCGATTGCGAGTCCCTAACACCAACTCAAGGGGCCACGCAACAAAGTGTGCATTGCGAGTCCCTAACCCCAACTCAAGGGGCCACGCTACAAAGGGTGGATTGCGAGTCCCTAACCCCAACTCAAGGGGCCACGCAACAAAGCGTAGATTGCGACTCCCAAACACCAACTCAAAGGGCCACGCAACAAAGCGTGGATTGCGAGTCCCTAACCCCAACTCAAAAAGCCACACAACAAAGCGTAGATTGCGACTCCTTAACCCAAACGCAAGGGGCCACGCAACACAGCGTGGATTGCGAGTGCCTAACCCCAACTCAAGGGGCCAGGCAACAAAGCGTGGATTGCGACTCCTTAACCCCACCTCAAGGGGCCATACAACAAAGCGTGGATTGCGAGTCCCTAAGCCCAACTCAAGGGGCCACGCAACAAAGCGTGGATTGCGAGTCCCTAAACCCAACTCAAGGGGCCACAAAACAAAGCGTGCATTGTGAGTCCCTAACACCAACTCGCGGGGCCACAGAATAAAGTGTGCATTGCGAGTCCCTAAGCCAAACTCAAGGGGCCATGCAAAACAGCGTGCATTGCGAGTCCCTAAGCCCAACTCAAGGGGCCACACAACAAAACGTGGATTGCAAGTCCCTAACCCCAAAACAAGGGGCCACGCAACAGAGCGTGGTTTGCGAGTCCCTAACCCCAACTCAAGGGGCCACACAACAAAGCGTGGATTGCGAGTCCCTAACCCCAAATCAAGGGGCCACGCAACAAAGCGTGGATTGCGAGTCCCTAAACCCAACTCAAGGGGCCACAAAACAAAGCGTGCATTGTGAGTCCCTAACACCAACTCAGGGGGGCACGCAACAAAGCGTGCATTGTGAGTCCCTAACCCCAACTCAGGGGGCAACAAAACACAGCGTGGATTGCGATTCCCTAACCCCGACTCAAGGTGCCACGCAACAAAGCGTGGATTGCAAGTCCCTAACCCCAAGTCAAGTGGCCACGCAACAAAGGATGGATTGCGACTCCCTAACCCCAACTCAAGGGGCGACGCAACAAAGCGTGGATTGCGAGTCCCTAACCCCAACTCAAAGGGCCACGCAACAAAGCGTGGATTGCGAGTCCTTAACCCCAACTCAAGGGGCCACACATCTAAGCGGGGATTGCGAGTCCCTAACCCCAACTCAAGGGGCCGCGCAACAAAGCGGGGATGGTAAGTCCCTAACCCCAACTCAAGGGGCCACACAACAAAGCATGGATTGTGAGTCCCTAACCCCAACTCAAGGGGCCACGCAACAAAGCGTGCATTGTGAGTCCCTAACCCCAACTCAAGGGGCCAGGCAACAAAGCGGGGATGGTAAGTCCCTAACCCCAACTCAAGGGACCGCACAACAAAGCGTGGATTGCGAGTCCTTAACCCCAACTCAAGGGGCCACACAACAAAGCGTGCATTGTGAGTCCCTAACCCCAACTCAAGGGGCCACGCAACAAAGCGTGGATTGCGAGTCCCTAACCCCAACTCAAAGGGCCAGGCAACACAACGTGGATTACGAGTGCTTAACCCCAACTCAAAGGGCCACGCAACACAGCGTGGATTGTGAGTCCCTCACCGCTACTCAAGGGGCCACACAACAAACCGTGGATTGCAAGTGCCTAACCCCAACTCAAGGGGCCACGCTACAAAGCGGGGATTGCTTGTCCCTAACACCAACTCAAGGGGCCACACAACAAAGCGTGGATTGCAAGTCCCTAACCCCAACTCAAGGTGCCAGACAACAAGTAGGGTTTGCGAGTCCCTAACCCGAACTCAAGGGGCCACGCAAAAAAGCGTGTATTGCGAGTCCCTAACCCCAACTCAAGGGGCCACACGACAAAACGTTGATTGCGAGTCCCTGACCCCAACTCAAGGGGCCACACAACAAAGCGTGCATTGTGAGTCCCTAACCCCAACTCAAGGGGCCACGCTACAAAGCACGGATTGTGAGTCCCTAAGCCCAACTCAAGGGGCCACACAACAAACCATGGATTGCAAGTGCCTAACCCCAACTCAAGGGGCCACGCTACAAAGCGGGGATTGCTTGTCCCTAACACATACTTAAGGGGCCACACAACAAAGCGTGGATTGCAAGTCCCTAACCCCAACTCAAGGTGCCAGACAACAAGTAGGGTTTGCGAGTCCCTAACCCGAACTCAAGGGGCCACGCAAAAAAGCGTGTATTGCGAGTCCCTAACCCCAACTCAAGGGGCCACACGACAAAACGTTGATTGCGAGTCCCTGACCCCAACTCAAGGGGCCACGCAACAAAGCGTGCATTGTGAGTCCCTGACCCCAACTTAGGGGGCCACGCAACAAACCATGGATTGCGAATCCCTAACCCGAACTCAAGGGGTCACAGAAAAAAGTGTGCATTGCGAGTCCCTAAGCCCAGCTCAAGGGGCCACGCAAAACAGCGTGCATTGCGAGTCCCTAAGCCCAACTCAAGGGGCCACACAACAAACCGTGAATTGCGAATCCCTAACACCAACTCAAGGGGCTACGCAACAAAGCGTGGATTGCGAGTCCCTAAGCCCAACTCAAGGGACCACACAACAAACCGTGGATTGCAGTTCCCTATCCCCAACTCAAGGGGCCACGCTACAAAGCGGGGATTGCGAGTCCCTAACACCAACTCAAGGGGCCACGCAACAAAGCGTGGATTGCGAGTCCCTAACCCGAACTCCAAGGGCCACACAACAAAGCGTAGATTGTGAGTCCCTAACCTGAACTCACGGGCCACACAACAAAGCGGGGATTGCGAGTCCCTAACACCAACTCAAGGGGCCACACAACAAAGCGTGGATTGCGAGTCCCTAACCCCAACTCAAGGGGCCACACAACAAAGCGTGCATTGCGAGTCCCTAAGCCCAACTCAAGGGACCACACAACAAACCGTGGATTGCAGTTCCCTATCCCCAACTCAAGGGGCCACGCTACAAAGCGGGGATTGCGAGTCCCTAACACCAACTCAAGGGGCCACGCAACAAAGCCCGGATGGCAAGTTCCTAACCCCAACTCAAGCAGCCACACTACAAAGGGTGGATTCCGAGTCCCTAACACCAACTCAAGGGGCCACGCAACAAAGCGTGGATTGCGAGTCCCTAACCCCAACTCCAAGGGCCACACAACAAAGCGTAGATTGCGAGACCCTAACCCGAACTCAGGGGCCACGCAACAAAGCGTGGATTGCGAGTCCCTAACCCCAACTCAAGGGGCCACACAACAAAGCGTGCATTGTGAGTCCCTAACCCCAACTCAAGGAGCCACGCTACAAAGCGCGGATTGAGAGTCCCTAACCCCAACTCAAGGGGCCACGCAACAAAGCGTGGATTGCGAGTCCCTAACCCCAACTCCAAGGGCCACACAACAAAGCGTAGATTGCGAGTCCCTAACCCGAACTCAGGGGCCACGCAACAAAGCGTGGATTGCGAGTCCCTAAACCCAACTCAAGGGGCCACACAACAAAGCGTGCATTGTGAGTCCCTAACCCCAACTCAAGGAGCCACGCTACAAAGCACGGATTGAGAGTCCCTAACACCAACTCAAGGGTGCACGCAACAAAGCGTGCATTGCGAGTCCCTAAGCCCAACTCAAGGGGCCAGAACAACAAACCGTGGATTGCAAGTCCCTAACCCCAACTCAAGGGGCCACGCTACAAAGCGGGGATTGCGAGTCCCTAACACGAAGTCAAGGGGCCACAGAACAAAGCATGGATTGCGAGTCCCCAACCCGAACTTAGGGGCCATGCAAAAAAGCGTGGATTGCGAGTCCCTAACCCCAACTCAAGGGGCCACACAACAAAGCGTGCATTGTGAGTCCCTAACCCCAACTCAGGGGGCCGCAGAAACAAAGCGTGCATTGCGAGTTCCTAACCCCAATTCAAGGGGCCACGCTACAAAGCACCGATTGCGAGTCCCTAACACCAACTCAAGGGGCCACACAACAAAGCGTGCATTGCGAGTCCCTAACCCCAATTCAAGGGCCACGCTACAAAGGGTGGATTGCGAGTCCCTAACCCCAACTCAAGGGGCCACGCAACAAAGCGTAGATTGCGACTCCCAAACACCAACTCAAAGGGCCACGCAACAAAGCGTGGATTGCGAGTCCCTAACCCCAACTCAAAAAGCCACACAACAAAGCGTAGATTGCGACTCCTTAACCCAAACGCAAGGGGCCACGCAACACAGCGTGGATTGCGAGTGCCTAACCCCAACTCAAGGGGCCAGGCAACAAAGCGTGGATTGCGACTCCTTAACCCCACCTCAAGGGGCCATACAACAAAGCGTGGATTGCGAGTCCCTAAGCCCAACTCAAGGGGCCACGCAACAAAGCGTGGATTGCGAGTCCCTAAACCCAACTCAAGGGGCCACAAAACAAAGCGTGCATTGTGAGTCCCTAACACCAACTCGCGGGGCCACAGAATAAAGTGTGCATTGCGAGTCCCTAAGCCCAACTCAAGGGGCCATGCAAAACAGCGTGCATTGCGAGTCCCTAAGCCCAACTCAAAGGGCCACACAACAAAACGTGGATTGCAAGTCCCTAACCCCAACTCAAGGGGCCACGCAACAGAGCGTGGTTTGCGAGTCCCTAACCCCAACTCAAGGGGCCACACAACAAAGCGTGGATTGCGAGTCCCTAACCCCAAATCAAGGGGCCACGCAACAAAGCGTGGATTGCGAGTCCCTAAACCCAACTCAAGGGGCCACAAAACAAAGCGTGCATTGTGAGTCCCTAACCCCAACTCAGGGGGCAACAAAACACAGCGTGGATTGCCATTCCCTAACCCCGACTCAAGGTGCCACGCAACAAAGCGTGGATTGCAAGTCCCTAACCCCAAGTCAAGTGGCCACGCAACAAAGGATGGGTTGCGACTCCCTAACCCCAACTCAAGGGGCCACGCAACAAAGCGTGGATTGCGAGTCCCTAACCCCAACTCAAAGGGCCACGCAACAAAGCGTGGATTGCGAGTCCTTAACCCCAACTCAAGGGGCCACACAACAAAGCGTGCATTGTGAGTCCCTAACCCCAACTCAAGGGGCCACGCAACAAAGCGTGGATTGCGAGTCCCTAACCCCAACTCAAAGGGCCAGGCAACACAACGTGGATTGCGAGTGCTTAACCCCAACTCAAAGGGCCACGCAACACAGCGTGGATTGTGAGTCCCTCACCGCTACTCAAGGGGTCACACAACAAAGCGTGCATTGTCAGTCCGTAACGCCAACCCAAGGGGCCACAGAACACGCCGCGGGTTGTGATTCGCTAACCCCAACTCAAGAGGCCACACAACAAAGTGTGGCTTGCGATTCGCTAACCCCAACTCAAGGTGCCACACCACAAAGCGTGGATTGCGAGTCCCTAACCCCAACTCAAGGGGCCACACAACAAAGTGTAGATTGCGAGTCCCTAACCCCAACTGAAGGTGCCACACGACGAAGCGGGGATTGCGAGTCCCTAACCCGAACTCAGGGGCCGCAAATAAAAGCGTGGATTGCGAGTCCCTAACCCCAACTCAAGAGGCCACGCAACAAAGCGTGGATTGCGAGTCCCTAACCCCAACTCAAGAGGCCACGCAACAAAGCGTGGATTGCGAGTCCCTAACCCCAACTCAGGGGCCACGCAACAAAGCGTGGATTGCGAGTCCCTAACCCCAACTTAAGGGGCCACGCAAAAAAGCGGGGATTGCGACTCCCTAAGCCCAACTCAAGGGGCCACACAACAAACCGTGGATTGCGGGTCCCTAACCCCAACTCAAGGGGCCACACAACAAAGCGTAGATTGCGAGTCCTTAACACCAACTCAAGGCGCCACGCAACAAAGCGTGATTGCGAGTCCCTAACCCCAACTCAAGAGGCCACACAACAAAGCGTGGATTGCGAGTCCCTAACCCCAACTCAAGGTGCCACACGACGAAGCGGGGATTGCGAGTCCGTAACCCGAACTCAGGGGCCGCAGATAAAAGCGTGGATTGCCAGTCCCTAACCCCAACTCAAGAGGCCACGCAACAAAGCGTGGATTGCGAGTCCCTAACCCCAACTCAGGGGCCACGCAACAAAGCATGGATTGCGACTCCCTAACCCCAACCTCAAGGGGCCACGCAAAAAAGCGGGGATTGCGAGTCCCTAAGCCCAACTCAAAGGGCCACGCAACAAAGCGTGGATTGCGGGTCCCTAACCCCAACTCAAGGGGCCATGCAAAACAGCGGGGATTGCGAGTCCCTAAACCAAACTCAAGGGGCCACACAACAAAGCGTGCATTGTGAGTCCCTAACACCAACTCGCGGGGCCACAGAACAAAGTGTGCATTGCGAGTCCCTAAGCCCAACTCAAGGGGCCATGCAAAACAGCGTGCATTGCGAGTCCCTAAGCCCAACTCAAAGGGCCACACAACAAAACGTGGATTGCAAGTCCCTAACCCCAACTCAAGGGGCCACGCAACAGAGCGTGGTTTGCGAGTCCCTAACCCCAACTCAAGGGGCCACACAACAAAGCGTGCATTGCGAGTCCCTAACCCCAAATCAAGGGGCCACGCAACAAAGCGTGGATTGCGAGTCCCTAAACCCAACTCAAGGGGCCACAAAACAAAGCGTGCATTGTGAGTCCCTAACACCAACTCAGGGGGGCACGCAACAAAGCGTGCATTGTGAGTCCCTAACCCCAACTCAGGGGGCAACAAAACACAGCGTGGATTGCGATTCCCTAACCCCGACTCAAGGGGCCACGCAACAAAGCGTGGATTGCAAGTCCCTAACCCCAAGTCAAGTGGCCACGCAACAAAGCATGGATTGCGACTCCCTAACCCAACCTCAAGGGGGCACACAACAAAGCGGGGATTGCGAGTCCCTAACCCCAACTCAAGGGGCCACGCAACAAAGCGTGGATTGTGAGTCCCTAACCCCAACTCAAGGGGCCACGCAATAAAGCGTGGATTGCGAGTCCCTAACCCCAACTCAAGGGGCCACACAACAAAGCGTGGATTGCGAGTCCCTAACCCCAACTCAAAGGGCCACGCAACAAAGCGTGGATTGCGAGTCCTTAACCCCAACTCAAGGGGCCACACAGCTAAACGGGGATGGTAAGTCCCTAACCCCAACTCAAGGGGCCGCACAACAAAGCGTGGATTGCGAGTCCCTAACCCCAACTCAAGGGGCCAGGCAACAAAGCGGGGATGGTAAGTCCCTAACCCCAACTCAAGGGGCCACACAACAAAGCGTGGATTGTGAGTCCCTAACCCCAACTCAGGGACCGCACAACAAAGCGTGGATTGCGAGTCCCTAACCCCAACTCAAGGGGCCACGCAACAAAGCGTGCATTGTGAGTCCCTAACCCCAACTCAAGGGGCCAGGCAACAAAGCGGGGATGGTAAGTCCCTAACCCCAACTCAAGGGGCCACACAGCTAAACGGGGATGGTAAGTCCCTAACCCCAACTCAAGGGGCCGCACAACAAACCGTGGATTGCGAGTCCCTAACCCCAACTCAAGGGGCCAGGCAACAAAGCGGGGATGGTAAGTCCCTAACCCCAACTCAAGGGGCCACACAACAAAGCGTGGATTGTGAGTCCCTAACCCCAACTCAAGGGGCCACACAACAAAGCGTGGATTGCGAGTCCCTAACCCCAACTCAAGGGGCCACACAACAAAGCGTGCATTGTGAGTCCCTAACCCCAACTCAAGGGGCCACGCAACAAAGCGTGGATTGCGAGTCCCTAACCCCAACTCAAAGGGCCACGCAACACAGCGTGGATTGTGAGTCCCTCACCGCTACTCAAGGGGCCACACAACAAAGCGTGCATTGTCAGTCCGTAACGCCGACTCAAGGGGCCACAGAACACGCCGCGGGTTGTGATTCGCTAACCCCAACTCCAGAGGCCACACAACAAAGTGTGGATTGCGATTCCCTAACCCGAACTCAAGGTGCCACACCACAAAGCGTGGATTGCGAGTGCCTAACCCCAACTCAGGGGGCCACACTCAAAGCGTAGATTGCGAGTCCTTAACACCAACTCAAGGGGCCACGCAACAAAGCGTGATTGCGAGTCCCTAACCCCAACTCAAGAGGCCACACAACAAAGCGTGGATTGCGAGTCCCTAACCCCAACTCAAGGTGCCACACGACGAAGCGGGGATTGCGAGTCCCTAACCCCAACTTAAGGGGCCACGCAAAAAAGCGGGGATCGCGAGTCCCTAAGCCCAACTCAAGGGGCCACGCAACAAAGGGTGGATTGCGGGTCCCTAACCCCAACTCAAGGGGCCACACAACAAAGCGTAGATTGCGAGTCATTAACACCAACTCAAGAGGCCACACAACAAAGCGTGGATTGCGAGTCCCTAACCCCAACTCAAGGTGCCACACGACGAAGCGGGGATTGCGAGTCCCTAACCCGAACTCAGGGGCCGCAGATAAAAGCGTGGATTGCCAGTCCCTAACCCCAACTCAAGAGGCCACGCAACAAAGCGTGGATTGCGAGTCCCTAACCCCAACTCAAGATGCCACGCAACAAAGCGTGGATTGCGAGTCCCTAACCCCAACTCAGGGGCCACGCAACAGAGCGTGGATTGTGAGTCCCTAACCCCAACTTAAGGGGCCACGCAAAAAAGCGGGGATTGCGAGTCCCTAAGCCCAACTCAAGGGGCCACGCAACAAAGCGTGGATTGCGGGTCCCTAACCCCAACTCAAGGGGCCATGCAAAAAAGCGGGGATTGCGAGTCCCTAAACCAAACTCAAGGGGCCACACAACAAAGCGTGCATTGTGAGTCCCTGACCCCAACTCAGGGGGACACAGAACAAAGCGTGCATTGCGATTCCCTAACCCCAACTCAAGGGGCCAGAGAACAAAGTGTGCATTGCGAGTCCCTAACCCCAACTCAAAAGGCCACACAAAAAAGCGTAGATTGCGACTCCTTAATCCAAGCTCAAGGGGCCACGCAACACAGCGTGGATTGCGAAGTCCCTAACCTCAACTCAAGGGGCCACGCAACAAAGCATGGATTGCGAGTGCCTAACCCCAACTCAAGGGGCCACGCATCAAAGCGTGGATTGTGAGTCCCTAACCCCAAATCGGGGTGCCACGCAACAAAGCGTGGATTGCAAGTCCCTAACCCCAACTCAATGGGCCACGCAACAAAGCGTGGATTGCGAGTCCCTAACCCCAACTCAAAGGGCCAGGCAACAAAGCGTGGATTGCGAGTCCCTGGCCCCAACTCAAGGGGCCACACAAAAACGCGTGGATTGCGAGTCCCTAACCCGAACTCAGGGGCCGCAGAACAAAGCGTGGATTGCGAGTCCCTAACCCCAACTCAAGGGGCCACGCAAAAAAGAGTGGATTGCGAGTCCCTGACCCCAACTCAAGGGGCCACGGAACACAGTGTGGATTGCGAGTCCCTAACCCCAACTCAAGGGGCCGGGCGACAAAGCGTGGATTGCGAGTCCCTAACCCCAACTCAAGGGGCCACGCAACAAAGCGTGGATTGCGAGTCCCTAACCCCAACTCAAGGTGCCACGCAACAAAGCGTGGATTGCAAGTCCCTAACCCCAACTCAATGGGCCACGCAACAAAGCGTGGATTGCGAGTCCCTAACCCCAAGTCAAAGGGCCACGCAACAAAGCTCGGATTGCGAGTCCCTAACCCCAACTCAAGGGGCCACACAACAAAGCGTGCATTGTCACTCCCTAACCCCAACTCAGGGGGCCACAGAACACAGCGCGGATTGCGACTCCCTAACCCTAACTCAAGGGGCCACGCAACAAAGCGTGGATTGCGAGTCCCTAACCCCAACTCAAGGGGCCACGCAACAGAGCGTGATTGCGAGTCCCCAACCCCAACTCCAGGGGCCACACAACGAAGCGTGGATTGCGAGTCCTTAACACCAACTCAAGGAGCCACGCAACAAAGCATGGATTGCGAAGCCCTAACCCCAACTCAAGAAGCCACACAACGAAGCGTGGATTGCGACTCCCTAACCCCAACTCACGGGGCGACGCAACAAAGCGTGGATTGCGAGTCCCTAACCCCAACACCAAGGGCCACACAACAAAGCGTAGATTGCGAGTCCTCAACACTAACTCAAGGGGTCACGCAAGAAAGCGTGGATTGCAAGTCCCTAACCCCAACTGAAGGTGCCAGACAACGAAGCGGCGTTTGCAAGTCCCTAACCCGAACTCAAGGGGCCACACAAAAAAGCATGGATTGCGAGTCCCTAACCCCAACTCAAGGGGCCACACAACACAACGTTGATCGCGAGTCCCTAACACCAACTCAAGGGGCCACACAACAAAGCGTGGATTGCGAGTCCCTAACCCCAACTCAAGGGGCCACAGAACAAAGTGTGCATTGCGAGCTCCTAAGCCCAACTCAAGAAGCCACGCAAAACAGCGTGCATTGCGAGTCCCTAAGCCCAACTCAAGGGGCCACACAACAAACCGTGGATTGCAAGTCCCTATCCCCAACTCAAGAGGCCACGCTACAAAGCAGGGATTGCGAGTCCCTAACACCAACTCAAGGGGCCACGCAAGAAAGCGTGAATTGCGAGTCCCTAACACCAACTCAAGGGGCCACACAACAAACCGTGGATTGCAAGTCCCTAACCCCAACTCAAGGGGGCACGCTACAAAGTGGGATTGCAAGTCCCTAACACCAACTCAAGGGGCCACGCAACAAAGCGTGGATTGCGAGTCCCTAACCCGAACTCAGGGGCCACGCAACAAAGCGTGGATTGCGAGTCCCTAACCCCAACTCAAGGGGCCACACAACAAAGCGTGCATTGTGAGTCCCTAACCCCAACTCAAGGGGCCACGCTACAAAGCACGGATTGCTAGTCCCTAAGCCCAACTCAAGGGGCCACGCTACAAAGCGGGGATTGCGAGTCCCTAACACCAACTCAAGGGGCCACACAACAAAGCGCTGATTGCGAGTCCCTAACCCCAACTCAAGGGGCCACACAACAAAGCGAAGATTGCGAGTCCTTAGCACCAACTCAAGGGGCCACGCAAGAAAGCGTGGATTGCAAGTCCCTAACCCCAACTCAAGGTGCCAGACAACAAGTAGGGTTTGCGAGTCCCTAACCCGAACTCAAGGGGCCACCCAAAAAAGCGTGTATTGCGAGTCCCTAACCCCAACTCAAGGGGCCACACAACACAACAATGATTGCGAGTCCCTAACCCCAACTCAAGGGGCCACGCCACAAAGCGTGCATTGTGAGTCCCTGACCCCAACTTAGGGGGCCACGCAACAAACCATGGATTGCGAATCCCTAACCCCAACTCAAGAGGTCACAGACCAAAGTGTGCATTGCGAGTCCCTAAGCCCAGCTCAAGGGGCCACGCAAAACAGCGTGCATTGCGAGTCCCTAAGCCCAACTCAAAGGGCCACACAACAAACCGTGGATCGCGAATCCCTAACACCAACTCAAGGGGCCACGCAACAAAGCGTGGTTTGCGAGTCCCTAACCCCAACTCAAGGGGCCACGCTACAAAGCGGGGATTGCGAGTCCCTAACACCAACTCAAGGGGCCACACAACAAACCATGGATTGCGAATCCCTAACCCCAACTCAAGAGGTCACAGACCAAAGTGTGCATTGCGAGTCCCTAAGCCCAGCTCAAGGGGCCACGCAAAACAGCGTGCATTGCGAGTCCCTAACCCCAACTCAAAGGGCCTCACAACAGACCGTGGATCGCGAATCCCCAACACCAACTCAAGGGACCACACAACAAACCGTGGATTGCAGTTCCCTATCCCCAACTCAAGGGGCCACGCTACAAAGTGTTGATTGCGAGTCCCTAACACCAACTCAAGGGGCCACACAACAAAGCGTGGATTGCAAGTTCCTGACCCCAACTCAAGGGGCCACACTACAAAGCGTGGATTGTGAGTCCCTAACACCAACTCAAGGGGCCACGCAACAAAGCGTGCATTGTGAGTCCCTAACCCCAACTCCAAGGGCCACACAACAAAGCGTAGATTGCGAGTCCCTAACCCGAACTCAGGGGCCACGCAACAAAGCATGGATTGCGAGTCCCTAACCCCAACTCAAGGGGCCACACAACAAAGCGTGCATTGTGAGTCCCTAACCCCAACTCAAGGAGCCACGCTACAAAGCACGGATTGAGAGTCCCTAACACCAACTCAAGGGTCCACGCAACAAAGCGTGCATTGCGAGTCCCTAAGCCCAACTCAAGGGGCCACACAACAAACCGTGGATTGCAAGTCCCTAACCCCAACTCAAGGGGCCACGCTACAGAGCGGGGATTGCGAGTCCCTAACACCAACTCAAGGGGCCACAGAACAAAGCGTGGATTGCGAGTCCCTAACCCGACCTTAGGGGCCATGCAAAAAAGCGTGGATTGCGAGTCCCTAACACCAACTCAAGGGGCAACACAACAAAGCGTGCATTGTGAGTCCCTGACCCCAACCCAGGGGGCCGCAGAAACAAAGCGTGCATTGCGAGTCCCTAACCCCAACTCAAGGGGCCACGCTACAAAGCACCGATTGCGAGTCCCTAACACCAACTCAAGGGGCCACGCAACAAAGCGTGCCTTGCGAGTCCCTAACCCCAACTCAAGGGGCCACGCTACAAAGGGTGGATTGCGAGTCCCTAACCCCAACTCAAGGGGCCACGCAACAAAGCGTAGATTGCGACTCCCAAACACCAACTCAAAGGGCCACGCAACAAAGCGTGGATTGAAAGTCCCTAACCCCAATTCAAGGTGCCACGCAACAAAGCATGGATTGCGAGTCCCTAACCCCAACTCAACAAGCCACACAACAAAGCGTAGATTGCGACTCCTTAACCCAAACGCAAGGGGCCACGCAAGACAGCGTGGATTGCGAGTCCCTAACCCCAACTGAAGGGGCCAGGCAACAAAGCGTGGATTGCGACTCCTTAACCCCAGCTCCAGGGGCCACACAACACAGCGTGGATTGCGAGTGCCTAACCCCCACTCAGGAGGCCACAAAACAAAGCGTGGATTGCGATTCCCTAACCCCGATTCAAGGTGCCACACAACAAAGCGTGGATTGCGAGTCCCCAACACCAACTCAAGGGGCCACACAACAAAGCGTGGATTGAGAGTCCCTTAGCCCCAACTCAAGGGGCCACGCAACAAAGCGTGGATTGCGAGTCCCTAACACCAACTCAAGGGGCCACGCAACAAAGTGTTCATTGCGAGTCCCTAAACCCAGCTCAAGGTGCCACGCAACAAAGCCTAGATTGCGAGTGCCTAACCCCAGCTCAAGGTGCTACGCTACAAAGCATAGATTGCGAGTGCCTAACCCCAACTCAAGGGGCCACACAACAAAGCATAGATTGTGAGTGCCTAACCCCAACTCAAGGAGCCACGCAACACGGCGTGGATTGTGAGTCCCTAACCCCAAATCAAGGGGCCACGCAACACAGCGTGGATTGCGAGTCCCTGACCCCAACTCAAGGAGCCACGCAACACGGCGTGGATTGTGAGTCCCTAACCCCAAATCAAGGGGCCACGCAACAAAGCGTGGATTGCGAGTCCCTAACCCAAAATCAAGGGGCGACACAACAAAGTGTGGATTGCAAGTCCCTAACCCCAACTCAAGGGACCACGCAACACAGTGTGGATTGCGACTCCCTGACCCCAAATCAAGGGGACACGCAACAAAGCGTAGATTGCGAGTCCCTAACACCAACTCAAGGGGCCCCGCAACAAAGCGGGGATTGAGAGTCCATAACCCCAAATCGACAGGCCAGAAAACAAACCGTGTATTGCGATTCCCTAACCCCAATTCGAGGTGCCACACAACAAAGCGTGGATTGGAAGTCCCTAACCCCAACTCAAGGGGCCCCGCAACAAAGGGGGGAGTTGCGAGTCCCTAACGCCAAATCAAGGGGCCACGCAACAAAGCGTGGATTGCGACTCCCTAACCCCAACTCAAGGGGCCAAGCAACAAAGCATGGATTGCGACTCCCTAACCCCAACTCAAGGGGCCACACAACAAAGCAGGGATTGCAAGTCCCTAACCCCAACACAAGGGGCCTTGCAACAAAGCGTGGATTGCGAGTCCCTAACCCCAACTCAAGGGGCCAAGCAACAAAGCGTGCATTGTGAGTCGCTGACCCCAACTCAGGGGGCCACAGAACACAGCGTGGATTGCGAGTCCCTAGGGGCCACAGAACAAAGTGTGGATTGCGAGTCCCTAAGCCCAGCACAAGGGGCGACGCAAAACGGCGTGCATTGCGAGTCCCTAAGCCCAACTCTAGGGGCCACACAACAAACCGTGGATTTCGAATCACTAACACCAACTCAAGGGGCCACGCAACAAAGCGTGGGTTGCGAGTCCTTGACCCCAACTCCAGGGGCCACACAACAAACCGGGGATTGCAAGTCCCTAACCCCAAATCAAGGTGCCACGCTACAAAGCATGGATTGCGAGTCCCTAACACCAACTCAAGGGGCCACGCAACAAAGCGTGGATTGCGAGTCCCTAAGCCCAACTCAAGGGGCCACACAACAAAGCGTGGATTGAGAGTCCCTTAACCCCAACTCAAGGGGCCACGCAACAAAGCGTGGATTGCGAGTCCCTAACACCAACTCGAGGGGCCACGCAACAAAGTGTTCATTGCGAGTCCCTAAACCCAGCTCAAGGTGCCACGCAACAAAGCCTAGATTGCGAGTGCCTAACCCCAGCTCAAGGTGCCAGCCAACAAAGCATAGATTTCGAGTGCCTAACTCCAACTCAAGGGGCCACACAACAAAGCATAGATTGTGAGTGCCTAACCCCAACTCAAGGGGCGAGGCAACGAAGCGTAGATTGCGAGTCCCTAACACTAACTCAAGGGGCCAGACAACAAAGCGTGGATTGTGAGTCCCTAACCCCAAATCAAGGGGCCACACAACAAAGCGTGGATGTCGAGTCCCTAACCCCAACTCAAGGGACCACGCAACACGGCGTGGATTGTGAGTCCCTAACCCCAAACCAAGGGGCCACGCAACACAGCGTGGATTGCGAGTCCCTGACCCCAACGCAAAGGGCCAGGCAACGAAGGGTAGATTGCGAGTCCCTAACACTAACTGAAGGGGCCACGCAACAAAGCGTGGATTGCGAGTCCCTAACCCAAAATCAAGGGGCGACACAACAAAGTGTGGATTGCAAGTCCCTAACCCCAACTCAAGGGACCACGCAACACAGTGTGGATTGCGACTCCCTGACCCCAAATCAAGGGGACACGCAACAAAGCGTAGATTGCGAGTCCCTAACACCAACTCAAGGGGCCCCGCAACAAAGCGGGGATTGAGAGTCCCTAACCCCAAATCGACAGGCCAGAAAACAAAGCGTGGATTGCGATTCCCTAACCCCAATTCGAGGTGCCACACAACAAAGCGTGGATTGGAAGTCCCTAACCCCAACTCAAGGGGCCCCGCAACAAAGGGCGGAATTGGGAGTCCCTAACGCCAAATCAAGGGGCCACGCAACAAAGCGTGGATTGCGACTCCCTAACCCCAACTCAAGGGGCCAAGCAACAAAGCATGGATTGCGACTCCCTAACCCCAACTCAAGGGGCCACACAACAAAGCAGGGATTGCAAGTCCCTAACCCCAACACAAGGGGCCTTGCAACAAAGCGTGGATTGCGAGTCCCTAACCCCAACTCAAGGGGCCAAGCAACAAAGCATGCATTGTGAGTCGCTGACCCCAACTCAGGAGGCCACAGAACACAGCGGGGATTGCGAGTCCCTAGGGGCCACAGAACAAAGTGTGGATTGCGAGTCCCTAAGCCCAGCTCAAGGGGCCACGCAAAACGGCGTGCATTGCGAGTCCCTAAGCCCAACTCAAGGGGCCACACAACAAACCGTGGATTGCGAATCACTAACACCAACTCAAGGGGCCACGCAACAAAGCGTGGGTTGCGAGTCCTTGACCCCAACTCCAGGGGCCACACAACAAACCGGGGATTGCAAGTCCCTAACCCCAAATCAAGGTGCCACGCTACAAAGCATGGATTGCGAGTCCCTAACACCAATTCAAGGGGCCACGCAACAAAGCGTGGATTGCGAGTCCCTAAGCCCAACTCAAGGGGCCACACAACAAACCGTGGATTGCAAGTCCCTAACCCCAACTCAAGGAGCCACGCTACAAAGCAGGGATTGCGAGTCCCCAACACCAACTCAAAGGGCCACGCAACAAAGCGTGGATTGCGAGTCCCTAACACCAACTCAAGGGGCCTTGCAACAAAGCGTGGATTGCGAGTCCCTAACCCCAACTCAAGGGGCCAAGCAACAAGGCATGGATTTCAAGACCCTCACCCCAAATCAAGGGGCCACACAACAAAGCGTGGATGTCGAGTCCCTAACCCCAACTCAAGGGACCACGCAACACGGCGTGGATTGTGAGTCCCTAACCCCAAATCAAGGGGCCACGCAACACAGCGTGGATTGCGAGTCCCGGACCCCAACGCAAAGGGCCAGGCAACGAAGGGTAGATTGCGAGTCCCTAACACTAACTGAAGGGGCCACGCAACAAAGCGTGGATTGCGAGTCCCTAACCCAAAATCAAGGGGCGATACAACAAAGTGTGGATTGCAAGTCCCTAACCCCAACTCAAGGGACCACGCAACACAGTGTGGATTGCGACTCCCTGACCCCAAATCAAGGGGACACGCAACAAAGCGTAGATTGCGAGTCCCTAACACCAACTCAAGGGGCCCCGCAACAAAGCGGGGATTGAGAGTCCCTAACCCCAAATCGACAGGCCAGAAAACAAAGCGTGGATTGCGATTCCCTAACCCCAATTCGAGGTGCCACACAACAAAGCGTGGATTGGAAGTCCCTAACCCCAACTCAAGGGGCCCCGCAACAAAGGGGGGAATTGCGAGTCCCTAACGCCAAATCAAGGGGCCACGCAACAAAGCGTGGATTGCGACTCCCTAACCCCAACTCAAGGGGCCAAGCAACAAAGCATGGATTGCGACTCCCTAACCCCAACTCAAGGGGCCACACAACAAAGCAGGGATTGCAAGTCCCTAACCCCAACACAAGGGGCCTTGCAACAAAGCGTGGATTGCGAGTCCCTAACCCCAACTCAAGGGGCCAAGCAACAAAGCGTGCATTGTGAGTCGCTGACCCCAACTCAGGGGGCCACAGAACACAGCGTGGATTGCGAGTCCCTAGGGGCCACAGAACAAAGTGTGGATTGCGAGTCCCTAAGCCCAGCTCAAGGGGCCACGCAAAACGGCGTGCATTGCGAGTCCCTAAGCCCAACTCAAGGGGCCACACAACAAACCGTGGATTGCGAATCACTAACACCAACTCAAGGGGCCACGCAACAAAGCGTGGGTTGCGAGTCCTTGACCCCAACTCCAGGGGCCACACAACAAACCGGGGACTGCAAGTCCCTAACCCCAAATCAAGGTGCCACGCTACAAAGCATGGATTGCGAGTCCCTAACACCAATTCAAGGGGCCACGCAACAAAGCGTGGATTGCGAGTCCCTAAGCCCAACTCAAGGGGCCACACAACAAACCGTGGATTGCAAGTCCCTAACCCCAACTCAAGGAGCCACGCTACAAAGCAGGGATTGCGAGTCCCTAACACCAACTCAAAGGGCCACGCAACAAAGCGTGGATTGCGAGTCCCTAACACCAACTCAAGGGGCCTTGCAACAAAGCGTGGATTGCGAGTCCCTAACCCCAACTCAAGGGGCCACGCAACAAAGCGTGGATAGCGAGTCCCTAACCCCACCTCAAGGAGCCACACAACAAAGCGTAGATTGCGAGTCCCTAACACCAACTCAAGGGGCCAGGCAACACAGCGTGGATTGCAAGTCCCTAACGCCAACTCAAGGGGCCACACAACAAAGCGTGTATTGCGAGTCCCTAACCCCAACTCAAGGGGCCACGCAACAAAGCGTGGATTGCAAGTCCCTAACACCAACTCAAGGGGCCACGCAACAAAGCATAGATTGCGAGTCCCTAACCCCAACTCAAGGGGCCACGCAACAAAGCATAGATTGCGAGTCCCTAACCCCAACTCAAGGGGCCAGGCAACGAAGCGTAGATTGTGAGTCGCTAACATTAACTCCCACTCAAGGGGCCACACAACAAAGCGTGGATTGTGAGTCCCTAACCCCGAACCAAGGGGCCACACAACAAGGCGTGGATTGCGAGTCCCTAACCCCAACTCAGGGGGCCACGCAACACAGTGTGGATTGCGAGTCCCTAACCCCAAATCAAGGGGCCAGGCAACAAAGCGTGGATTGCGAGTCCCTAACCCCAACTGAAGGGGCCACACAACAAAGCGTGGCATGCGAGTCCCAAACACTAACTCAAGGGGCCACGCAACAAAGCGTGGATCGCGAGTCCCTAACCCCAAATCAAGGAACCACACAACAAAGCGTGGATTGCGAGCCCCTAACCCCAACTCAAGGGACCACGCAACACAGTGTGGATTGCGACTCCCTAACCCCAACTCAAGGGGCCACGCAACAAAGCGTGGATTGCGAGTCCCTAACCACAAATCAAGGGGCCACACAACAAAGCGTGGATTGCGAGTCCCTAACACCAACTCAAGGGGCCAGGCAACACAGTGTGGATTGCGATTCCCTAACCCCAACTCAAGGGGCCACACAACACAGCGTTGATTGCGAGTCCCTAACCCCAACTCAAGGGGCCACGCAACAAAGCGTGAAAAGCGAGTCCCTAACCCCAACTCAAGGGGCCACACAACAAAGCATAGATTGCGAGTCCTTGACACCAACTCAAGGGGCCACGCAACACAGCGTGGATTGCAAGTCCCTAACGCCAACTCAAGGGGCCACACAACAAAGCGTGGATTGCGAGTCCCTAACCCCAACTCAAGGGGCCACGCAACAAAGCGGGGATTGCGAGTCCCTAACCCCAACTCAAGGGGCCACGCAACAAAGCATAGATTGCGAGTCCCTAACCCCAACTCAAGGGGCCAGGCAACGAAGCGTAGATTGTGAGTCCCTAACATTAACCCCAACTCAAGGGGCCACACAACAAAGCATCGATTGTGAGTCCCTAACCCCGAACCAAGGGGCCACACAACAAAGCGTGGATTGCGAGTCCCCAACCCCAACTCAGGGGGCCACGCAACACAGTGTGGATTGCGAGTCCCTAACCCCAAATCAAGGGGCCAGGCAACAAAGCGTGGATTGCGAGTCCCTAACCCCAACTCAAGGGGCCACACAACAAAGCGTGGCTCGCGAGTCCCAAACACTAACTGAAGGGGCCACGCAACAAAGCGTGGATCGCGAGTCCCTAACCCCAAATCAATGGGGCACACAACAAAGCGTGGATTGCGAGCCCCTAACCCCAACTCAAGGGACCACGCAACACAGTGTGGATTGCGACTCCCTAACCCCAAATCAAGGGGACAAGCAACAAAGCGTGGGTTGCGAGTCCCTAACCCCAACTCAAGGGGCCACGCAACAAAGCGTGGATTGCGAGTCCCTAACCACAAATCAAGGGGCCACACAACAAAGCGTGGATTGCGAGTCCCTAACACCAACTCAAGGGGCCACGCAACACAGTGTGGATTGCGATTCCCTAACCCCAACTCAAGGGGCCACGCAACAAAGCGTAGATTGCGAGTCCCTAAGACTAACTCAAGGGGCCACGCAACAAAGCGTAGATTGCGAGTCCCTAAGACTAACTCAAGGGGCCACCCAACAAAGCGTGGATTGCGAGTCCCTAACCCAAAGTCAAGGGGCCACACAACAGAACGTTGATTGCGAGTCCCTAACCCCAACTCAAGGGGCCATGCAACAAAGCGTGGATTGCGAGTCCTTAACACCAACTCAAGGGGCCACGCAACAAAGCGTGGATTGCGGGTCCCTAACACCAACTCAAGCGGCCACACAACAAAGCGTGGATTGTCAGTCCCTAATCCCAACTCAAGGTGCCACGCAACAAAGCGGGGATTGCAATTCCCTAACCCCAACTCAAGGGGCCACGCAACAAAGCGTGGATTGCGAGTCCCTAACCCCCAATCAAGGGGCCACGCAACACAGCGTGGATTGCGAGTCCCTAACCCCAACTCAAGGGGCCACACAACACAGCGTTGATTGCGAGTCCCTAACACCAACTCAAGGGGCCACACAACAAAGCGTGCATTGCGAGTCCCTAACCCCAACTCAAGGGACCACACAACAAAGCGTAGATTGCGAGTCCCTAACCCCAACTCAACGTGCCACGCAACAAAGCGGGGATTGCAAGTCCCTAAGCCCACCTCAAGGGGCCAAGCAACAAAGCGTAGATTGCGAGTCCTTAACACCAACTCAAGGGACCCCGCAACAAAGCAGGGACCGAGGGTCCCTAACCCCAACGCAACGGGCCACGCAACAAAGCGTGAATTGCGAGTCCCTAACCCCCAATCAAGGGGCCTCACAACAAAGAGTGGATTGCGAGTCGCTAACCCGGACTCAAGGGGCCACACAACACAGCGTTGATTGCGAGTCCCTAACCCCAACTCAAGGGGCCACGCAACAAAGCGTGGAATGCGAGTCCTTCACACCAACTGAAAGGACCCCGCAACAAAGCGGGGATTGAGGGTCCCTAACCCCAACGCAAGGGGCCACACAACAAAGCATGGATTGCGAGTCCCTAACCCCGAATCAAGGGGACACGCAACAAAGTGTGGATTGCGAGTCCCTAACCCCAACTCAAGGGGCGATACAACACAGCGTTGATGGCGAGTCCCTAACCCCAACTCAGGGGGCCACACAACAAAACGTGGATTGCGAGTCCCTAAACCCAACTCAAGGGGCCATGCAACAAAGCGTGGATTGCGATTCCCTAACCCTGAATCAAGGGGACACGCAACAAAGGGTGGATTGTGAGTCCCTAACCCCAACTCAAGGGGCGATACAACACAGCGTTGATTGCGAGTCCCTAACCCCAACTCAGGGGGCCACGCAACAAAGCGTGGATTGCGGGTTCCTAACACCAACTCAAGGGGCCACACAACAAAGTGTGGATTGCGAGTCCCTAACCCCAACTCAAGGTGCCACGCAACAAAGCAGGGAGTGCAAGTCCCTAACCCCAACTCAAGGGGCCACGCAACAAAGCATGGATTGCGAGTCCCTAACACCAACGCAAGGGGCCATGCAAAACAGTGTGGATTGCGAGTCCCTAACCCCGAATCAAGGGGACACGCAACAAAGCGTGGATTGCGAGTCCCTAACCCCGACTCAAGGGGCCACACAACACAGCGTTGATTGCGAGTCCCTAAACCCAACTCAAGGGGCCATGCAACAAAGCGTGGATTGCGATTCCCTAACCCCGAATCAAGGGGACACGCAACAAAGTGTGGATTGCGAGTCCCTAACCCCAACTCAAGGGGCGATACAACACCGCGTTGATTGCGAGTCCCTAACCCCAACTCAGGGGGCCACGGAACAAAGCGTGGATTGCGAGTCCCTAAACCCAACTCAAGGGGCCATGCAACAAAGCGTGGATTGCGAGTCCCTAACCCCGAATCAAGGGGACACGCAACAAAGTGTGGATTGTGAGTCCCTAACCCCAACTCAAGGGGCGATACAACACAGCGTTGATTGCGAGTCCCTAACCCCAACTCAGGGGGCCACGCAACAAAGCGTGGATTGCGGGTTCCTAACACCAACTCAAGGGGCCACGCAACAAAGCGTGGATTGCGAGTCCCTAACCCCAACTCAAGGGGCCACGCAACAAAGCGTGGATTGCGAGACCCTAACCTAACCTCAACAAAAAAAATCTGCTTCCTAAAGGACCGCCCTTCAAAGAGGCCCAAAGTCAGAATCGGTTACCTCACCCCTGCCTTCTTGGGGTCCCAGAAGAGGGCAAAAGTGCTATGGCACTCCTTCCCTCTTCGGGGTTCCCAACGCCAAGCGCGGGGGCAAAATGAGAAATGGCCCACAGGTGGGCACATCGCCTACATGCATGCATTTTCAGTAAAATTGGCAATTGCTTCTTTGTGGTAAGGTCGTGTAATCTTTTTATTTTTGCGGTAAACGCGTGTAGGCAAAAATCGTCACGTCGTGTTTTTTTTTTTGCGGTAAGCCCCGGATCAGTATGTTGGCCTCAGTTTCATTGGCAGTACGCCTACCGATGTAGAAATCTGCTATTTCATGTTCAAATCCCGGTGTGCTGTGTATTGCGCACGATACCAGTTGTCAATCCACGGTATACAACAATAGCTCTGCAACATTTCCCAAGTAACCCTCGCTGCTGCAGCGGCTTCCTCTGCCACCGAAGGCACACAATGATTATGATATCTGACGCTTAGGGATGGGCAAAAGTACTGTCAGCAATGTGGCATTGTCGGCCCAACTCTTTTCGTTGTGTCATGAACCCATGTGTGTTCATTTACATAGATACACCTATTAGGCGGCATTCAAAAGGTTCCCACCAAGGTGAATGGTTGATGGCTCATAGGCACTGTTTGCTTAGACCCACAACAGTGTTCTAGTGCTATTATGTGCTAGTGGTCTAGTGCTATTATGTGCTAGAAATGTCGAATTTTTGAAACTAGAGCAAAATTAGAATGATTCATTCATGCAACTAGAATGGAACTAGAAATAGACAAACCAGACTTGTAGGCTGATCACAAACTTACAAATTCGCATGCTCCAACTCACCCAAGGTCCTCCTTGTCCAAGCGTGTGCCAACAGATACAACCCAAACACCAGTGAGTGGCATCTTGAATCAGCCAATGTTGCCCAACAACACTGTCAACTGCATCCGGATGTCCCAACCATAAGGCAACCGTCACCCCTGTAAATGAATGTTAAGGGGTATGACTGGTCTATATATCTTTCTAAGCCCGTGGATAATACAGTTTGTCCAAGAGCGAAGTGGCCGGAATATTACAGCCAACTTGGGTTTATGCAACATCAGCTGGCAAGTGACTGATGTTAGGCAAAGGGCCATGCCAAGACAAGTTGGGGGCCGTGAACAAGAGCACAAACTGAATCTCCAAAAGAGTACGCTATAATCACACCATTAGGTGTGGTGAGCACAAAATTAATAGAAACCATGGGTGTCCTGCAGGAGAGGGTCAGCATGGTGAATGAAAATTGACGTTTTATTAATAGCACCCCCACCAGCTCACAAGCAAAAAACAAGATGACAAGAAAACATGGAGGAAAAACACGTGTAATTGGAGTAGGGCGACACACTTAGATACAATTACACCCTCCTCTTCCGAACAAATCATTCTCTTTGCTCCACAAACTGAAAAAGCAGGCCATGAAATGTTACTTTGGGGCCCTCTCGTAAAAAGTGCGAGGTCCAAAACTAGCATGACGAGTGTCGAGGATCTAGGCACCCATGTGCATGCCTGCCTACCTACCTGACTATCGCAGCATGTTTGTCTACCTAGGCCCTAACTCACCGAGCTTCCTACTTTTGTGACAATTTGCTGGCCTCATTCGCTGCCTACTCACCATTTGCCGTACATACCAGCATATGTGTCCACCTGCATACTATAGCTGCAGGTGTAGGTATTGGAAAAGGTACCTAGCCACATTGCTCACCTAGTTCTCTAGATTCAAGTAGGAGCTCTTGGACTCAACAAGCGTGTACAAAGGTGCTTCGGCAGGAAGGCAAGCAGACCGGCACATAGGCAGGCACCCAAATAGGCAAGCAACCAGCAAGCCAATTGCGAGGGTCTAATGAGACGCCGCTTGCTCAGAGGCTTCCTGGTTGGAGGCTGTGGTCCCAGAAGAAAAAGTTTTTGTTGAAGAACGTCACCGCCCACTGGCATCTGGCCTCTTGGCCATGGGCTCAGGGTTGGCGGTCTTCTTTCCTCATGTTGAAGGTTAAAACATGTTGAATGTATAGGTTGGATCTTGGTTTAGGTGGCACACTTGGACCAGACCTTTGCTTAGCAACGGGGGGGGGGTCCCTGTGGGGCTGCCTCAGGACCAGGCAGCCCACCCACCCACCCAAGCTGACCCACCCACCCACCCACCCAGACCCCCCCCCCTACCCCCCCCTAGGGGGGGAAGGGGGTTCCTGTGCTGTAAGAACCAGCTGGTAACACAAAAACCCTGTGTATTTACCCAAAAAAAATTGGGTCGTTCAGTCGCTATGCCATTGTCGAACGATAGCACAGCAGTTACGGCAGATACCCTAGTGGTAGATTGTTTGACTGGCGCTGTAGCGCAGCGTCGGTTCGAACCCCGCTGGCGGTAAACCGGAAAATTTTCGCAGTTTTTACTACTGTTCTCTCAGTGAAAATTGTATTCTCCTGCACAAACAAAGGCTGTCGGACCATTCTCTCAGTACCCACCCACCCAGACCCTACCCCCCCCCCAGGGGGGGGGGTAGGCACTTTGGGCCAAATTGCCTCAAACCAAACTAACCCACCCACCCACAGGCCACAGACCCACCCCCCCCCCCGTGGGGTAGGACTGCCCTTAAGCAAAGGTCTGACTTGGACACATGGGCCTTAGGTTGACATTGCATTGTACTTGGATGATAACAGGGTGCCAACAAAATTGTGCAGTGGATCACTGGCATGGCTAACATAGCTGCATACTTGCACTTTGCCTCATTGGATTGTGCAGTAGACGGAGGACTGGGGCAGTGTACATGGTGTATGCATTTGTGTGTGCAGTGGCTATGTGGTTACAGGCACAAGAGCAACTTTCTCAATTGCATTTTTTTGCTTTGGTGCAAGTCTTTGCTTGGTGTACGCTCCTTCAACTCCCAGATTGTCCAGTTTTGGAGATGATGCCTGAGCTCGTGTGCCATAACATTGTGCCCGGGTGTCGTTCCGCAATTTTTGGCGCCTTTGCCATTGGTGGTAGTTTTATTTGGACTGCACGTTTCTTTCGAGTGACTGCAAATTGTTTGGCGCTTGTTGTGGACTTTAATGCCGTCAAAAACCTTCAGAGTCTTGTCTTCATGACATTTCCCTGATGATGGCATCACATTTTGTATTCAATTTAACAATGATGTACTAAATAACCCAACACACAACTGGATTCCACTTCTGTGCAATTTCTGTATGAGTTGCATTGGGCTTCGAAGGCACTTGGCCACAGTAATGTCGCTCAAACGGCCAAAGGGCTATCCGGCAATGCGCAGCATTTCCATTGCTGACCCTCATCTGGCTTCATGCAATACCTGCAACACATCCCATAATCGCCGAAACTTGCATTCTGGGTGGAGCACGCAACGGGGTTCATGTTGAGTCTCCATCCGCGTTGCAGCGCGGCTCAGGGAGAGACGTCGGAAGTGGGTAATCATGCGGCTCACACGTCGGATTCGTGATACGCTAGTGATTCTGACCGGATTAGGCGAGGCAACGCCGATGGGTCTGCCATCAGGTACGATGCCCAACGCAGCTGCCTCTGCAAAGGGCTGGGCATCCAAAGGATAGGTCAGCGGCGTGGGAGCCTGTGATGGGTGCAGGCCGAGCGGAAGTGGGAGTTGCAGGTGACGCGGTCAGGTGATCCCTGATTCTTCCAAGGTCCCTGTTCTCCGGAAGGCTCTTCACGATTCGTTGAGGGACGTGCAGACAGCCCCCCTTCCCCCCCCCTTGGGCAGTCATTGATAAAAATAATACAAAGGCCCCTGGTGCTTTGAGCCCACTGAGCCAATGCCAACAGCCCCTGGTAAACCAACCGCAGTCAATCAATGGCCACCCGACCATGAACTTGCCGTTGGCCTCACGTTGTTGCTTGGGAATTCAACTGCCCGATGCAGACTACCGTTCGCACATTTTTCTGTGTCTTGCACAAAAGGCCACCATCAGAACCGCCGTTGTTGTCGTGTGAATGACTACGGTGATCGGCAAGACGGCACTGATTGCCGTTCCAACCAAACGTGGGAATTGCAATGCCATGATTCCACAAGTTGAGTAATGCCTCGTGTTGTCCGGAAAAGGCAGGTTTTGTGCAAGGAGGAAGGGTGCGAGGGCCAGGCACATTGCAGCTATGGTGGCCCTAAAGCTCGTGGACCCTTCTTCCCATTCCCCAACCTTCACACATATCTGTGCGTGTGTACGTGCATGCGTGTGTGCTGCGCGTGTACGTGCATGTGCGTGTGTGTGTGTGTGTGTGTGTGTGTCAAACGCAATGTCACAGGCAATGTGCAAAGGCTGTGTGTGTGTGTGTGTGTGTGTGTGTGCAACGCAATGGAGGTTTCACCATTTTTACCAGGTATATATATATTACTACACCCCTCTCCCCTTAAATCTAGCTAACAAGCAAGCAAGCAACAACAAGCAAGCAAGCATGTCATCATTCCGTTTTGGCCATTGCCCCTTCCCATCGCCTCGGGCTTGACTCTACTTTAGCCATCCTAGAGCCTAGGTGGCCTTGCCAAATCCAAGTTTTGAGCCAAAAACTCACCGGTGGCGGCCCGGGGCGTGGGCGCCAAGTCGGGAGGTGCCCTCCCAAATCTGCGCAGTTTTGGGCCAAAAAGAGCCATTTTTTGCCCAAAATAGCCCCGAAACCCTGGCGAAACGCCCAAACGAAGGTAAACGGTGGCTACACACACGTGCGGCTTGACTTCACCGTGTCAAAGAGCCCTCTAGTGCCCTTCAACTCCACGATATGTCCGAGAAACGGCCCAGAAAGGCGCCAAAAAGCCCCAAAATCTGCGCAATGTGCACCAGCACCCCGAAACCAAGAACGGGCCGTATCTTGGGCTACGTGGCTCAAAACGGAATTATGAGGGCACCTAGTCCACCCGCAACCCCCCATTTTTGTGGTTTCCAAGCCTCAGAATCGCCCAACGAGACGCCTAGACCCCCGTACCAGTGGTCACTTGGTGGAGCTGGAGGGCAGCCCGGCCCGTGCACGGTTGGGGCCAACGATGGGTCCACCGGGTTCCCCGGGGCAAAAAACATTATTTTTTTCAAAGTTGTTCCTAGACCACTTGGGATGCTCAAACAAGTGTCTTTAGGCCGTTTTGAGCCATTAGTGGCGCGTTATGGGCCATGGAAAATACCAAAATGCCTTGAAAATGGGCCGTTTCAAGACCAAAAATGGGTCAAAAATGGGTCAAAAACGCATTTTTTTAAAAGTGATCCTGGACCATTTGGGGTGCTCCAACAAATATTTCTGGCCAGTTTTGAGCCCGAGATCACGCCTTTTGGCCCATGGAAAAGGCCAAAATGCCTTGAAAATGGGCCGTTGTGGGACCAAAAATGGGTCAAAACTGTGTCAAAAACGGGTTTTTCCAAAAGTGATCCTAGACTACTTGGGATGCTCAAACAAGTGTTTTTGGCCCATTTTGAGCCCGTTTTGATCGAGTTTAGCCCCTTCCGCCACGTGTATACACCAACTTGTACCCTTCGCACGTACCTTAGAGCCGTACGGTGGAGCCACCTAGAGTTGGGGAGAGGGGTGTAGATAAGAGGATATATACGCTATATATTACTACACCCCTCTCCGCTTAAGTCTAGCTAACAAACAAGCAAGCAACGAGCAACAAGCAACAAGCAACAAGCAACAAGCACTTTTCTTTTCCGTTTTGTCCATTGCTCGGCCTCATCGCTCCGGGCTCTACTCTACTCTAGCCATCCTAGAGCCTAGGTGGTGGCCTTGCCAAATCCAAGTTTTGAGCCAAAAACTCACCGGTGGCGCCCCGGGGCGGGGGCGCCAAGTTGGAAGGTGCCCTCCCAAAACTGCGTATTTTGTGCCCCAAAAAAGCCTGTTTTTGGCCCAAAACGGCCCCGAAATCCACTCAAAACGGACAACGAAGGGAAACGGTGACTACACTCCACATGCGCCTTGATTGCCCGGTGACCAAGAGCCCATTCTTGCCCTCTAACTCCACGATATGTCCGAGAAACGGCCCAAAAATGGCTAAAAATGGCCCGGATTGCGCGCAGTGTGTGTCAAACACCTCCGAAACCAAGAACGGGCCGTATCTTGGGCTACGTGGCTCAAAACTTGCATTTCGAGGGCACCTAGTCCACCTGCAACCACCTACTTTTTGTGCTTTCCAAGCCTCAAATTCGCCCAACGAGACGAGTAGACCCCCGTACCAGTGTTCACTTGGTGCAGCCGGAGGGCAGCGCGGCCCGCGCACGGTTGGGGCCAACGGTGGGTCCACCGGGGTCCCCGGGGCAAAAAAAATCATTCTTTTCAAAGTCATTCCTAGACCACTTGGGATGCTCAAACAAGTGTTTTTAGCCCGTTTTGAGCCCGTGGTGGCACGTTTTGGGCCATGGAAAGTCCCAAAAAGCCTTCAAAATGGGCCGTTTCAGGACCAAAAATGCGACCACCAATCGCTGTCCCCCGGACTAGGCCTCCACCACCGGCCCAAGGTCCAAGGCATCCAACGTATGACGGGCATCTGCAGCAACGTTGTCATCCCCTTCCGGCAGTGATAACAGCACCTCTGTGACACGACCCAGCGCAAGCTGCTTGGACCCTACCAGAACTGCCATGGACCTTTGCAATGATCCTCTATAGCTGCCGGTCATACAGCCACAGTGCCCCCACGTCCAACACGATGGCCACTGCCAGAACTAGGAGGGAGCACAACGGTTGCTGGAAGACTAGCAGCACTTCACAGGGCCAGCCCATGATGTTCCCGACAGCAGGATGGCTTGCAAGCACCTACAGCCAGCGTTCGCCACGACCATCTGGGTCGCGCACCATGGTACCACGGATGGTGGCCCAGGACTGCGCGGACACCGTACGGGACTGCTCCCGGAATGCGGGGAAGTTTTGGGCTATCCAGGATTCGATCCATTGGCTAAAGGCCCACGCCGCCGCCGCCATCCACTGGGGAAACGTGGACATGGCCTCTGCGTGTGTGATGTACGACTTGGACACCAACAACACATGCAGCGGTGCCCTCTGAAAGGCCGCTTGCTGCCTGGGAGGCCATCGAAAGGGTTCCACGGCGGCAACTGCCTAACCCTTCCAGCCGGCAGATAGAAGGGGGTATCACCTCGCAGGAATGCATACGCGGCCTTCCTCCGATCGCGCAGCGGCAGTTGCCTCATTTGGGTGAGCCGATGATTCCTCCGGGCGTAACCATCTTCCCCAATCTGGATCATGTGCTCCAGGAGCAGCTTGGCCTTCGCAGGGCCCAGGGACAACGCAGCCCTAACCGCCGCGAATAGCCGCTTGAGTTCTCCTGGAACTACTCCTGTCATCAGGGACTCCGCCCACCTGCATCCGTGCTCTTTCCAGGACAAGAACTCCATGGCCTTGTCCGCGAGTGCCACCGCTTCGTCCCTTTCACACAGTATGCGCAAGTGGCCCGTGTCCTCTTCGGGCTCTCCACAAAAGATGCAAGGAAGCGCCGGAATCACCGCACGGGTGACTTTTTGCCGCCGCGGTCGCATGACTTGCATAGTGGGGAGGCGGCCGTCCCGTGCCCGCAGCAGTTCTCTGTGCGTAGGGCCATGATGCACCGCTCCCGGAGGCACCGCCTCACAAGCACCAGCCAACGGCGTGTGGGCCTTGGTGCACGCCGCCACTGAGTTCCACCCTGCCTCCCTAACCTGATGGAGGGCCTGCATGGAGGGCGCATGTGGTTCTACTACCCCATCTTCCTTAGGCAGCAGGAGGGTTGCATGTTCCTTTGGCAACAGGAGGTGCACGGGCGGGGCCTTCGCGTGGGCCGCAGAAAAGCCCGGTTCCTCCAGCGGGACTGCTGCCAAGTGCGAGCTCTGCCGTACCACCTGGTGGTGGGGCCCTCCAACTCTGCGTGGCAGTCGGCGCAGCCCCTTCACGATCCAGTTCTACGCGTATTGGTTGACTAAATGGGAGGTTGGTCTTTTGATGCCGCGGTATAGGACCTCCTGAGCCCTGCGCAGGTGCGCCCCTATGATGGAGGCATGCACAACGTTAACCGTGTGGCTAGACGGAGGGGTGTGGAGCAGGTATGCGGCCGCCCCGATGATCTCTGCCTCGGGGACCGTGCCGCGGATGGCGGCTGTCCGTGCGGGGCTGTCATGGCTTACCACTGCCACGTTGGTGACCCTGTCTTCCTGGGGAGAGGCATCTGACGACGTGACCGTCGCCTCCACTGGCACTGAGCAGTACCTGCGGGGTTCCAGCCATAACACGTCCCAATGTGGGCTGATCACGACTTTCCCTAGTGACGCTGCATTGGAAGCCGTCAGCTCCGGTCGGACAACAGCTTTCAGCCGATACACTGCATGTGGCCGCCAGTGTACGTCGCATCCGCAAATGGACTTCATGGTGTCGAGGGTTGTGGTATACTCCGCTCCCCATACGGCCGTAGAGCGGAGCGGGTGATACACCAGGCTTTTTGAGGTGGGGTTCAAAATTTTGCCCATTTGCGGGTACATACAAAACAGGCAGTTTACCCACTTACCTGCTAATGTACCCGCGCGGGTACATTTGCGGGTAAGCGGGTAAGTGGGCAAAGCAGGCAATTTCCCACTTACCCGCAAATGTGCGTGCGCGGGTATATTTGCGGGTAAGTGGGTCAGTGGGCAAAAGAGCCAACTTACCCACTTACCCGCAAATGTACCCGCGCAGGTACATTTGCGGGTAAGTGGCTAAATGGACAAAATAGGCAATTGAGCCACTTTACGCACAAATATACCCCCGCAGGTACATTTGCGGGTAAGTGGGTAAATGGGCAAAAACAGGCAATTTACCCAGTTACCCGCAAATGTACCCGCGCGGGTACACTTGCGGGTACAATACAAAAATGGCAATTTATCCCTTGTTACCCGTTGTTTGGTGTTGTGCAGCGCGGGTACACTTGCGGGTACAATACAAAACTACCAATTTATCCCTTGTTACGTGTTGTTTTGCGTTGTGCAGGTGGAGGCCGTCACACTATGCAGCCCGCCGCGGCCATCACGCCGCTGCAGTCTGCCACCACCCCGTGGTCGGCCACTAACAACCCAAGACCACTGGCACGAACCCCGGACGATGACGTGGTGTGCAACCGCCCTCCCCCCCTGCCTTACGCTCATTTCCATTTGTGTGTAGGGATGTGACTAATTTGGAAACATTTTGGCCTTGTATGTGCCGTGCAATAACGCTGCTCCCCATTCCTCTCTTTTCTTGTCTCCTAGACCATCAAAGAAGACGTGAAGGCCCCTCACGGGTTCAAGAATCGCATACTAATTGACCTTTTTTACTTAGTCCTTAGTGTCATGTGTTTGTTTTTCCTCATTTCTTTTGCAGTGCTTCCCACTGCTGAAATTTTTTCGGGCAGGCCTGGGGTACATGGAAGATCACTGACAATAATGCCCACTATTTGCCTGTCTACACAAGCAGTGTGCTCCTATTGCTAATTGAGACCTCCAGGTTCTTTCGGCTCATTTTTTTTGTAGTGGTTCCCAGTGCTGCAATTTTTTAAGGCATGCCTAGGGTACATGGAAGATCACTGACAACAATGATTAAGCACGAAAGCTACACAAGCAGTGTTTCTAAGGGTGTAGTTGCGCATTTTCTTCGTGTTTGCTATGGTATGCTTGTATAGAGAAAGAAAGGCATGGGAAACAAACGTGGAGCACGACAACAAAAATGGTGTACCGGCATGAAAAAATTGCAAAAGGTAGAAACCGCGTACGCAAATTTTTTTTTAAATTCTGATAAGAATGAGATGCAGCAGGTCCAGTGCGTACAACAGGTACACCAAGTCAAGGTTCACCGTCCACAATTGCAACCTGCTCACTTCATGTGAAGCATGTAGGTAGGGAACGAGATATAATAGGTCAGCACGTTCAGCAGGTCCACCAAGTCCAAGTTTGCCGCCCACAAGTTAGAATCCCATGTGATATAGTTTTTTCCTTGTTTGCAATGCCACGTATGCGGGTGTAACCCCTGGCGATTACGGCGAACGGAGGCAGCCATGCACGTAGAGGAACCCCTGCTTGGTACGGCCATTTACCATGGCGATTGGGGAATCCCCGAGATTGTGGACCACATGACTAGTGCATTGTTGGGATCAATGCGCCTTATTCTTGCTAGACAGGGCCATGCCAGCTAGCGGGCAAGGTTGGCCGAGCTCGTGCCTAATTGCCTTGCCTTCAATCTAGGCATTGGCATGCCTTGGGCCCACTGCATCGACAAAGGTGGGATCCCGATGCCCCAGCATTCAACCCTAGGATGAAGCGTCTGTTGTGATGGGAGGACTACTACGGGATGAACAGGCTGGCCCGGCCTCCAATAGGTCCCTTGTTTCAGCACTGCAACAAGCGGTGGCGCGCTGCCTGGCACCAAGGCAACTCAATGTGTGGGGAGAAGGCCGTGGCACCCCACAAGAGGAAAAGAGCCGCCCTTCTCTGGTAGTTCATCGCCCACGAACCCCATTCTACGGGGTTGAAACTGTACGTGTTGGCCGATGTATCCGGCCCGTATGTGTACCACGTTTGCTTTTACACGGGTAAACGGCGCCCAGTGCACCGGGCACGGGGGGTTACGGGCCGTGCCACAGCGGCTGAAATGGTGAAGAAGTCGGCCACCTTGGTGCCCGAGGATTGTTGCCTCGTTGAGGATTCATATTTCAGTTCACATGACCGGCGGAACATTTGGCAGCCCGTGGCACCCCCTTCATCATGCTTGCAAAGCGGGATGCTGCCGGAGTCGGTGCCCTTAGTTGTGGATCAACCCCGCATAGCATGCGGAACTGTGTGCGGAAGGATAGCCCCTACGGAATCTACACGTACAAGAACGCGAAGGTGGGGAGGAAAGCGGCACGTGTTGTCCCTTTCTTCAGCAATGTGTGTGTCCCACGGGGGTGGCAGACACACAAAGGAGGGTACCATTTGCCCCCTCTTGTGTACGAGTATCGGCACATGTCCCCTGCCGTGGACACATGCAACCAATTGGCCTTGCAAATGCGGGAGCCAAACAGGTTTCCACGCTGGCCAATGGCGATACGTGCGATGTTGCTGCGGTACCCCATCCGCACGTTTGCTATTTGCAAACAAGCAGAATTGGTGGCATTGTCGATTGACTTTGAAGGCGTGGTTCTTTGCGCTTGTTCCCGATGCCCATGTGACAGGCAAAGGGCAAACATGAAAACCACACAAATAGACACGACCTAACATGGCACCCAGATCACCAATATTGCCACCTTTTCTTCTTTCTGAACATCTTCACGTGATTCACATCTGGGAGCTTCTTTCTCATCTGACTCATTCGCTTCACCTTCAGCTGCGTTTTGTTTCTGTGCACAGCGAGTGTAGCACCATCACATATCACTCAAACGCAGAGCACGGAATTTTTATTTTGGCACCGAAATACTTGGCACCATGCCAACCCTTGGTGACATTCATTCTTCCAATTTTGCTTGCAACATTGGCAGCAACGGGTCCAATCATGCTCCGCCCATCATGAGCGTTGCTAACGACATCGGAGGCGTTTTCCCCGACCGATCAGTGGATGCAGTGCACCCAACTGTGGTGAGCAATTTGCAACCATTTATCGGAAGCATTGCTTCCGACATCGGAAGCGTTTTTGGAGCCGATTTTGGGTGCGCACGCCCGGTGTGACGTGCGCACCATACCTAGGGACCATCATACAATGACCCCCCAAAAAAAACACCTTATATGAAAAGAAAAAAAAAGCCCAAACTCACCACCCAGCCAAGCATCACCACCACCACCACCACCCATATATAAAGTTCACTAATGTACAATGCTCCGCCATTCCTGAAAGAGAAGCTGCCCCGGCTAGCATGGCCAGCCGTGGCAAATCACAAGGTCCCGATGCTGGACCCGACTCACGGAGCGCCAGATTCCCCCCCTCCGCCGTGCCCCCCTTCGGCCAGAGCTCGCTTCCCGCCTAGCCCCATTAGTCCTCCCAACCTTGCATGCACAAACACAGACATACACAACAACACGAATGAGTTACGGCTTGGTCTCCTGTTTCAAAGCAGCTTCAGTGTCGGTAGGGAAGAAGTCACCCTCACTCAGCAAATGGGTTACAGGTGCTGAGCTAGTTGCCGCATGAACATCGACGACAACAAGGGCTGGCCGCTGGGACAAGCGTTGTGCACAGCGCGGGGCCGTCCTGCGGAACTTTTTCTGCGGAGGCGGTGCCGGTGCGGCGGCCTCAAGGTCAAAATTGTTGACTGTGATAGCACTGCCGGTTGCGTCACCATCCCAAGCATCACTCCCACTCCCACTCCCACTCCCACTGTCACTCTCACTCCCACTGTCACTGCCACTCGGGGAGTCTTCTATGTCCGACCGGGGATCCCCTAAGGGCTCAAACGAATCCTCTGCATCAACTACAATGCGCCGATGCAGCTTCATTGACCGCATTGGCGAAAGGCGTTGCGCACTACCATCTCCCTCGGGCACGTGCCCAGGCGGCACGTACTCCGCGGACGAGTCCACCTGCATCGGATGAGGAACAACCAAAACCTGTTGAGCATCCTGTACAGCACACACCCTACTCTTTCTCTTTGCCCTTCGCTGCGCCTTGGCCTCTGCCCTATGTTGACGGCTGGGCACAAAGGAGCCCACTGAAACGTAGGAAAACGTGGGCCACTCTTGTAGTACTTCTAACTGGAATGCCACCCACTCTCGCCTACCACTACGTTCAGACCCGCAGCGTGCACAAATGCAGTACACATCATGCGCATCCACTTCACTCCCAAGCTGCACTAGCACCGATTGGGTCTGCGGGTGGCCAAATACCCTCACGGTTGGCAGTGCCAATAGTGGCCGCAGAATGCGCTCCACAATGACACGCCACTCCGGCGACACACTCAGAACACACTATTCAAACACCAACGGCGGTCGGACAGGCTTCCACAAGTGTACTTGCAACCGCCTGCTTTTGCGGGCTTGCAATTTAATATAAAGCGCTTGAGTGAGTGTTTCCCTGATGCTATCTTCAAGGCAAGTGGGGGTCAAAGTGGCAAATGTCTTGCCAAAATGCAGATTGCGCTCCCCTGCCTCATCTCTTTATTGGATGGGCAAGTGTGCTGGGGAGAAGGGGTGCGTAAGGCCGTGCAAATAAAGTGTGGATGTTGACCCACTCTCCGCATACTCCATGATCAAATGGATCAGGTATACATGGATTTTGCCCCACGCGTGCCATACCCCCAGGGGTAGGCCAAGATGTGAGGCATACAGCAGGACTACCACATGGCAGAAAGACAGAAACAACAGATGAAAAGGGAGCGGGAGGATGCAGTCATGTGCTATCAGCGGTGCTAATTCCCGCACCTCACCGCCAGTGAAAGAAACCCCGCTGCGACACCATTCAACAACCATCTCGGTGTCGTAGTTCCGAGTGGGCAGGAGGGCCTTGTTTTCGTTGGACTATCGCATCACGGAAAGCCAGTCACCGTAAACAGCCCGGTCTTCGTCCGTAACTGCACCCGCGTGTTCCTCGAGAGGTATGCGGTTTGCGACCGGAAACGGTCAAATGGCGAGGTTGCGGTACACTATCCCCCCGACCGTTTCATGTTTCGAGGGCGTGTAGTCACCGATGCATGCCATGGTCGTTCTAATTTTTATGCTGAATGTTTTGCAAAGAGGGGTATAGAAGAGTGTGTTTGTGTGGATTCAATTGCAGTTCCGCGGGGAACACGCGCTCCTGGAAGGTTTTGAACATGTTTGGTTGGATGCAACTTTGCTCACGATGCGCAACGTAGTGCCGCGCGAGTATCCGCTGCAACCGGGAATGAATGACCGCACTGTTGGGAGCCTCCACATTAACGGAGTCGGCATTGACCATAGAGCACACCATGACGTTTTCCTCACTCATCGCACCAGACAGCAATACGAACAACAGAACTACATGGTGCAACCAACGGCAAACATTTCGAATCGGGTTATCGGTATGGGGGGTATTCCATTTGGCATTGCCCAGATATTGCTTCGCCGTTAACCTGCTAGTCCGGGGATCACCTGGTTCTAGGTCGCACGACAAAACATAACCCTTATTTTGTGAGGGGACAGGTAGAGAGCGCAACAACGCCACGGCACACCTATGGGTGACGGACATATGTTCGCCGGTGTTGGACGGGTGGTGTGCGAGTCCCTGGCTTTGGACGTACTGAGTACGGTTGTCTACGGTTGGGGAACTGTGGCTTTCCTTGGGGTCGACCACTGGCTGCTTCGGGTTTGGCTTGGGGGCGTTTGAGAGGGGGTAAGTCACAATGAGCCATCTGTGTATGCGTGCGCACGTTCGCCTTGTGAGACACGTTCCGCCTCGCCTGGGCAAGCTTTGCGCGTTTTTCCGTGCGGGAGGTGGTAGTGGACCACATGGGGAGAAGCGAGGTAAGGCGATGTTCAAGAAGTGCGCCCAGCGTGAGTTGGCTAGCTGTGGCCTCAAATTGTACTCCTACATCGCGTCCTGCTGCTTTGCCCCTAAGGGGTGCACGGCTTGGAGGGCAGTTGGGGTCTATGGCAGAGGCAATAGCCAATGCCCTTTCAAGGCTTGGCTCAATAAAATGCTCCGGCTGACACGCTCCCCTTGGAGGTTAAAATGGAGTGACCCCCGATGCTGCACCGCAAATTTGTAGCGCATGAGCCCCATATCCACAAGGTCGCGCATTGTAGGGGAGGTGGCCAAAATCCGAGCGCATGCCAACAGGACATGGAGAGATGGGACGAGGAGGAGGCACCATCGCCGCGGTATGACCCGGCACAAGCCATCCGGTCGGACAATGACCCACCTACCGCATAGGACGAAGAGGACATGGGGTGGCATGAGGCGTGGGTGCAAGGGCACGAAAAATTTGGGAGGGAGCGCAAGTGGATCGCCTCGACGTTTATCGAGTTCCCCGAGGGGAGCACCATCCACATCGCCACCCCCGAGGTCCCAGTCCCAGCCGATGTGAAATTCCTGAGGCCCAACGACTCGACTATCGGCCCCCCCGCCCCCGTCATCCCGGCACCACGCAAGAGGACCAACCAGAAGGATTTATACCTGGCGAGGCTAGCAGCAATGTTGCAGCAGCATGCGGGCAACGTGTGTAGGATGCAATCTTAGTCACTTCCTACTCACAAACATGGACACTGCCCCATCCCCCCAAGTGCTCAACCCAATTGCACGGTTTTCCCTTTTCACTGCTCTTCGGTTGGTGTTTCCTTTCCCTGACTGCCCTGTGCGCCTATTTTTGTGTGCAACACATGTCACGCAATTGCACACGGAATCATTTTTTCCTCGGAGTTTTTAGATCCAGTGCCTGGCATGTTGTTTCCGAAAACCTCAGGCCAATCGGGCGTATTGCCGAGAACATCGAGGCCCAGTGGTCTTGCCGATCTCCCATCAGCCTAGCCTTGCTCGCGAAAAGGCTTGCGATGTTCGGGAGCAGCGGTCCCGATGATTGCCCCCCTTTTGGGGAAGCAGTGCCTCCGAACATCGCTTCCGATGGCTGGTTGCCGTCATACCCAGCAGTGCTTCAAGACAGCTCTAGGCAATGGCATGGACCAACCAGGATGTCTGCATCCCAAAACCCTGCCCTAATGCCATGGGGTTTGACAAAAAGTTGTGAACCGACTGATGACACTGCCACCCAGATCAGTGCTCGCGAAATAGGTGAATTGGTACTTGGAGGACACCGTGGCCACGGAAAATGAAGGTACTTTGTTCCGACCGGCATGCCCCATATTTCGAAAGCAATTGCGTCACCACTCATGCTAATGCACGAGGGTTCGTATCACCTGCTTGGGTCCAAATTGAAAACATAGTGAAAACATGATACCCCCGCCCCTCCCCCCAACCCCCAAAGGTGGTGACGCACGATGTACTGCCACTTCTTGCATGGCAGTTTTTTTTATGGCACGCCACCACACCCACCCCCACCATTTCCCGTGAAATTGGAATCCGTGGAGTCCAGGCGGCACGAATAACCCCTGGGATGCCACTGGGGATGAGCGATGCACGGATTCAGCTGGCTTGTCCGGTGCATGGTCGACAGTCGCGTTTTCTCGGAAAAAAAACGAACTATCTGATCTAATTTCCGGGGGATCCACTGTCTTGCTTTGTGCGCGTTTGTTTGCGGACAGTGCATTATTAGTGCCACACGTAGCCACTCATATGAACTGCTAGCGGATCACGTCTGAGAACGTTGTGCACTGATGGTCAACTCGATTTGTGCACTTTGTGGGCAGGTTTTCTTGGAGTCTTGGTAGGTGGTTTGCGAGCCCACTGTGTTTCTTTTAGTACACATGCAGTCCCATGGCTTCCCCTTTTGATCCTCAGCAGTACCTCCCCTTTGTTGTTGATGCGGGATGGTCCAATCTGCCGGACGTCCTACAACATTAAGATTTTTAGGAGGACCGATGGGACTCGGATGCCGAGAAACCCTTGGCAGAGCTGGCCGAGCGGGAGTGTTGCACAGCACCATCCCAACGACCGCACCCTGAAGCCGCTCTTTCACCCATGTTGACCCCCCTCCGCCATGGCTTCATCCCCCAGCATCACACCCCTATGCACACCACGCATCTCTTACCAGCCCACTACTAACAGCCCGCCATGAGATACCGGACCCCCTGTGGTTGTACCCCTAGACCCCCCGACCCCTCCCCGCCACTGTGCGCAAGATCCCATCTCCCCGCGGATCGAACACCTCCTCAACACTGTTGAAGCATCAATCCCAGCTCTCCAAGCCATACTGCTTGTCATCCTCCTCCCACACACGGCCGGGGTCCTACGGGTTCAAAAATCCTCATACCGGCTGGGTTGTCGGTGGTGTGGCGGGGACAATGGCCCTAGATCGTAGTCCACCTCGTCCCAGGTGAAATCACCTCGCACCTGTCGGGGAGGAGCTCGCTATGGTGACGCCCACGTCCCGCCTCTCATTCCGGCATGCTGTTTGGGGCCAGTGCGGGCCTCCAGCGATGGGCTCTCGGGGCGCACCGTTCCTATCCCCCGCCTCCTCACTGGGGTCTTCCCACCCCATGTTGTCCAACATGTGGAAGCGCAACACATTGCGTTGCCGCGTCACTCGTTGGTAGCGACTGTGGCATTACTCTCCTAACCACTAGGTCACGTCCTCCACGTCCGAGCTCGGCGTGTCACAGCTTTTTGATTTCCTCTGCCGAACCAGTTCATGTGATTGTTGGATGTTGGCCCCGGAACGTGGCAGTCCCGTCCACGCCTGTTGCCCCTCAACATTGGTGTCCCCGGTGACGTGCTCCAAGAAGCCCCGGCCAACCCATGGCCACCTCCATGACGTCCTGGTTGGCATACGTCACAAGGACGATGGCGGCTGCAAAAAGCGAACGCGCGCGGCCTTGGGCCCCTCCGTGGGTTGACCTCAGGTATTCCATTTGGTGCTTTTTGCCGCGAGTGACATTGAGGTTTTACTCCTGCACACGTATGTCAACATCTGCCAGGCAGCCTTCGTGCGTCGTAGTGCTAGCGGCCTTGTCCGCACGTGTGGTGGCCGGTTTCTTCACCAGGGTGCCCTTCTTAGTTTCTTCTACGAAACACGGGCGCTGCGCACATTTTTTTCGGCCTACGCTTTTTGCGCTTTCTCCGACATTGCATTTTCGTGCCCTGGCACACTTACACTGTCCTCCCCTTCGTGTGCCCGGTCCTCCGCCAGATTTTTAACCCACAGACACAACAATTTCCGCCACTGCAATGTCCACCCCTTGCTCACTTTGTCGTTGGGCATGTCCGGCCCATAGTGGTGTGCCTAGCTGAGAATGAACCTTGCTGTGTCCGCTACCTTCACTTTGCCGCACCAGTGGTCCCTTGATTTCACCGGCTTTTTTAGGAGGGCTATCACCTCCTCCCCCTTTGCCACGCTCTGGTAGTGTTTGAAAACCGTGTCCCATGCCCTCCGGTTTGTCCCTTCACTTGGGGGCATGGGCGGGTCCACCTCCTCCTCGTCCTCCCCCTCGTCTTCGTCCGCTACCGCAAGGTTGCTTCTCGCTGGGATAGCGGCTTCCTTGGGCCTGGGATGGGTTTCGGTCTTCTTTGTTCTAGCCATTGATTACGGCGTACAACATCACAAGCAAAAATAAAGAGATAGAGGGGGAAAAAACGGAAACGCGGTTACAAGCAAGAAGGGACACCAAAAACGAAACGAGAAACGTGCATGCACAAATGTGGCACACAAATAGATACGCAGCTTGATGCTTGGGTTCTCTCGAATTTTTTCTATTGTTCTCGACTTCACTTCTTGATTCAGCCCGCACGCAAGGCAGCAACACAAATAACAGGGGAGCAAAAAAAAATAAAGCAGAATCATTGCATTACGGAGGGGCAGCAAAGAAGAACCGAGAAACCCACATGCACAAATGTGGCACACAAATACATACGCACGGCAGCGACACAACGACAAGGATGCAAAAAAAAAAACATTGCATCAAAAAGGGGGCACGAAAGACGAACCGAGAAACGTGCACCAGGATTTTGTACAAAGTCTCACGCATGATGTCTGATAAGAGATGTTGTGTGTGCGGTCTGTCCAAGAAGATGTTTGATATTCTTGTCTATTGGAGGTGGGTCTAGGGGTTTAATGCCTAGAGGAAATTGGGAGAAACTATGCCTAAGTCAACCCCCCCCTCAAAACACAAAAACAAAAAGGGAAGACACAATTAAAGAATCATTCAAAAACCACCTCTGACAATCAGAAACATGGCAGCACAAAAATAAAAAACACTTTGAACACCACAATGCGAAAGTGGGGAAAATGGGTGAGCAGGAAAAGTGGCCAAGAAAAAATAGACATTGGGAAAGGGAAAGGGAAAATGGGGAAAATGTGCGAGCAGGAAAAGTGGAAAAATTGAATGACCACGACACAAAACAGCCATATGTAGCACTGGAAACCAAATGGGAAAAGTTGGGGAAATGTGTGAAGAAGGAAAACAGGGAAAACCTTCGAAGACAGCACAGCACAAAAACAACACAAGGGCACATGCAAATATGTGGGCATCCTCTCATTCATCGATGAGTCCATCCATGTCATCCACTGGCTGCGAGCAACTGGGCTGGGACCTGCTTGGTGGTGCCGCAAAACGCGTGACACAGTCCGTATCCGGCACAAAGGCATCCCACTGTGCCAATAATGGCAACGCTTGCTGCATAGCACGGTCCCTCGTTTGCCGCCGATTGCTGTTACCTGCTACCTTCACACCAAGCACATCCAGATAATTCGACAACGCCCCCTTTGTCCAATCATGTAGCCTGCCATTTTGCGCTGCCATTACCAACTTCGCCTGCATCCTGGCCACCCACACCACGCCCCTTATCTGGCTTGCGTGGTGTGGCGAATTCGTCTGTACTATTGTTCTCCCCCTCATCACTGACATCATCTACCACATTCACCACCACGTCCACACAAGGACGCGGACTTGCGCAAAAGCATGCATGGCACACCAGAAATGTATTACACCAGATGCAAACCATCTGCTTGCATGTGGCACACGGCATACCTCTGCGAAAGGTGATGAAATCATGCTTGCCAGCATGCGAGTCAGGGGTCCCATCTGGTGCAACAGTGCTGACCACATCAGCCTGATGCCGTTCTGTACCCTTTCATGAGGGGGCCGTTCAGGCTAGTGGTGTACCCGGCCCTCCAAAGAAGGGCAGGTTGTCACAATCATCAGCCACTGCTTCATTACCTCGTAGACATTGCAGCATCGCAGCTTATAGAGATACTCTTTCACTTACCTTCCTTGAAACCCTCTGTCTTGGGCGCAGATCAAAGCGTGCACGGGCAGCCAGGTGGCGTGCCACTGCAACGCCTTGTCCCTTTGCCCATTGCTGTAGAGGGGGCAAGTTGGAATGCAATGCCATGCACATGCTGAGGACATGTGTCTCCACAATGTCATGCGTACTACTACGAAACCTCCCACGCAAAGAGATGGCACGCTCTACTGCAGGTTCAGCGGGGCAATATGTTCGGAATAATGGGAGAACGCGCCACACATCCACCCACTGTGCATGTGCCCTTTCAAGTGCCAATGCCTCCCACGTCTTGAACATTTGCACAGTTGCTAAGTGCTGCACCATGTGCTCCTTAAGGCCTTCCCACTCTATCAAGGCACGGTCACAGTTCACATATGCTGCGCGCAACTCTTCTTGGTGTGCAGCCATGAACTCACGCAACTGCTCAACCCCATATGCAGCACGCTCATTGACCCGGAGGGCAAGGAAACGGCCATGGTCCAACAGTACTGCGCACTCCAATACCCCCGTGGGGTTAATGGTTGCTTGCCCCTCCTTGATGCTTGCAAGCAACACATCAGTTACTGCACGCGTCTGAACGCCTGGAAAAGGAGGGGTTGTTGCACACTTCGGCCCACCTGAATCAAACTGGACCAACTGCACACCATGCCACGCACCGGTCGCAGTTTGCGCCTTGAACTGCAACCACCCTTGACCCTCCTCTTGCGCCACCTTCTGCAACCGTGCCTCTAGCATACCTGTGGCAGTGGCTAAGTGTGCACCTGTGGGCGCGCGCAATTGTGCCACACTGTTAAAACACCGCATGCCATGCAAGATGTCCCCATAAACCACCCCCCATGCAAGCAAACTGGCATCATGGCAGTCCTCCCACACATCCTCCTCCTTGGTAGAATGCTGCAACTTGGAATCCAAGTGTCGTGCGACCCAGGGGACATTGGCCAAAAAAGCAGTGTTGCGCCGTGCATTTTCTTGTGACCACCTGATGCGATGACTTGTTGGGATGAGTTGCAAGCCACTATGTTTATCTTGCACATGCCTTTGCACACACTTTTGCAACTCCTTCCACTGCCGTGCCCCACTGTACAAGCCTCGTTGCCGATCGACGGCCGCCATGTAATCAACATGGGTCGGGCCCGCAGCCTCCAATGCCAGACGCAACTTGCGCTGCAACACATGGCACGGCTCACCCAAGGGTGTCATCAACACTAACCACTTCCAAATCAAGGCAAACACATTGCTCTCAATGATGGAGACATCAACAACCTGCCGCGCAGTGGCACCCCGCACACCAAGGTTAGAAGCCCCGTCCACTGCAAAGGTCACTACCCTCTTTGCCCGGCAATGGCGGTCAAGAATCCAGGACAGCAGGACGCATTCTAGCCGCGTTGCAATCTCATGCGCATCACCACAAGCCACATCCACCACCCCAAGGAACACCCCACACATGCCCTCAGGGCCAGGCCCCGGGAAAATAAGCAGAATGGCGTACTCATTGACGCGATGCCTCTGCCTATCTCAGCCGTCAAGCAACAGTGCAATGAATGTTGCCATGAATAAGGTGTGTGTTACCTCATCTTGCATGGCATCATGCATTGCTGCAATAGCCTTCTCAACTATCCAACGCCGTGATGCATGGTGCCCGGGGGCAGATGTCAAAGAGCAGTGCATAAGAATGCGCTCACTTATAGCACGGATGGAAGTGCACATGCGCAACCCAATATACACCTCAACCAACCGTGACGGAATGGCTATCTCACCATCCGACACAGCCACACCAATGTCCATGGCTTCCCCCCTGATGAACACAATGTTCCCTCCCACCACGTCAGCTGTAGCAGCAGCAGTGGGTCACAATGCACGATATCGCTCTGCACAATGCAGCTTGAAACTGTCCTCGGCCAGTCGGTGGTGGTGCCCTGGCCTACGCAGATTCTTTCGCGTTGATGTTGCGCCACGTGATAACCCCAAGTGGCTTTCCAACACCTCACTCCGCCACGTTTTTGGGCCACAGGCCTTCATGCGCATCCCTGCAGCATATGTTCCCAATACCAAGGGTTTACTGTTCCGCGGGGGACGCGCCACCCGAGGAATGCCACACACATTAGCCCACGCACAACATACACACCCAACACCCCCACTTGTCGTGAACTGATACTGCCAATGAGCGGCTACAAATGTTTGCTGTCTACGGACCACTGTCTAGTTGCATGGGAGTAGCCCGCATCAGCACGCACAATGCATCCTTCCCTCATGCGGCCAATGCAACGGACCTCCACCTGTCCTGCTCCACTGATTGTGCCACTGACGTTTGTGACATACCATGCTCTGCATGCCACTCATCCCACTCTTTTGCATGCCGTGCTCTAAGTTGCATCTGGTGTGCTTCAACACGCACTTGCCGATGCCTTGCCACTCGCACCTTGCGCTTCTGCAGCAACTGTGCCACTGCCTCAACAAATTTTGAGGACGTCTGTAGCGGCGCCAAGGCAGCCTCACACATCTCATCCGGCATGCTCTGGGCATGCATACTCATGTTCCGGTCCCCTACCTTTGATGCACTCTCTGTTGCAGTTGGGGAAGGGGGGGTGCACCTCGTGCCAGCTCCATGGCTGGCACAGAGGAGTCCATAGGCACGCTCTGGGCATGCATAGGCCTATTCCTGTACCCAACCCTTGATGCACCCTATGTTGAAGGAGGGGGGGGGGGGCACGCACCTGGTGCCAGCGCCATGGCTGGCACCCAGGTGTCAATAGGTATGCTCTGGGCATCCCGTGTCTGACCAAGGGCTGAAGGCACTGTCCGTTGGGAGGCAAAATGCGACATGTCTGGTACAACCACAACTGTTTGTTTGCTCTTGTATAACAGAAAAGTCGCTTTTCGTGGGTTGGGGGGTGGGGTCATGGCCTTCACCGCGGTGTCATCACAGAGCCACCACTTGTCGTTGAAAACGACATACATCACAAAGTTACCCTCCTCCCTCGTCAATCCAATGTGCAACACCATGGCATGCAAGGACCATTGCCATCCCAAGCAATTGAGAAACTCATGGTCCACAACCAACTTGTACTCTTGTTGGTTGTGGACATGTAACCCCCCGACTTCATTGAACACGAAAGATGCATACATTGGTGCCTCTCACAAGTCACTCCCACATGGACAAGGGGGGGGGGATATCAGGTACGCCAACCGGTCGCCCCTTCATTCCCTCCTTCACGCGCTGTCGCACACTCTGCCCTTGATTTGTCACATGCAATACCTTCGCTGGCATGCCTTTCTCCCGCCCCTCCCGCTGAACCTTCAGCCCACAGTGTTGCCAGAACTGCTCGTAGGACAAACAACATGACAAATCGACCACCCCAGCGGCCGTGAGCTTGGGCACCATGTACTTCCAACATTCAACCATCTCTGGTTGCCGCAGCCATTGGAATTTTGGTGCAGGGGCTTTGCACTTGCATCGCCCAATGCATCGGCACACCGTCTCACACATGGCACCCTCCAAGCCTAGCCTCTCAATAATGTCCCGTGGATTGTCTGCACCGTCACCTCCATGTGCCACAACATCTTGCCATAATGGTCTCCAGACAACCTCCTCGTCAAGGCATCCTGCGTGCTGTCCTCCATGTCCACCCGACGCCACCAACAGGCACTGTAGCGTGGTACCCAACCAACACCAGTTGTACCGATACAGATTCTCCATTCCCCATGGTCGCCGCGGTGCTCCAACAAGTGGCCCACTATGCACCTGCATGTAAGCGGAATGCGGTCTCATTGAGGAATGCACGGTCCATGGCGGGAGTGTTCGCCAGTCACCACGGGAGTACAACACCACCAACCTCCTCTCCCCGTGCCAACAACAAGTGCCATGCCATGCACCCGTACGCACGAGAACCGGTTGTCAGCATACATTGTACGTGGCGCCATCCCGCGTAACACCATCCAAGCACTGCATACTACATCTCCACCCACCTGGACCATTACATACACCACCCGGCTCCACCCATAAGTGTCCCCGCGTGTGTTGTCCGGTGGAAAACACTGCCGACCAAGGGGATGTGTCATGCACATGCTGCTGCCGTTTTGTGACGACATTGCAAGACGATTGCATGGTAGTCCATGTGAACCATTCACGCAACATCTCCCTTGCAATCCTGTTCACCAAGGTCACAAGTGGCTTGTAGTTGCGCGTCTGTTGCACTAGACGACGAGTGCGGCGGCAGTCTCTTGCATTGGTGTGGCCCTCCATACCGCCAACCCCTAGCTGCAAATGCCACGCTCTAAACCCCCCAACCGGCCCACGCTTATATGGCAAAATGCTCATCATCCCGTGCAATGTGCAAAAGGGGGCTACCTGCAGCGAATGATCAAAGACTGCACCCCGGAAATGACCACCTCCTTTGACACCATCTCGTTCCGCCTCGGCAATAACCACCACCGTTGCCCGGTGGCACTGCTCCTCCATATCCCCACAGTCACGGACGTGCAGAGGAACGTCCCGTCCAGGCACCCAAACAGTAGCGGATGTCAACGCGCTGTCCATCCCAAAACTTGACGTCACAATGATGAACCTGTTTGATCGCAGCAACACCACACTACCATCCACATGCTTCGCCAAGCTAGTGAAGTGCTCAAGCATTCCCCCTTGGGGCCGGCCATTCCATGTTTCCTTCTTGAGATCCCGGTTCACAGATAGTGCAAACTCTTGAATTGAAAGCCCACACATTTCGCGAAACACGGCAATGGCTTTTGCTTGCAGCCATGCGCCGTCCAAGGGGACGCTGCTGCTGATAGCATGCAGACTTTGGGCCACGGCATAGAAGAAACATGCCCCTGCAACATACTGGTCCGGTGAAATGCGTAGCTTCAAGGACCTCACGGTTGGTGGACTATGCCACCCTCGGCCTTGTTGGGCCTTTGGTCCACCTTGTCCAATGGAGTAGCATGTAGATCTATCGGAGCTCTCTTTGTGCCTTGCTCTTTCTTGCCACGTTTCACGGGAGCCCCATTACTTGGGGGTGTAACCCGTGGGCGCTTCGTGCTCCCTGGGCTCTGTTCCAATGAACTGGGTTCATGAATTCAACTAGGGTGGAGTCAAAATCCGAACTGGACTGACTGCAAGCCTTCACCGTCGCCACATTGCATGTGCTACAAGGACTACAGTCCACAGCAGCTGGCTCCTTGGGTTTCTGTGCAAGTGGTATAGGGGACTCCTGGAAGGAACTCGCCACCCCTCCACCACTAACCGCCGGTGTCAAACATGCAGAGTCCACCACTGCAGGGGGGGCAGGAGAATGTGGCGTGAGAACCCTTGTAGGGACCACTATGGATGCAATGCAAGGTGACTCACCGATGGGGTAGACCTGGGACATGGGGTCTGGGGTTCCATGTCCCTGCGTTGCAACACATGCCACGGAGTCAGTTACACCACCTGTGGGGGGGTTAGGTGGACTGAACACCCCACCAGGGCTATCCACACTTTGTGCACCTGCTGGGGGACCACGCCCCTGTGCCAAGGAGGACGAAGTGGGATTCACAGACTCATCGCTTGAGGGGTCTCTTGCCATGAGCACCGCCGCTCCATCCCCCTGCGCTATGGCAGAGGACGTGGAGTCATTTGGGTCACCTCGAGGGTGCCCTTCTGGACTCAATCGTTGGTTGTATGCGGGGCGCACACCGGCCTCCTCCATCTCCTCCACTAGTTGCTGCAACATCTGCAGACCTACATCATCCCTCCACGCGTTGTCCACAACCCGTACGGCCCCATGTAGACGGCCGGGGTGACTGTCTGGCACCTCTGGGCTGAAGGGGCTGCAACGCATCAACAGCTCGCTGAAGTCTTGCATGAGCACCCGCATGCTATTCGCGAAGTGGCGGCCCAGCGTGTATGCTGCCACTAGGCTGTCCTCGCTCAATAGTTCCTTGCGTTGCTCTTGCAGCCCCTGGCATGCAATCATGAGACAGCGGGCAACCCCATGGGTAGCCTGCATCAACGCTTGGTCAAAGCGCCCTTGCCGGGTTTGGGTGACAGTGACACACGCACGTGGGGCCCCAGCCTCAAGCAGCAACGAGTTGCGCCAACGGGCAGCAGGCGCCCTAGGGCCTGGCAACAGGTCACTCACCAATGGTTTGGGCCCACTTGTCGCTTGGGGCCACAGATATGGGCCAGGCGTAACGTTGCGAATAACGTTGTCATAGAACAAACCCATAGAAGGGGTGGGATATGCCTCGCCCCGAGTCCAAAACGGCCACTCGTCGACCAGAGGCAGGGCACACACCAATTCACACCAAACCGCCCTTTGCTCTGTCGCCTTCACAGCTGATGGCCACCCGGAAATAGCACCGGCGCGACCACCGCCTGGCCGACCAGTGTGTCGTTTTGCAAGCCGGTCCCACAGTTCTGTGGCAACTCGCCGGTAGTGCACGTGGCTACACCCATCATGCATGGTGGGCACGGCAAACCCATGCTTGGTGTACATGAACCGGCAGAATGCCCTGCAACCATGCTGATTCACCACGTCAAGGTCACATGAGGCCATGTGGGCCCTCAACCGTCTCCATAGGTGCCCGGCCACCTCAGGGGTGGCTTCCCAACCCAATTGTCCCGTGGCCAGCAATAGGCCATACTTCATTCTTGCTGGCACCAGCAAGTGCTCCGGTGGCCACTCAGGAGGCTGGTCCATTGCATGGACCGTGCACCACGACTGTTAGCGGTTTGGGTGAGCTTCGTGCCTTGCAGGGTCCACAACTGTGACCACTATGGGGCTCCCACAACTCGGGGGGGCAATCATGCGCAGGTCCTTGGTACTCAAAGTGCAAACCGGGCTTGTCCTCAGGCTCACCAGCTGGTCCAGGAGACGCCGTTGTGGGTGGGTTTGTTGTCAAGAGCACTACGGCTATAACAAAAAACGAAGTGATGCGGCTCAGTGGCACGCAGTGGTTAGGTCAAGGTTCAGTTGCGAAGCGCAATGTCTCCGAACGAAACCGAAAGCTGTGTCTCAAAGGCGCACAGTAGGCGATCAAGGTTCAGTCGCGAAGCGCAATGGCTCAGACCGAAACCGAAAACTTTGGCTCAAAGGCGCACAGTAGGCGAAAGGGCAGAACGCGTACGTACACCTCAAGGGGTGTACTAAGGCAAAACAAACTACAAGGAGAAAAGGCACAGATGAAACCACAGAACCAGGACGCACCTGCCACGCTTGACCACACCCCTGAAAAGAATTGACGCATCCATTTGGGGGGTGTAGAACCCCAAAATAATTGACGGATCCATGTCCGTCAATTATTTTGGAGGTGTAGACCCCCCCAAATAATTGACGGATCCATGTCCGTCAATTATTTGGGGGGTGTGGAACCGCCAAAATAGATGACGGATCCATGTCCGTCAATTATTTTGGAGGTGTAGACCCCGAAAATAATTGACGGATCCATGTCCCTCACTTATTTTGGGAGGTGTAGACCCCCGAAATAATTGACGGACATGGATCCGTCAATTATTTGGGGGATCTACACCCCCCAAATAATTCACGGATCCATGTCCGTCAGTTCTTTGGGGGGTGTAGACCCCCCAAATACTTGACAGATCCATGTCCGTCAATTGTTTTGGGGGTGTAGACCCCCCAAATAATTGACCAAGCCATGTCCGTCAATGATTGTGGGGGTGTAGACTCCCCAAATAATTGACGGATCGATGTGCATCAATTATTTGGGGGGTGTAGACCCCCAAAATGATTGACGAATCCATGTCCGTCAATTATTTGGGGGGTGTAGACCCCCCAAACAATTGACGGATCCAAGTCCGTCAATTCTTTGGGGGGTGTAGACCCCCCAAATAATTGACGGATCCATGTCCGTCAATTATTCTTGGGGTGTAGACCCCCCAAATAATTGACAGACATGGATCCGTCAATTATTTGGGGGATGTAGACCCCCAAAATAATTGAGGGATCCATGTCCGTGAATTATTCTGGGGGTGTAGGCTGTAATCGAACTACTTGTCCTTGGTGTCCACTTCTTTACCTAGACCCATAAACACAACAAGTTGAACACAGAATGATAGTTTGTTGTAGTCCAATCACATCGCAAAACAGGCATCCTGTGAAACTGCACAGGAATGATGCCTGATAATGTACAATGTTAACATACCTTGAAATCATTAGATTTTACCGATAAAAACAAGGCCTTTCAAAGTTAAAATGTTTCTCTGTGAACTATGCGCGCGTCGCTGATCTGGCATTTTAATGACGTTCAGCGCATTCACCACGCCACTCAAACCTATTGCATAGACCCCCAAAAATAATTGACGGATCCATCTCCGTCAATTATTTGGGGGGTGTACACCCACCAAATAGTTGACGGATCCATGTCCGTCAATTATTTGGGGGTGTAGACCCCCCAAATAATTGACGGATCCATGTCCGTCAATTATTTCGGGGGTGTACACCCACCAAATAATTGACGGATCCGTGTCCGTCAATTATTCTGGGGGGTGTAGACCCCCCAAATAATTGACGAATCTATGTCCGTCAATTATTTTGGGGGTGTAGACCCACCAAATAATTGACGGAACCATGTTAGTCAATTATTCTGGGGGTGTAGACCCCCAAAAAAGTTGTCGGATCCATGTCCGTCAATTATTTGGGGGGTGTAGAGCCCCCAAATAATTGACGAATCCATGTCCGTCAATTATTTTGGGGGTGTAGACCCCCCAAATAATTGACGAATCCATGTCCGTCAATCATTTGGGGGGGTGTAGACCCCCCAAAAAATTGGCGAATCCATGTCCGTCAATTATTCTGGGGGTGTTGACCCCCCTAATAATTGCCGGTCCATGTGCGTCAATTATTTTGGGGGTGTAGACCCCCAACATAAATGAAGGATCCATGTCCGTCAATTGTTCTGGGGGTGTAGACCCCCCTAATAATTGCCGGACCATGTGCGTCAATTATTCTGGGGGTGTAGACCCCCAACCTAAATGAAGGATCCATGTCCGTCAATTATTCTGGGGGTGTAGACCCCCAAAATAATTGAGGGATCCATGTCCGTCAATTATTTTGGGGGTGTAAACGCCTCAAATAATGGACGGATCCATGTCCATCAATTATTTGAGGGGTGTAGACCCCCCAAAAACCTTGAGGGATCCATGTCCGTCAATGATTCTGGGGGTGTAGACCCTCCAAATAATTGACGGATCCATGTCGGTCAATTATTCTGGGGGTGTAGACGCCCCAAATAATAGACGGATCCATGTCCATCAATTATTTGAGGGGTGTAGACCCCCCAAAATCCTTGAGGGATCCATGTCCGTCATTGATTCTGGGGTTATAGACCCCCCAAATAATTGACAGATCCATGTCCCTCAATTATTTTGGGCTTGTAGACCCCCAAAATAATTGACGGATCCATGTCCGTCAATTATTCTGGGGGTGTAGACACCCCAAATAATTGACGGATCCATGTCCGTCAATTATTTGGGGGGTGCAGACCCCAAAAATAATTGACGGATCCATGTCCGTCAATTATTAGGGGGGTGTAGACACCCAAAGTAATTGACGAATACATGTCCGTCAATTATTTCGGGGGTGTAGGCCCACAAATAATTGAGGGATCCATGTCCGTCACTTATTCTGGGGGTGTAGACCCCCAAAATAAATGATGGATCCATGTCCGTCAATTATTGTGGGCGTGTAGACCCCCAAAATAATTGAGGGATCCATGTCCGTCAATTATTTTGGGGGTGTAGATCCCCAAAAAAATTGACGGATCCATGTCGGTCAATTATTTTGGGGGTGTAGACCCCCCAAATCATTGACGGATCCATGTCCGTCAATGGTTCTGAGGGTGTAGACCTCCCAAATGATTGACTGAACATGTGCGTCAATTATTTGGGGGGTGTAGACCCCCCCAAAAATTGACGGATCCATGTCCTTCAATTATTTGGGGGGTGTAGACCCCCTAAATAATTGACGGATCCATGTCCGTCAATTATTCTGGGGGTGTAGACCCCCAAAATAATTGACACATCCATGTCCGTCAATTATTCTGAGGGTGTAGACCCCCATCATAAATGAAGGATCCATGTCCCTCAATTATTCTGGGGGTGTAGATCCCCAAAATATTGACTGATCCATGTCCGTCAATTATTCTGGGGATGTAAGCGCCCCAAATAATAGACGGATCCATGTCCATCAATTATTTGAGGGGTGTAGACCCCCTAAAAAACCTTGAGGGATCCATGTCCGTCAATAATTCTGGGGGTGTAGACCACCCAAATGACTGACGGAACATGTCCGTCAATTATTCTGGGGGTGTAGACCCCCCAAATAATTGACTGATCCATGTCCGTCAATTATTCTGGGGGTGTAGACGCCCCAAATAATAGACGGATCCATGTGCAACAATTATTTGAGGGGTGTAGACCCACCAAAATCCTTGAGGGGTCCATGTCCCTCAATGATTCTGGGGGTATAGACCCCCCAAATAATGGACGGATCCATGTCGGTCAACTATTCTGGGGGTGTAGACCCCCCAAATAATTGACCGATCCATGTCCGTCCATTATTTTGGGGCCGTAGACCCCCAAAATAATTGACGGATCCATGTCCGTCAATTATTCTGGGGGTGTAGACCCCCCAAATAACTGAGGGATCCATGACCCTCAATTATTTGGGGGGTATAGACCCCCCAAATAATTGACGGATCCATGTCGGTCAATTATTCTGGGGGTGTAGACCCCCCAAATAATTGACCGATCCATGTCCGTTCATTATTTTGGGGCTGTAGACCCCCAAAATAATTGACGGATCCATGTCCGTCAATTATTCTGGGGGTGTAGACCCCCCAAATAACTGAGGGATCCATGTCCCTCAATTATTTGGGGGGTATAGACCCCCAAAATAATTGACGGATCCATGTCGGTCAATTATTCTGGGGGTGTAGACCCCCAAAATAATTGACAGATCCATGTCCGTCAATTATTTTGGGGCTGTAGACCCCCAAAATAATTGACGGATCCATGTCCGTCAATTATTCTGGGGATGTAGACCCCCCAAAAAATTGACGGATCCATGTCGGTCAATTATTCTGGGGGTGTAGACCCCCAAAATAATTGACAGATCCATGTTCGTCACTTATTCTGTTGGTGTAGACCCCCAAAATAATTGATGGATGCATGTCCGTCAATTATTGTGGGCGTGTAGACCCCCAAAAAAATTGAGGGATCCATGTCCGTCAATTATTTTGGGGGTGTAGATCCCCCAAATAATTGACGGATCCATGTCGGTCAATTATTCTGGGGGTGTAGACCCCCAAAATAATTGACGGATCCATGTCCGTCAATTGTTTTGGGGGTGTAGACCCCCAAAATAATTGATGGAACGTGTCCGGCAATTATTTGGGGGGTGTAGACCCTCAAAAAAATTGACGGATCCATGTCCGTCAATTATTTGGGGGGTGTAGACCCCCAAAATAATTGACGGATCCATGTCCGTCAATTTTTCTGGGGGTGTAGACCCCCCAAATAATTGCCAGACCATGTGCGTCAATTATTCTGGGGGTGTAGACCCCCAACATAAATGAAGGATCCATGTCCGTCAATTATTCTGGGGGTGTAGATCCCCAGAATAATTGACAGATACATGTCCGTCAATTATCTTGGGGCTGTAGACCCCCAAAATAATTGACGGATCCATGTCCGTCAATTATTTTGGGGCTGTAGACCCCCAAAATAATTGACGGATCCATGTCCGTCAATTATTCTGGGGGTGTAGACCCCCCAAATAATTGACCGATCCATGTCGGTCAATTATTTGGGGGATGTAGACCCCAAAAAAATTGACGGATCCATGTCCCTAAATTATTTGGGGGGTATAGACCCCCCAAATAATTGACGGATCCATGTCGGTCAGTTATTCTGGGGGTGTAGACCCCCAAAAAATTGACAGATCCATGTCCGTCAATTATTTTGGGGGTGTAGACCCCCAAAGTAATTGACGGATCCATGTCCCTCACTTATTTTGGGAGGTGTAGACCCCCAGAATAATTGACGGACATGGATCCGTCAATTATTTGGGGGGTCTACACCCCCCAAATAATTCACGGATCCATGTCCGTCAATTATTCCGGGGGTGTGGACCGCCAAAATAAATTGACGGATCCATGTCCGTCAGTTCTTTGGGGGGTGTAGACCCCCCAAATACTTGACAGATCCATGTCCGTCAATTGTTTTGGGGGTGTAGACCCCCCAAATAATTGACCAAGCCATGTCCGTCAATTATTGTGGGGGTGTAGACCCCCCAAATAATTGACAGATCGATGTGCATCAATTATTTGGGGGGTGTAGACCCCCAAAATGATTGACGAATCCATGTCCGTCAATTTTTTGGGGGGTGTAGACCCCCCAAACAATTGACGGACCCAAGTCCGTCAATTCTTTGGGGGGTGTAGACCCCCCAAATAATTGACCGATCCATGTCCGTCAATTATTCTTGGGGTGTAGACCCCCCAAATAATTGACAGACATGGATCCGTCAATTATTTGGGGGATGTAGACCCCCAAAATAATTGAGGGATCCATGTCCGTGAATTATTCTGGGGGTGTAGGCTGTAATCAAACTACTTGTCCTTGGTGTCCACTTCTTTACCTAGACCCATAAACACAACAAGTTGAACACAGAATGATAGTTTGTTGTAGTCCAATCACATCGCAAAACAGGCATCCTGTGAAACTGCACAGGAATGATGCCTGATAATGTACAATGTTAACATACCTTGAAATCATTAGATTTTACCGATTGAAAACAAGGCCTTTCAAAGTTAAAATGTTTCTCTGTGAACTATGCGCGCGTCGCTGATCTGGCATTTTCATGACGTTCAGCGCGTTCACCACGGCACTCAAACCTATTGCATAGACCCCCAAAAATAATTGACGGATCCATCTCCGTCAATTATTTGGGGGGTGTACACCCACCAAATAGTTGACGGACCCATGTCCGTCAATTATTTGGGGGTGTAGACCCCCCAATTAATTGACGGATCCATGTCCGTCAATTATTTCGGGGGTGTACACCCACCAAATAATTGACGGATCCGTGTCCGTCAATTATTCTGGGGGGTGTAGACCCCCCAAATAATTGACGAATCTATGTCCGTCAATTATTTTGGGGGTGTAGACCTACCAAATAATTGACGGAACCATGTTAGTCAATTATTCTGGGGGTGTAGACCCCCAAAAAAGTTGTCGGATCCATGTCCGTCAATTATTTGGGGGGTGTAGAGCCCCCAAATAATTGACGAATCCATGTCCGTCAATTATTTTGGGGGTGTAGACCCCCCAAATAATTGACGAATACATGTCCGTCAATCATTCGGGGGGGTGTAGACCCCCCAAATAATTGGCGAGCACATGTCCGTCAATTATTCTGGGGGTGTTGACCCGCCTAATAATTGCCGGTCCATGTGCGTCAATTATTTTGGGGGTGTAGACCCCCAACATAAATGAAGGATCCATGTCCGTCAATTGTTCTGGGGGTGTAGACCCCCCTAATAATTGCCGGACCATGTGCGTCAATTATTCTGGGGGTGTAGACCCCCAACCTAAATGAAGGATCCATGTCCGTCAATTATTCTGGGGGTGTAGACCCCCAAAATAATTGAGGGATCCATGTGCGTCAATTATTTTGGGGGTGTAAACGCCTCAAATAATGGACGGATCCATGTCCGTCAATGATTCTGGGGGTGTAGACCCTCCAAAAAATTGACGGATCGATGTCGGTCAATTATTTTGGGGGTGTGGACCCCCCAAATAATTGACTGATCCATGTCCGTCAATTTTTCTGGGGGTGTAGACGCCCCAAAAAATTGACGGATCCATGTCCATCAATTATTTGAGGGGTGTAGACCCCCCAAAATCCTTGAGGGATCCATGTCCGTCATTGATTCTGGGGTTATAGACCCCCCAAATAATTGACAGATCCATGTCCCTCAATTATTTTGGGGCTGTAGACCCCCAAAATAATTGACGGAACATGTCCGTCAATTATTCTGGGGGTGTAGACACCCCAAATAATTGACGGATCCATGTCCGTCAATTATTTGGGGGGTGTAGACCCCAAAAATAATTGACGGATCCATGTCCGTCAATTATTAGGGGGGTGTAGACACCCAAAGTAATTGACGAATCCATGTCCGTCAATTATTTCGGGGGTGTAGGCCCACAAATAATTGAGGGATCCATGTCCGTCACTTATTCTGGGGGTGTAGACCCCCAAAATAAATGATGGATCCATGTCCGTCAATTATTGTGGGCGTGTAGACCCCCAAAATAATTGAGGGATCCATGTCCGTCAATTATTTTGGGGGTGTAGATCCCCAAAATAATTGACGGATCCATGTCGGTCAATTATTCTGGGGGTGTAGACCCCCCAAATCATTGACGGATCCATGTCCGTCAATGGTTCTGGGGGTGTAGACCCCCCAAATAATTGACTGAACATGTCCGTCAATTATTTGGGGGGTGTAGACCCCCCCAAAAATTGACGGATCCATGTCCGTCAATTATTTGGGGGGTGTAGACCCCCTAAATAATTGACGGATCCATGTCGGTCAATTATTCTGGGGGTGTAGACCCCCCAAATAATTGCCGGACCATGTGCGTCAATTATTCTGAGGGTGTAGACCCCCATCATAAATGAAGGATCCATGTCCCTCAATTATTCTGGGGGTGTAGATCCCCAAAATATTGACTGATCCATGTCCGTCAATTATTCTGGGGATGTAAACGCCCCAAATAATAGACGGATCCATGTCCATCAATTATTTGAGGGGTGTAGACCCCCTAAAAAACCTTGAGCGATCCATGTTCGTCAATAATTCTGGGGGTGTAGACCACCCAAATGATTGACGGAACATGTCCGTCAATTATTCTGGGGGTGTAGACCCCCCAAAAAATTTGATTCATCCATGTCCGTCAATTATTCTCGGGGTGTAGACGCCCCAAATAATAGACGGATCCATGTCCAACAATTATTTGAGGGGTGTAGACCCACCAAAATCCTTGAGGGCTCCATGTCCCTCAATGATTCTGGGGGTATAGACCCCCCAAATAATTGACGGATCCATGTCGGTCAATTATTCTGGGGGTGTAGACCCCCCAAATGATTGACCGATCCATGTCCGTCCATTATTTTGGGGCTGTAGACCCCCAAAATAATTGACGGATCCATGTCCGTCAATTATTCTGGGGGTGTAGACCCCCCAAATAACTGACGGATCCATGTCGGTCAATTATTTTGGGGCTGTAGACCTCAAAAATAATTAACGGATCCATGTCCCTCAATTATTTGGGGGGTATGGACCCCCCAAATAATTGACGGATCCATGTCGGTCAATTATTCTGGGGGTGTAGACCCCCAAAATAATTGACAGATCCATGTCCGTCAATTATTTTGGGGCTGTAGACCCCCAAAATAATTGACGGATCCATGTCCGTCAATGATTCTGGGGATGTAGACCCCCCAAATAATTGACGGATCCATGTCCGTCAATTATTTGGGGGGTGTAGACCCCAAAAATAATTGACGGATCCATGTCCGTCAATTATTAGGGGGCCGTAGACCGCCAAAGTAATTGACGAATCCATGTCCGTCAATTATTTCGGGGGTGCAGGCCCCCAAATAATTGAGGGATCCATGTTCGTCACTTATTCTGGGGGTGTAGACCCCCAAAATAATTGATGGATGCATGTCCGTCAATTATTGTGGGCGTGTAGACCCCCAAGAAAATTGAGGGATCCATGTCCGTCAATTATTTTGGGGGTGTAGATCCCCCAAATAATTGACGGATCCATGTCGGTCAATTATTCTGGGGGTGTAGACCCCCCAAATAATTGACGGATCCATGTCCGTCAATTGTTCTGGGGGTGTAGACCCCCAAAATAATTGATGGAACATGTCCGGCAATTGTTCTGGGGGTGTAGACCCCCAAAGTAATTGATGGAACATGTCCGGCAATTATTTGGGGGATGTAGACCCCCAAAAAAATTGACGGATCCATGTCCGTCAATTACTTGGGGGATGTAGACCCCCAAAATAATTGACGGATCCATGTCCGTCAATTATTCTGGGGGTGTAGACCCCCCAAATAATTGCCAGACCATGTGCGTCAATTATTCTGGGGGTGTAGACCCCCAACATAAATGAAGGATCCATGTCCGTCAATTATTCTGGGGGTGTAGATCCCCAAAATAATTGACAGATCCATGTCCGTCAATTATTTTGGGGCTGTAGACCCCCAAAATAATTGACGGATCCATGTCCGTCAATTATTCTGGGGGTGTAGACCCCCGAAATAATTGACCGATCCATGTCGGTCAATTATTTGGGGGGTGTAGACCCCAAAAAAAATTGACGGATCCATGTCCCTAAATTATTTGGGGGGTATAGACCCCCCAAATAATTGACGGATCCATGTCGGTCAGTTATTCCCGGGGTGTAGACCCCCAAAAAATTGACACATCCATGTCCGTCAATTATTTTGGGGGTGTACACCCCAAAAAAAAATTGACGGATCCATGTCCGTCAATTATGAGGGGGGTGTAGACCCCCAAAGTAATTGACGAATCCATGTCCGTCAATTATTTTGGGGGTGTAGGCCCCCAAATAACTGAGGGATCCATGTCCGTCACTTATTGTGGGCGTGTAGACCCCCAAAATAATTGACGGATCCATGTCGGTCAATTATTCTGGGGGTGTAGACCCCCAAAATAATTGACGGATCCATGTCCGTCAATTATTCCAATTATTCTGAGGGTGTAGACCCCCATCATAAATGAAGGATCCATGTCCCTCAATTATTCTGGGGGTGTAGATCCCCAAAATATTGACTGATCCATGTCCGTCAATTATTCTGGGGATGTAAACGCCCCAAATAATAGACGGATCCATGCCCATCAATTATTTGAGGGGTGTAGACCCCCTAAAAAACCTTGAGCGATCCATGTCCGTCAATAATTCTGGGGGTGTAGACCACCCAAATGATTGACGGAACATGTCCGTCAATTATTCTGGGGGTGTAGACCCCCCAAACAATTGACTGATCCATGTCCGTCAATTATTCTGGGGGTGCAGACGCCCCAAATAATAGACGGATCCATGTCCAACAATTATTTGAGGGGTGTAGACCCACCAAAATCCTTGAGGGCTCCATGTCCCTCAATGATTCTGGGGGTATAGACCCCCCAAATAATTGACGGATCCATGTCGGTCAATTGTTCTGGGGGTGTAGACCCCCCAAATGATTGACCGATCCATGTCCGTCCATTATTTTGGGGCTGTAGACCCCCAAAATAATTGACGGATCCATGTCCGTCAATTATTCTGGGGGTGTAGACCCCCCAAATAACTGACGGATCCATGTCGGTCAATTATTTTGGGGCTGTAGACCCCAAAAATAATTGACGGATCCATGTCCCTCAATTATTTGGGGGGTATAGACCCCCCAAATAATTGACGGATCCATGTCGGTCAATTATTCTGGGGGTGTAGACCCCCAAAATAGTTGACAGATCCATGTACGTCAATTATTTTGGGGCTGTAGACCCCCAAAATAATTGACAAATCCATGTCCGTCAATTATTCTGGGGATGTAGACCCCCCAAATAATTGACGGATCCATGTCCGTCAATTATTTGGGGGGTGTAGACCCCCAAAATGATTGACGAATCCATGTCCGTCAATTTTTTGGGGGGTGTAGACCCCCCAAACAATTGACGGATCCAAGTCCGTCAATTCTTTGGGGGGTGTAGACCCCCCAAATAATTGACGGATCCATGTCCGTCAATTATTCTTGGGGTGTAGACCCCCCAAATAATTGACAGACATGGATCCGTCAATTATTTGGGGGATTTAGACCCCCAAAATAATTGAGGGATCCATGTCCGTGAATTATTCTGGGGGTGTAGGCTGTAATCAAACTACTTGTCCTTGGTGTCCACTTCTTTACCTAGACCCATAAACACAACAAGTTGAACACAGAATGATAGTTTGTTGTAGTCCAATCACATCGCAAAACAGGCATCCTGTGAAACTGCACAGGAATGATGCCTGATAATGTACAATGTTAACATACCTTGAAATCATTAGATTTTACCGATTGAAAACAAGGCCTTTCAAAGTTAAAATGTTTCTCTGTGAACTATGCGCGCGTCGCTGATCTGGCATTTTCATGACGTTCGGCGCGTTCACCACGGCACTCAAACCTATTGCATAGACCCCCAAAAATAATTGACGGATCCATCTCCGTCAATTATTTGGGGGGTGTACACCCACCAAATAGTTGACGGATCCATGTCCGTCAATTATTTGGGGGTGTAGACCCCCCAATTAATTGACGGATCCATGTCCGTCAATTATTTCGGGGGTGTACACCCACCAAATAATTGACGGATCCGTGTCCGTCAATTATTCTGGGGGGTGTAGACCCCCCAAATAATTGACGAAGCTATGTCCGTCAATTATTTTGGGGGTGTAGACCTACCAAATAATTGACGGAACCATGTTAGTCAATTATTCTGGGGGTGTAGACCCCCAAAAAAGTTGTCGGATCCATGTCCGTCAATTATTTGGGGGGTGTAGAGCCCCCAAATAATTGACGAATCCATGTCCGTCAATTATTTTGGGGGTGTAGACCCCCCAAATAATTGACGAATACATGTCCGTCAATCATTCGGGGGGGTGTAGACCCCCCAAATAATTGGCGAGCACATGTCCGTCAATTATTCTGGGGGTGTTGACCCGCCTAATAATTGCCGGTCCATGTGCGTCAATTATTTTGGGGGTGTAGACCCCCAACATAAATGAAGGATCCATGTCCGTCAATTGTTCTGGGGGTGTAGACCCCCCTAATAATTGCCGGACCATGTGCGTCAATTATTCTGGGGGTGTAGACCCCCAACCTAAATGAAGGATCCATGTCCGTCAATTATTCTGGGGGTGTAGACCCCCAAAATAATTGAGGGATCCATGTGCGTCAATTATTTTGGGGGTGTAGACGCCCCAAATAATAGACGGATCCATGTCCATCAATTTTTTGAGGGGTGTAGACCCCCCAAAATCCTTGAGGGATCCATGTCCGTCATTGATTCTGGGGTTATAGACCCCCCAAATAATTGACAGATCCATGTCCCTCAATTATTTTGGGGCTGTAGACCCCCAAAATAATTGACGGAACATGTCCGTCAATTATTCTGGGGGTGTAGACACCCCAAATAATTGACGGATCCATGTCCGTCAATTATTTGGGGGGTGTAGACCCCAAAAATAATTGACCGATCCATGTCCGTCAATTATTAGGGGGGTGTAGACACCCAAAGTAATTGACGAATCCATGTCCGTCAATTATTTCGGGGGTGTAGGCCCACAAATAATTGAGGGATCCATGTCCGTCACTTATTCTGGGGGTGTAGACCCCCAAAATAAATGATGGATCCATGTCCGTCAATTATTGTGGGCGTGTAGACCCCCAAAATAATTGAGGGATCCATGTCCGTCAATTATTTTGGGGGTGTAGATCCCCAAAATAATTGACGGATCCATGTCGGTCAATTATTCTAGGGGTTTAGACCCCCCAAATCATTGACGGATCCATGTCCGTCAATGGTTCTGGGGGTGTAGACCCCCCAAATAATTGACTGAACATGTCCGTCAATTATTTGGGGGGTGTAGACCCCCCCAAAAATTGACGGATCCATGTCCGTCAATTATTTGGGGGGTGTAGACCCCCTAAATAATTGACGGATCCATGTCCGTCAATTATTCTGGGGGTGTAGACCCCCCAAATAATTGCCGGACCATGTGCGTCAATTATTCTGAGGGTGTAGACCCCCATCATAAATGAAGGATCCATGTCCCTCAATTATTCTGGGGGTGTAGATCCCCAAAATATTGACTGATCCATGTCCGTCAATTATTCTGGGGATGTAAACGCCCCAAATAATAGACGGATCCATGTCCATCAATTATTTGAGGGGTGTAGACCCCCTAAAAAACCTTGAGCGATCCATGTTCGTCAATAATTCTGGGGGTGTAGACCACCCAAATGATTGACGGAACATGTCCGTCAATTATTCTGGGGGTGTAGACCCCCAAAAAAATTTGATTCATCCATGTCCGTCAATTATTCTCGGGGTGTAGACGCCCCAAATAATAGACGGATCCATGTCCAACAATTATTTGAGGGGTGTAGACCCACCAAAATCCTTGAGGGCTCCATGTCCCTCAATGATTCTGGGGGTATAGACCCCCCAAATAATTGACGGATCCATGTCGGTCAATTATTCTGGGGGTGTAGACCCCCCAAATGATTGACCGATCCATGTCCGTCCATTATTTTGGGGCTGTAGACCCCCAAAATAATTGACGGATCCATGTCCGTCAATTATTCTGGGGGTGTAGACCCCCCAAATAACTGACGGATCCATGTCGGTCAATTATTTTGGGGCTGTAGACCTCAAAAATAATTAACGGATCCATGTCCCTCAATTATTTGGGGGGTATGGACCCCCCAAATAATTGACGGATCCATGTCGGTCAATTATTCTGGGGGTGTAGACCCCCAAAATAATTGACAGATCCATGTCCGTCAATTATTTTGGGGCTGTAGACCCCCAAAATAATTGACGGATCCATGTCCGTCAATGATTCTGGGGATGTAGACCCCCCAAATAATTGACGGATCCATGTCCGTCAATTATTTGGGGGGTGTAGACCCCAAAAATAATTGACGGATCCATGTCCGTCAATTATTAGGGGGCCGTAGACCGCCAAAGTAATTGACGAATCCATGTCCGTCAATTATTTCGGGGGTGTAGGCCCCCAAATAATTGAGGGATCCATGTTCGTCACTTATTCTGGGGGTGTAGACCCCCAAAATAATTGATGGATGCATGTCCGTCAATTATTGTGGGCGTGTAGACCCCCAAGAAAATTGAGGGATCCATGTCGGTCAATTATTTTGGGGGTGTAGATCCCCCAAATAATTGACGGATCCATGTCGGTCAATTATTCTGGGGGTGTAGACCCCCCAAATAATTGACGGATCCATGTCCGTCAATTGTTCTGGGGGTGTAGACCCCCAAAATAATTGATGGAACATGTCCGGCAATTGTTCTGGGGGTGTAGACCCCCAAAGTAATTGATGGAACATGTCCGGCAATTATTTGGGGGATGTAGACCCCCAAAAAAATTGACGGATCCATGTCCGTCAATTATTTGGGGGATGTAGACCCCCAAAATAATTGACGGATCCATGTCCGTCAATTATTCTGGGGGTGTAGACCCCCCAAATAATTGCCAGACCATGTGCGTCAATTATTCTGGGGGTGTAGACCCCCAACATAAATGAAGGATCCATGTCCGTCAATTATTCTGGGGGTGTAGATCCCCAAAATAATTGACAGATCCATGTCCGTCAATTATTTTGGGGCTGTAGACCCCCAAAATAATTGACGGATCCATGTCCGTCAATTATTCTGGGGGTGTAGACCCCCGAAATAATTGACCGATCCATGTCGGTCAATTATTTGGGGGGTGTAGACCCCAAAAAAAATTGACGGATCCATGTCCCTAAATTATTTGGGGGGTATAGACCCCCCAAATAATTGACGGATCCATGTCGGTCAGTTATTCCCGGGGTGTAGACCCCCAAAAAATTGACACATCCATGTCCGTCAATTATTTTGGGGGTGTACACCCCAAAAAAAAATTGACGGATCCATGTCCGTCAATTATGAGGGGGGTGTAGACCCCCAAAGTAATTGACGAATCCATGTCCGTCAATTATTTTGGGGGTGTAGGCCCCCAAATAACTGAGGGATCCATGTCCGTCACTTATTGTGGGCGTGTAGACCCCCAAAATAATTGACGGATCCATGTCGGTCAATTATTCTGGGGGTGTAGACCCCCAAAATAATTGACGGATCCATGTCCGTCAATTATTCCAATTATTCTGAGGGTGTAGACCCCCATCATAAATGAAGGATCCATGTCCCTCAATTATTCTGGGGGTGTAGATCCCCAAAATATTGACTGATCCATGTCCCTCAATTATTCTGGGGATGTAAACGCCCCAAATAATAGACGGATCCATGCCCATCAATTATTTGAGGGGTGTAGACCCCCTAAAAAACCTTGAGCGATCCATGTCCGTCAATAATTCTGGGGGTGTAGACCACCCAAATGATTGACGGAACATGTCCGTCAATTATTCTGGGGGTGTAGACCCCCCAAATAATTGACTGATCCATGTCCGTCAATTATTCTGGGGGTGCAGACGCCCCAAATAATAGACGGATCCATGTCCAACAATTATTTGAGGGGTGTAGACCCACCAAAATCCTTGAGGGCTCCATGTCCCTCAATGATTCTGGGGGTATAGACCCCCCAAATAATTGACGGATCCATGTCGGTCAATTGTTCTGGGGGTGTAGACCCCCCAAATGATTGACCGATCCATGTCCGTCCATTATTTTGGGGCTGTAGACCCCCAAAATAATTGACGGATCCATGTCCGTCAATTATTCTGGGGGTGTAGACCCCCCAAATAACTGACGGATCCATGTCGGTCAATTATTTTGGGGCTGTAGACCCCAAAAATAATTGACGGATCCATGTCCCTCAATTATTTGGGGGGTATAGACCCCCCAAATAATTGACGGATCCATGTCGGTCAATTATTCTGGGGGTGTAGACCCCCAAAATAGTTGACAGATCCATGTACGTCAATTATTTTGGGGCTGTAGACCCCCAAAATAATTGACGGATCCATGTCCGTCAATTATTCTGGGGATGTAGACCCCCCAAATAATTGACGGATCCATGTCCGTCAATTATTTGAGGGGTGTAGACCCCAAAAAAAATTGACGGATCCATGTCCGTCAATTATTAGGGGGCCGTAGACCGCCAAAGTAATTGACGAATCCATGTCCGTCAATTATTTCGGGGGTGTAGGCCCCCAAATAATTGAGGGATCCATGTTCGTCACTTATTCTAGGGGTGTAGACCCCCAAAATAATTGATGGATGCATGTCCGTCAATTATTGTGGGCGTGTAGACCCCCAAAAAAATTCAGGGATCCATGTCCGTCAATTATTTTGGGGGTGTAGATCCCCCAAATAATTGACGGATCCATGTCGGTCAGTTATTCTGGGGGTGTAGACCCCCCAAATAATTGACGGATCCATGTCCGTCAATTATTCTGGGGTTGTAGACCTCCCAAATAATTGATGAAACATGTCCGGCAATTGTTCTGGGGGTGTAGACCCCCAAAATAATTGATGGAACATGTCCGGCAATTATTTGGGGGATGTAGACCCCCAAAAAAATTGACGGATCCATGTCCGTCAATTATTTGGGGGATGAAGACCCCCAAAATAATTGACGGATCCATGTCCGTCAATTATTTTGGGGGTGTAGACCCCCCAAATAATTGCTAGACCATGTGCGTCAATTATTCTGGGGGTGTAGACCCCCGACATAAATGAAGGATCCGTGTCCGTCAATTATTCTGGGGGTGTAGATCCCCAAAATAATTGACAGATCCATGTCCGTCAATTATTTTGGGGCTGTAGACCCCCAAAATAATTGACGGATCCATGTCCGTCAATTATTCTGGGGGTGTAGACCCCCCAAAAAATTGACCGATCCATGTCGGTCAATTATTTGGGGGGTGTAGACCCCAAAAAAAATTGACGGATCCATGTCCCTAAATTATTTGGGGGGTATAGACCCCCCAAATAATTGACGGATCCATGTCGATCAGTTATTCTGGGGGTGTAGACCCCAAAAAAATTGACAGATCCATGTCCGTCAATTATTTTGGGGGTGTACACCCCAAAAAATAATTGACGGATCCATGTCCGTCAATTATGAGGGGGGTGTAGACCCCCAAAGTAATTGACGAATCCATGTCCGTCAATTATTTTGGGGGTGTAGGCCCCCAAATAACTGACGGATCCATGTCCGTCACTTATTCTGGGCGTGTAGACCCCCAAAATAATTGACGGATCCATGTCGGTCAATTATTCTGGGGGTGTAGACCCCCAAAATAATTGACTGATCCATGTCCGTCAATTATTCTCGGGGTGTAGACGCCCCAAATAATAGACGGATCCATGTCCATCAATCATTTGAGGGGTGTAGATCCCCCAAAATCCTTGAGGGCTCCATGTCCGTCAATGATTCTGGGGGTATAGACCCCCCAAAAAATTGACGGATCCATGTCGGTCAATTATTCTGGGGGTGTAGACCCCCCAAAAAATTGACAGATCCATGTCCGTCAATTATTTTGAAGCTGTAGACCCCCAAAATAATTGACGGATCCATGTCCGTCAATTATTCTGGGGATGTAGACCCCCCAAATAATTGACGGATCCATGTCCGTCAATTATTTGGGGGGTGTAGACCCCAAGAATAATTGAGGGATCCATGTCCGTCAATTATTAGGGGGGTGCGAGCGCCAAAAGTAATTGACGAATCCATGTCCGTCAATTATTTGGGGGGTGTAGGCCCCCAAATAATTGAGGAATCCATGTCCGTCACCTATTCTAGGGGTGTAGACCCCCAAAAATAATTGATGGATCCATGTCCGTCAATTATTGTGGGTGTGTAGACCCCCAAAATAATTGAGGGATCCATGTCTGTCAATTATTTTGGGGGTGTAGACCCCCAAAATAATTGACGGATCCATGTCGGTCAATTATTCTGGGGGTGTAGACCCCCAAAATAATTGACGGATCCATGTCCGTCAATTGTTCTGGGGGTGTAGACCCCCAAAATAATTGACGGAACATGTCCGTCAATTAGTTGGGGGGTGTACACCCCCCAAAAATTGACAAATCCATGTCCGTCAATTATTTTGGGGGTGTAGACCCCAAAAATAATTGAGGGATCCATGTCCGTCAATTATTCTGGGGGTGTAAACACCCAAGTAATAGACGGATCCATGTCCATCAATTATTTGAGGGGTGTAGACCGCCCCAAAACCTTGAGGGATCCATGTCCGTCAATGATTCTGGGGGTGTAGACCCCCCAAATAATTGACTGATCCATGTCCGTCAATTATTCTGGGGGTGTAGACGCCCCAAATAATAGACGGATCCATGTCCAACAATTGTTTGAGGGGTGTAGACCCCCCAAAATCCTTGAGGGCTCCATGTCCGTCAATGATTCTGGGGGTATAGACCCCCCAAATAATTGACTGATCCATGTCCGTCAATTATTTTGGGGCTGTAGATCCCCAAAATAATTGACGGATCCATGTCCGTCAATTATTCTGGGGGTGTAGACCCCCCAAATAATTGACGGATCCATGTCTGTCAATTATTTGGGGGGTGTAGACCCCAAAAATAATTGACGGATCCATGTCCGTCAATTATTTCGGGGGTGTAGACCCCCCAAAATCCTTGAGGGATCCATGTCCGTCACTTATTCTAGGGGTGTAGACCCCCAAAATAATTGACGGATCCATGTCCGTCAATTATTCTGGGCGTGTAGACCCCCAAAAAAATTGAAGGATCCATGTCCGTCAATTATTTGAGGGGTGTAGACCCCCCAAAATCCTTGAGGGATCCATGTCCGTCACTTATTCTAGGGGTGTAGACCCCCAAAAAAATTGACGGATCCATGTCCGTCAATTATTCCGGGCGTGTAGACCCCCAAAATAACTGAAGGATCCATGTCCGTCAATTATTTTGGGGGTGTAGATCCCCAAAATAACTGACGGATCCATGTCGGTAAATTATTCTGGGGGTGTAGACCCCCAAAATGATGGACGGATCCATGTCCGTCAATTGTTCTGGGGGTGTAGACCCCCCAAATAATTGACGGAACATGTCCGTCAATTATTTGGGTGTTGCAGACTCCCCAAATAAATGACGGATCCATGTCCGTCAATTATTTAGAGGGTGTAGACCCCCCAAATAATTGACGCATCCTCAGGTGTCAATTCCTAGGGGGGTCTAGAACCCAAAAAAAATTGACGCATCCATATGTAGACCCCCAAAATACTCCTAGGGGGGTTTAGACCCCCCATATGATTGGCGCGTCTTCACCCTCCTTCTCGGGCCACCCCACCTGGACATTGTTTGAAGACTCTGGAGACTTCCTTGAATCTTGGGCGTGCTGAAGTGCATATTGAGGTCGTCAAATCCATTGTGTTCAAAGTGCAGGCATGGGCACACTCGCACCATGCAACCAAGTGTATCCTAGTGCAGACAAACATAGTCAAGGCACACAACAGCAAAGATGGTGGTGGTCACATGTGTGTACCCTTTCCCGCTGGTGCTGTGAGTGGTACTGTTGTGACGTGACAGGGATGGTCAGAGGCCGTGGGTGAATGCATGTTCTCGTACAGACAGGGTTAGGCAACATGCAAGCCTGGCGCCATGGCCAGGACTACATGGAAACCATGGTGCCTCAGAGGGTCAGCTTCGTGGCGCCCCAGAATGTAATCTTTCACCCCGTGGGGCGGCTTGCGGCGCCCACATTGGACGGCTTCCTCCCCATGCACCTGCACTGGTGCACACACCCCAAGGGTCCCAAGGCAACGGTCCACCTAATGGAGCACGGATGCCACGTACACCCCAACCCGGGTTCAGAAGTCCCCACGCAAGAACCGCACCGAATCCAGGCAGTTGTACGCGTCCTGCCACAAGGGCAGGTCGATTGTGCGGTACGTCCCTACTGTGTCCTTAGTTTGGTACTGCTGCTTGTGGAAGAGGGACTTTCCCGCCAGGTGTTGGATGAGTCTCTGCTCCCACGGGTCAGGGTTCGTTGTCTGGGTTACCCTCACCAGCCCCCCCCGAGTCCCCCGCATCGCGTCCATCGTCCTCAACCAGGACGTACGGGAGCGCCCATTCGGTGAAGTCGGGCAGGATGACCCCCAGAAGGCGGGGTTTGACAATGTTCCCCAGTGGATCCTTCACACGCACTGATACCTCATCCTTCCGAGTGTTGGCCATGATGCGCTCAAAGTCAAGCAACTGATCCACACTGCCTGGTGAATACCCCCATGGGTCACGTGCCCTCTTGTGCCTCTTCCATAGCTTCCACAGCCAGTGCCCCACCAGCCCCCCGGCCAACCGGTAGATTGTGCAATGCACAATCTTTTCAACAACTGCAGACTCCCTCAGAACCCCTGCCAGCTCAAGGGTGCCGCTCACAGCCCTAGAGTCTGCTTCCCACTGCACAACCTGCAGTGCATCCATCCATACACCAGGGGTGGGGTGGATGGTCCAGTGTGTAAAGCGCCCAAAGAGGTGCAGCTCCGACTGCGCCCTGCTGCTCACGGTGTTTGACCTCCAGATGTCATGCATGATCCCTGGTGTGCCGGACACCAGGGGGGCCAATATGACTGGGGCTTGCAGCCCCTGGAAACGATCGAGGGTAGCAACCGTTTTCAAAAGGTTCACCGGATTGGCCTGCAACTTGCAACCAACAAACCTCACGCAGTAGTCGAGCCACACCATTTGGGCATAGTGTGTCGTCACTACCGCTACGGACTGTGCTGGGTAGGTGCCTCTCGTGACAGCATACTCCAAAAAATGGCACACCAGCAAACCCTCATGCTCAGGTTCCCCTTTTTCAGCAACACCGGATCCATTCGCATGTTGGCCCATGTGTCCTGTACATCACTGTACATTCTACCTAGGTCCTCGGGCTCCAAATTCCGCTCCAACTCCTCCCACCAGGTGGTCCCATCGAGGTCCACAATGCGGATGGGGTTGTTCACGATTGGGTCGGGGAGGGGGTGCGCAGATGAGTGGTAGTAACCAACGCCCCCCCCTGTAAACAAGGCACGCATGAGTGTGGCCAGCGGCTTGGTCATCCGGTATTGTTGTACCAGGATACTGGCCCGGCAACGCGTGCCGTACAAAAAGAATTGCAAGGTGCTGGTGGTGCAAAACCGATGCGAATCATGCCAATGCACTTGCGGGCAGGAGATAATCGGGATTGTCCAACCCAAACTGCTTATTCTCAGTGCAGCCCTGTAAATTGTTGCCAGTTGGGCCAATACCGCGTCCGTAGGTATCATCCGATGGCCATGCAACTGCTTTGGCGTCTACCTCACCCTCACATGCACTTGCCAAAAGCTGGACGTGCCTGTAGGGCCGCAACTGCCCAGGGTCACCACACAACAGACATTGGCTGCCCATGGCTGCCAAGTGCAGGCCCACGGGGATGCTGTGCCTGGACGCCTCATCCACAAAGCTAAACGCAAAGCTGGTTTGTTCCTTCCCTTTCCCAAGCAGCAACTTGTGCCGGTTAGCAACCATCCCAGCCGTGGCAAACAGCACACGGCAGGAGTTGAGGGCACATTTGAGGGTAGCCTTACAACCTGGGGCGTTCCCCAAGGTCTCCTGCACCTTCACCTCGTCAAAGGACGCCAGCCCTGGTGGGGCAGTAGCCCGTTGGGCACGGAGGCGCAACTGGGGGGCTCGATGGTCGCCGAGCACCCTCTGACGAAACACATTTGTCCTTGTAACACTCCTCGTGCACGCGTGTCAACAACATGTCAACTTGTGCATTCGTGGATGCAGTCACCAACACGCATGCGCGGGGTGGGGTATCTTCCTCAGGTCCACCCACCTTCTTGCCCATATTGACCGTTCTCATGTCAGCAGAATCGGGCCCTGGGCGACAAAGAGGCCTTGCTGCCATAGCACGGCGATGATGCATGCACCAGGGGCTCTGACTTCCCTGTGCCAGCACCTCCAGTCAATGTTGTGATGCATGACTCGTTCAGCACCTGCCGCACAGCCAACGCCTCTGAGGGATTCAACGCGTGGCGTTGGACAAGGTGTTTCAGGATGTCCTGGTCCTCGTTTGACAAGGGAGGCGCGTCCCTTGGTTCGGCCCGAATGTTTGCCAGCAGTTTGGGCCATGCTAATCCGTGCTGGATCTCCCTACGCAAGGTGCGAAAGGCAGTTGTGTCACGGATAACCTTACACCAATAGGTGCTAGTGAGATTGGCGTGTGGCTTATTAGCACAGCTGATCCAAACACGGTTTCCTGAGATGCCATCACCATGCGCCCTCGCCTGAAAGTCCGGTTTCGAGGGGTTCTAGGTGCGGTTCGCAGCGATCCAGCCATGCACCATGTCACCATCACACAGCTCATAGTTGCCCCAGACCTCCATTAGGGAGGCCCATTGTGGCTGTTGGGGACCATTCCCATCCCCATCGCCGTCCTCTTCGGGCCACCATTCCTCAAAAACCAGCTTCCGTTTCGTGCCGTTCTTGTTTGCCCACACCTAAGCAGCCTCCATCTCATGGACAGTGTACACCTCTAATGCTTTGGTCACAAACCTGTCGCGGCCAAGCCACCGTTGTGTAAACCCTTCCACGAGGTTGTCATCGGGCCCATAGTCCATGTTGTTCAATGTGGCGGAAGTGGGCAACGGTGTTGGCTGCTGTGGGAGTTGGGGGGGTGGCTGTGGCGGAGCGGCAAGTGGTGGTTGTGATGGGGGTTGAGCTCCTTGTGGCGCACCCGAGTCGACCAGCACCATGACCGGGACAGGGGTGCATTGCCGTGGCTCAGCGGCACACAGCGGTTGTGTTGAGGGTTGATCACCTTGTGGCGCACCCGAGGCAGCAGTCGGCACTGCCTTGAAGGTGATGGACCGCTGCGGCTCAGCGGCAAGCATTGGTTGTGAAGAGGGTTGAGCACCCAGTGGCGCGCCCGAGTCAATCGGCGCCATGGCCGGGACAGAGGCGGACTGCTGCGGCTCTAGGGAACGCATTGGCTAGGCACAGGGTGGAGCACCCTGTGTGGCGCCCCATTCAACCGGCGCCATGGCCGGGACAGAGGCGGACTGTTGCGGCTCTAGGGCATGCATTCGCTAGGCAGAGGGTGGAGCACGCTGTGGCACGCCGGAGTCAACCGGCGCCATGGCCGGGACAGAGGCGGACTGCTGCGGCTCTAGGGCACGCATTCGCTGGGCAGAGGGTTGAGCACCCTGTGGTGCGCGCGAGTCAACCGGCACCATGGCCGGGACAGGGGCGGACTGTTGCGGCTGTGGGGCACGCAATGGTGGTGGTTGTGCCGAGGGTTGCGGTGGGACCATAACAAATTTCACACCCCCGGGTGTGTACCCTTCGTCAACGGCCGTTAAGTGGCCGTTTGAATGATTGCGTCAATTTCACGTGAATTTACCCAAATTTTGAGGTTTTTGGAGGAAAGTGCCATATTCTTGGTTCATTCCGAGGGCTTTGAGGGGCCAAAATTCCTCCCCTAGCTTTGTTACGCATCATCCAATGAAAGTCCCGCCCCAAAAGCATCCATCATGTCCGAACCGTGCCCAACACGAGAGGTGCCGGAACCCGGCAAGCCCGTAGCCGATTCACAGCCGTGAATTCACATGAATTCGTACGAAATTCGCACAAATTTCGCACGAATGTCGTACGAATTTCGTACCAATTTCACGTGAATTCACGTGATTTTACACAAATGTTACCGGTGTGCACCCCCTGATTTGTCCTCACACCCCTAGTAGGCCCCCCAGCATGCACCCCGGTCACAGGCAACAATGGTCTGGGTTTGTAAGGTGCTCTCATGTCCGTCTCTTGCGGCACCGGAACCGCCGCTGTAGAGTCTGAAGGTGCTGCATGTCGGTTAGAAGCCGTCTTCTTGTGCGGCTTGCATACGTTTGTACACTTATGGGCCCTTGCCCATGTTGAGCCCTTTTGGTTGCATCCCACCCATGCAACCAAAGGCTATCATCAATGGTGTGGTTGTCCACAACCACTTGCACCCCTAGTCTCCCCCGGAGGAGGCTTAGGCCCCCGCTGTTGCGCAACATGCGCTTCAGCCTCCGGTGACTTCCCTCCATGGCAAAGCAGGAGAACTTTGACAAGATTCTCCGGTTCTTTGCAAAACAATACATGTGGTCGATCCAAAGATGCGTCCACAGAAGTTTGCCCCACTGGAGCTCATTGTGGGCAGCGCCCATGGCTATGCTATGGTTCCGGAGCCACCCCAAGTCTTAGGCGTCACAAGTTGCCCACCCCCCACCTGGCGCTATGGCCCACGGAAGTCCATGTTGTAATGAGGGGAAAAGTATGTGAAAAGGGGTGTTATTTTTTGGGTATCCAAACCCCCCTGGTGGCAACATGCAAAAACAAGGTGTGTATTTCAAATATATGCCATTATTTGCATTTCTGGAAACACACAGATTTTCAACATAAAGACATTCAATCACCAAAATATAGTGTTGTTTTACATTTAGACCACTGCATTCCAGTGCGGGGGGGGGGGCTGCCTATTTTTCTCTCCCCTTTGTTCCAGGTTGATCACAGAACCCCCCTATACACCACAGATGAGGGAACCCCAAACATACCTTTCATTGAAGCACACAGAAAACTATCCCAAAGCATGTACTTGTATTTCCAGGTCGGTCGATTTATTCGAATACAAACCCCTGTTTGACCAAAACATACCTCTGGTGTTGTTCACAAGCCCATTGGTAACCGCCTCGGGATGAAGAATGTGCCAGGACCACATCTGGGCCTTTTTAACATCTTTTATAATTTTTTGAGACCAGGTAGGGTACTTTTTGTCCCATCCATGTAACCTACGATGTTGCGAAGTCGGTCAGGCGTGATGCCTTCCACTTCCTTGAACGTACCCAGTGCGCGATGTAGTCCACGCTTCTCCATGGCTGCCATGGCGTCTACTGAAGCAAGACCCACAAATTTCACCGAACGCCCAACGCCACCCCACCGTTTGGCAACAGCACTATGCACAGGAGAACATGTGGAACACAGAAGCTGGCCGAAATTTCGGCCAGGTCGATCGACAAAACCGAATTCATAAACGAAACACACCACAATGCCTTCCTCGGCAGCAACACCACACTCTTCAAGCATAACAGTAATGCGATGGTACAGGGTGTACTCATTGGCATCCTCATCCTGAAGCCTATCCAGGAGTAGGGACATTCGGTCCGATGTGGTGGATGCTGAGCCAGCAGTGGTCTGGATTTGATGTAAGCCTGCAAGCCGGCGCCTAGTCCGCAGGGGGCAGTCCTGTTTGACTTCATAACCACCACATACCAGGGTCCCATCCGGAGTCTCCATATTTTTCATCTCAACTTCCGTCTTGTGTTTTTGGGCGGCAGTGTAAACATGCTGACCCCCCAACAGAACCCAGCGAGTGGCTGTGCAACAGGATTATTCGTAACAGCAGGGTCGAAAATTCAAACGCAAAAACGGTACTATCGAGAAGAATACCACAACACACATACGAGTGACTTTATAAAAAAGAAGATCCTGGATGTAATCCACAGGCGGGGCTGCCTTCAGATCGTCGTAGCGGCGTTGCACGCGATCATCCGATATCCTACGGACCTGCCCAAATTTTCGGTCGTGGCCGATAATAAGCTGATCCCACCGAACCTTTATTTTCATCGTTGACGTAACCCAGTCGGATAACTTGATGGAGGATGATGAATTTTTCTTTGGTGCGGCCTTAGGCTTCTTTTGAAGTCCCTCTGTGCTCGCCTGGTCCTCTTGAGACTGGGATTGCACTTGAGATTGCCCATTGTCTGCTGCAGGCTCACCATCTGGCGAAACAGCCATGTCCTGTGATACCCCTCCAGGCTCAGTCATAAAATAAAGGGCTACAGGGCAACATTTCATGAAGGGGAGAGTTCCCAGATAGCAAATAACAAGCACAGATCAACCAAAAAGGGACCAAAACGGACTGCCTCACAGGAAAATCGGATAACCTGGCCGAAATTTCGGCCAGTACTGCTCTGCATGTCAAACCACTGTGTACAAATACCATTCTGAGAGGCTGACCGAAATTTCGGCCAGAACCTTATGTCATTTGTGTTCTGGGGGTAGCCATATGACAAAACAACAAAGCTGGCCGAAATTTCGGCCAGAAATTCATGAAATAGCAAATAGACACACCAAAATCACTGGCAATGCGTGGCAGAACCCATACCACAGTGACAAACACAGCTGCAAACAGAAATCAGTCCCAGTCCTGGGTATCCACACCGATGTGTTCCGCCTCATCTAGGGCTTCAGCGGAGGCAACGCTGTCTGCATCACAATCAATATCCTGGTCACTATCACAAGAGTCGACGGCAATGGAATCATCAGGGGCGGGGTGGGTACTGGGCGGGGGGGGGCCGGTGCGGGTACTGGGGGGCCTCTGGCTCGGGGCTTCGGGGGTGGCTTTGGGGGCAAGGCAATTCCACCAGGAGCAGCAGGCGGTGCACGGTTGCCAGCGCGGATAGAAGCATGTGCAGTACGCAACACCCCGTGCTCGGCAGCAGTGCGGGCAGGTGCATTTGTCTGTAAAAAATCCTCAACACCCTGGTACGCGCAACCAGATTTTGCATTGTATGCAACAGAACCACTTTTAAACGGTCTGTGGTGATTCGTGTCCTAGACATGGTACCGGGGAAAGTCAGATCCTCTACTGCATCCAGTCTTCTCACCTCAACTTTATAGTCCGGAACAGGAACACAAATGGGCAGGCTCTGTGTATGGGCTGTCAAGATGAATTGCTTAAGATTGGCAAAGAACATTGCCACGGATCTCTCAGTCAGCACACCACGCAAAACGTCCTCTCCCGGTTGGACAGGGGGAGGGGTCAAAAATAAATAAGACGACTGTTGGACACTGGTACAAGCAGTGTTGCGGCGACAGTGGGCTGAGAACCGACTCAGAAGTGCCTCACCCAGATCCTCAGAGTGGATACACCCTAGGGAGGCGGAATGCCACTGACTCCAAAACAAAAGAGCAACAGCAGTGGTTTTCACAAACTCCGTGGCTCACTGTTCCTCGGGCTTTAGGATGTTCAGCATGAGCAGTAGGGACATCTCAAGTGCTTGCTTAGCTACAATCCCGGAACCTGCCCCCCGTCCCTCCCAGTTGCACTCACGAACCAAAGTCCCAATGCTGAAAGCAGCTGGACAGTATGTGTACGGCAAAGCCTTAAGGGCTAATAACATACGCAAACCCTTGCACCGAATGGGTGTCAAGTCCCGCTGGCTATTGAGCAGGGAAGTGACGCGCTCATCTAGTCTGCCTCTATTGGACGATGTGGCTAGCATGAGTCCAAGCAACGTCTTCTCCATATGGATGACCTTGACCTTGCGAGGGAGGATAGACCCAACCTGAAGGCTCTTCTCCTGCTCCAAAAACTTAATGAACGGCAGGAACGCCCTGTAGATCAAATCAACGCAATACTTATAGCTATGCCATACTCCGTACACCAAAGGAAAACCCAACAGTAATTGTGGTATATTCCACGGAACATAAGCAGCACCATAACACAGCTTAAGTAGGGCAAAGTGTATTTTCATGTCCACAAGCAGTGGAACACAGTGTCTGGTGCGGTGTTCCACACATGACAAATCAACCACAAGTTGCAAAAGCTCTTTGTGTGTGCCGGAGCGGAGCTCAGACAGGAAAAAGGGTGTCCAGTTGAGGGAACGAACATTTTTTCTGGCAACACCCAAAGGAGCACGAACCCAAACTCTCCGAATACCTTGGTTGGCAACATCAATACGATCAAACAATGCTGTATGTGAGCGAAAGATGTCATCTGCAACCTTTGGTACCCTGGCCTCAATTTCGGCCAGCTCCGGCAGACCCCGGTATGCAGGTAGGGCAGTAGTGTGCAAAACAGCAACAGCTGTACAGTTTAGGGTTAAGTCGGGTGAATGGGGATCAGCTCCCGACCTGTAACGCCTCAGGTTATCAAACCATATACAAACTTGCCCAGGGTGCATGGTGTTCCACAAGTTGTGTGCTGCTAGTCCAGCACGATGGTGAATGGACTCCTGCTTTGTGTTACACTAGCCAAGGACTCCTACCTTACGGCGTTGGCGGCATGACATAATACCCCAGTTGTAACCAGACCCACAGTTAGAGTATGGGAGGGCCATACGACGCAGCAGGCAGTATAGGGCACGGAATTGTGACAAAAATGACATGTACCATCGTGGGGGCTTCTTCTCAGTGGCGGCAGCCTTCAACTGTGTCAGGGAGTGCCGGCTCCTACGATTCTTCCGCAACATGAGGCAGTATTGCAAAACCTTTTGCAGAGTCCCACCACGTAATGCATTTCGCAACAGCCCTTTGGCTGTAGTAGCAAAAGCACCGGTAACTGCAGCATGTACAACATTGACAGTAATAGCAGAACACATTAATGCTGAGACAAGAAAACAGTTATGCAGGAGTGTATGGTGTAATACTCATGAACAACGACAATTGCAAGCTGGCCGAAATTTCAGCCACGTGTGTTCAAAGGGGAAATAATTGCTTAAATGGTCAAAAATAGGAAAAGCTGGCCGAAATTTCGGCCAGACCGCCCAAAAACCAGAACATAAGTGCTTGAATAGTGAACAGACCAAAAAGCTGGCCGAAATTTCGGCCAGCCCTAAGAAAAATGAAAATAACTATGCCTATTCACTAGGAAACCCAAAAGCTGGCCGAAATTTCAGCCAGAAGGGTCAAAAACTGCATATACACAGAGTTGTTTGCAACGTTACCCAAAAGCTGGCCGAAACTTCGGCCAGCTTCACAAAAACGTCAAATACAACACACTAGAAGACGGGGATACACAAGGCTAACACAACAACACGTATTTCAACGGGTGTCACACAGCTCTGCCAACAACTTTGGTCACATACGTCAAATAACATACTCAAAGTAGTAATGTAGAATATTGTCCAATCGCGCGTATACGGGGTCCTAGAGGGTGGGCAACTTGTGACGCCTAAGCAAGTCGGCGCCGGAGAACCATGCGGAACGCCACGTGTATACACACATGCTTGCAAAATTCTCCCACCACGTTTTGCACACCGACTCCCAACTTTTTCCCCCTACTTGATGCTGCCTCACACTAGGCTACTCTAGGCAAGCATCTATTATCTTCTCCCAACCCCTATTCCGCATGAAATGGATGGCAGCAGCACACTCCATCCTCACCTTCCCCTTGCTTTTTGCCTTGTCATTATTTAATGAGGCACGGGTGCAAGTTCGTGCAGCAAGCCGTGCCTCATCTAGAACCGGTTGTAGCATGGTGCGTGCCACATTGGCCGGTGCCTTCCCTGTCAATTGTACAACTAGGTCCCGTGTCCCGTTGATTGCACACAACAGGACACGAAGGACCCCATGGAGGCCATAATCAAGCACTCGCCTATCACTACTAATGGTCCTATATATAGCATTTATGGCAACGGCCGGTTCCCAGTTGCCGTCTATCGCACTTGCTATGCCAGAGGTAGCAAAGCACAGAGCACGGTTACGCATGCAGACCCAACACACAGTGGCACCAGGGGATTTTGCCTTCCAGTTTTGGCAGCCCGCCATGAGCACCTGTGCTTTACCATCTGCAGACAGAAAAAAAAGGGACTGCCTACCGTTCCCTGCCGTATCCTTAAAACTTACGGTTGCGGCCTTGCGCAACTCATCATCAATTTATTGGGAGGCCGCGTAGAGGGTCTCCCACTTTTCACTGCCCCCTAGTAGCCACCAACTAGATAGTTGGTTGGGGCTGGCGGTGCCACCAAGCGTGCAATGGACGTACGAGGCCTCATGCCTCGATGTACCGTCCACCGCAATAGGCAACCAATGCAGCCGTCGGTCCCCGGGCTGCATGATGTCCGAGGGTGGGGGTGGTCGACACTTGAATAGGTGGCCGACGCGGTTAGGTAGGTAGCAGGCCGCACCATTGCTGGCCGTGTCGTCTCCCGTATAGGCGGTGAACGACCGGGACTCCGGCAACGCTAGCTGCCGAAGCATGCCGTACACCTGGTCCCATACCACACCGTACGTCATGCTCCCCACTAGGTACCGGGACTCCGTCCTAGAGAGGTGCAATGACCGGATCCTCCAGACGGCCATAATCAACCTCTCCTCCTTGGTGGGTTCAGGCTGGACGGTGGCTACAACTCTTCTTTCGGGGGTAAGCACTATTTGCCCCGTGTCGGGCAGGTACTTGACGGTGTAGGGTGCTGCAAGCTCCTTGGTAACAACCTCCTGAAGCTCTTGTAGGCGCCGCCGTTGTGTACGATCCGCTAGCAGATGGAATGGCTCCTTGGGCCGCGGCATGGTGTGAGACACAAGACCTGTTGAATGGTTGAGGCAGTCATCGCAAGGTTTCTACCATCCCCCTCCCGCAGACAACAAGTGATTCGCATGCAATTTGAAGAAATTCACATAATTTCGCACGCAATTCGTACGAAATTCGTACGAAATTCGTGCGAATTTCGTACGAATTTCACGTGAATAGATTTGTGTGGATATTCTGAAAATGTGAAATTCGCACGAAATTCGTACGAATTTCGTACGAATTTCACATGACTGTCACAGAATTTCTGCCGAAGCCTCATCCTTCTGCCCTTGTTGACCCTCACAAAGCAAGCACAGGATGGTGCTCATGGGTTATCACACACCCAGTCCAGTGGTTGTCATTCCGGCTGAACACTGAGGCAGCAGTGTAACACGTCACGGGGCATAGCATACCCCAAATAAAATACAAATAGTGCCGCAGAAAATATCGCAAACAGGTCAGGGGGCATCGCATGCCCCGAATAATGTACGAACAGTGCTGCAGAAAAATTTCGCAAAGTGGGGGGGGTGTGCCCCACATGTCGGTCAAACCCGTGAGCACATTCAGCCCAAAAACCCCAGCCGTGGTCACCGTCCCCTCCTCCCCGATCTGCGACACCCCGGTCTGCACCCGCCAGTGCCAACTCACAAGCCGGTAGGCAAACATGCCCACCAGCTGCTGCCCCGCAGGCAAGTTGCCCCCCCCCCTGACCACAATGGGGCAGGGGAAGGAGATGCGGAAGGTGCCCTGCACCCCCCGGGACGCCAACACCATGTCCCACACGGCACTGAGATGCCGCTGCCGCCCATCGGGCCCGGGCGGCACCTGCTGGGTCCAGGCCGGATCCGGCTGCCTGGCGGCCAGGGTGTCCCGGTCCAAGGGGGGGGTCGGTGTGGGCGTCGCCCAACTCGTCGCGGGACGGCATGGGCACCACCACCTCGCGCGCCACATGCCCCGTGGCGGTGCTGGCCTCGCTGCCTCCCGAACGTCCAGAGCGCCGCGACCCCTCACTGCGCACACTGCCGGCCTCGCTTGGCGGCCGTCCACCACCGGTGCCTGCGGGCTGGTCGCCACCGGGGCCTTCGGGGGGCTCGGCGTGCTCCTCGGGCAATCGGGGCCGGGGCTTGTACTTGCGCTTGGTGTGGTGCCGAATATCCGGTGACCACGCGGTGAACGGGACCTGCAGATGTGGGGAAGTGTGCAAGGCACAAATTGAGAAAGGGGGAGTGGACACGAGGCAATGCAAGAACAAAATGAGCAAATTGGACGAAATTCACAGAAATTCGTACGAAATTCGTGCGAAATTCGTACGAAATTCGTACGAATTTTGTACGAAGTTCGTACGAATTTCACATTTCCAGAATATTCACACAAATTTATTCACGTGAAATTCGTACGAAATTCGTACGAAATTCGGACGAATTTCGTACGAATTTCACGTGAATTTCGTCCAATTTGCCAAGAAACAAAGCAAATTCCCAAGCAAGCACACCTTGCACTCGCATGGGCAGGTGATGCTCCATGCCCCGGTCTTCGCGCACTTGAGCGACCGCCACGCTGGGACCGTGTTCACCAGTTGCCACAGCGTGGTCGGCCGCTCCGGGGGGGAAATGCCAGTCATGGCGAAGTGCATCTCCGACTCCGCATCGACATTGTCCCCCTTGCAGACCTCCTGCTGGTGCAAGCTGCCCACGAAGAACAGCATGCACTGCTCGCCGTCCTCGATGACGGCGAGGTCGGAGGCCGGGGCCGACCGGGAGAGGAAGGTGGGGTGGAAGGGGCACGTGGGGGGGCCTGCCGGGACCGACTCGGGGGGGTCGGCAAAGAGGGCCTTGGCAGCATCCCCCTCCCACAACCCCACCCTCCCAACCGCCCCCTTCACCACCCACAACACCTGGTCCACGCTGGAGAAGTCCCAGCTGGACAAATACCCAGCAACATCCAGGGCCTGCTTGGGGGGGGTGGCGTCCACGTGTGTGGTGTTGCCTTGGTGGTGTTTGTGTCGGGGGTCGGGGGTCCACAAGTTAAAAACAGCCCCCTGCAGCCCATCCTTGGAGTCGGGGAGGGCAGGCAATCCATGATGGCGGCGCGTAACCACCATCAGCAGCATGTCCCCCCGATGCAGCTCAACGGTGTCCCAGCGCGCCTCCCCCGCCTCCCCAAGGGCCGTCCCCGCCTGCAGCGCCACCTGGTAGTCCTCTGACAAGCAGAGGAAGCTACTCAGGTGGCACCCCGACACCTCCCTGTTGTGGGGGGGGAGGACCTCGGGTGGGTGGCGACGTCGGTGTGGGGGAGCTGCGGCCCACTCCCCACACTCGCCACAATGACGCTGCCCAGCGTCATTGGGTGGAGGTCCCCAACCCCAGGGACACTTTCGGTGAGGTGGGGGTGGAACTTCTTGAAGAGAGACCTCCCCACCCCCGACCCCAAAATGCTCTTGCTTTGCCAACGCCGAGGGAGCTCGGGATCCTTGGCCTGCTCCTCGGTCCGCGCGGCGTTGAAAGGGAGCTCAAAATTTTTTGCGACGACTTTTTCGTCGCCGCTGCCCCACGCCTTCATCACCTTGTTCCACCCAACCTCACAATCCCGTGCCTCCACAAGCCCCCAAAGCACAATGTAGCCGTTCCCATCAACAAAGTTGAGGGGCGGCTGGGAGGGGCCAACCCTGTCGGGGGCGGGGTCAGGGCTGCCCATCACCTCAAGAGGGGGGTTGGGAAGGGGTTCGGTGCGGATGGGGGGTTCACTTGAAATGAAGGGGGGGGCGCATGAGGCACCACGGTACCATTGCAAACAAGTTGTGCTATAGAAGGTGGGGTGGGTGACGTCGGGGACGTGCACCTGGGGGGGGATGGTGGGATGGAAAGGGGCGATGCCCAAATCATCCCACCACCGGGGGTTGGCAAGGTGCCAAGAAAAGGGGGAAAAAGAATGGTCTGCCGGTGCACCTGCAGCAAGATCCTACAGGCACACCATATCGCAGTGGGGGGGGGTATGGACAAGGTTAGTGGTGGGGTACACCTGGACGTGGGCGTCCTTAGGCTTCCCCACAGGGTTAGTCCTCATGGAGTTGAGGAGCTGGTCAACACTGGAGGGGAGAGGGGTTAGATGCAGAAATTTAAGGGAGGGGAGTTGGCGCCGCAGTTCCAACCACAAGGTTGTGGCCCATCCCCTCCCCCCGAGGTAGGAGTTGCGGGTGGGGCTGCGCATGTTGATGTGGATGACCTCGGGGGAGGGGTCGAGGGATGCTGCCCAGCCCACAACATCATCCACCCCCAGTGCCCCCGACCCGTACGTCGCCTCCTCCAATTGATGGTGGGCGACGGGGAGGGCTTGGTAGTTGGCGAGGGTGTCGGCTGCGGGGTCCGGGCGCGAGGCCAGGCTGGCGAGGTGGGACATAGTCTGCTGGGACATGATTCAAAGAGAATGCGAAGGCTTTGAGAGCTGTGACAAAGCGAAAGAGTGGAAAGGAGGGTAAATTCGTGCGAAATTCGTACGAAATTCGTGCGAATTTCACATTGTCGTGAATCTGTGAATCTACCGTGAATTTGTGCGTGAATCTGGGTGCGTGAATTTCAAATTAGCGCGAATCTCACCAAATGTGTTGAACCATGCGGGGACTTTAAACCTCTAAATTGCACATATTTGTTGGATCTTACTTTGGGCGAAGGTAGCACGACAAAAGCACACGATAGCACCGAGTTACGAGCGAAACACAGCAAAATTGGGTGAAATTCACAGTACCGTGAATCTCGGATTTAAACGGCCGGTTCACGAAGGGTACATGGTGGCTGGGGCGTTGCCTGTGGCTTTGGCTTTGGCTTTGGACCACCATACTTGCTCTTGGAGATCCATTTTGGAGCCATGCTTTGGAAGTTTGTGATAAGTGGGAGCGAGAGGTTGAAAATAAAAGAGTGCCCTATGTGTAAGAGACGCTCGGTGCACATTGGCCGAAGAGCTGGAAATTGGAACGTCTCGCCGAAGTCGGGGGTCGCTGCAGGGGGGCTTGCGTAGGGAGCAATGACCCAAATTGCGGCCTCACCGGTGGGTGGGCGTACTGAGACGAACGCCGCTGGAGCAATGAACCGTACTGCGGGTTGGGGCATGGCCGCTTTGGTGCGGGAGCCAGTGGGAGGAGTGAGGAACGGCGGTGCCTGCTATACTAGGTCATTGTCACCTGATCACTTGCTGGAGGGGGCAGCGGCCGACGAGGCTCAGGTTGTGGGGCCGGCTTGGGGATACGGGGGGGTTTAGGGGTAGCACACATGATTTCAAGCACCACTGCTGCATGCTCCTCGTCCCTGCTGAGGAAATGCGAACGGCTAATTGGCATGCCCTTCTCCCACACCCGCAGGGGGGTTTTCTTGGGCTGCTGAACCGCAAACCGGTACATCGCTCGGCAGTTCAGCACCCCGTCTACGAAATACTGAACCCCACCCCCGTGATTCTCCCGGATGAGCTGCAGTGTTTTGGCACTGTAGGGCCCGTGAACAGTGGGTTTGGGGAGGGGGGGTCCTTGGGTACATACTTGGGGGGTTGTGGGGGGGATGGCGGTGGGACGGCAGTGCACATTAGGGCCACCTCCACGGCTTCCAGGGCTACCTGGTATGGGGTTGAGGTAACGTTGGGTCTGCGCGGAGGACTTACTGGCGTTCGAGAGGTTGTTCGTGCACGGTTGGATGAAGGGGAAGAGGGGGGCGGTGTTAGCAATGGAGGCTGGGGCGAGGCTAGTTCGCTGAGACACTTCTCAGCGTCAAAGTCCCACGGTGGCGATGGGGGTTTGGTCTCCAAAACCGCAAGAGCTCCGGCGGATCCCCCCAATTGCATTCCGGGAACGAAGGGCTGGAGGAGACGGAAGAGGCCAGGCTAAGGGGGCTAGACGACATGGCAAATTGCGGCCCGCAAGGGGTGGGAGACGAACGCGTGGGTGTTGGGGCAGGCCAAACTCAAATGTTTGGGTCACAGACGCAACGGTCTAGACCCAAGACGCACTTCCTCGCCTCAAGGGGGAGGTTGAAAACAGAAGAGTGCCCTATGTGTAGGAGAGGCTGAGTGCACACTTGTCTCCTATGCAATACAGGCATTTCCCTTTGTGTCAAGAGAGACATGCACAACAAAGAACAGATAAGCACTGAAGGGACATAGGTACAAGAAGAATGTGACACATAGCATGCTATTGTCAAAGGGGGGGGGGGGCAGGCTCTTGGATGTGGTCGCAGAATGGGGTGGGGGAAGAGGGCGTTTGCCAATCTGTTTCCCATTGCGTGAAGACGGACGTGGACGACAAGATGAAAGCAAAACACAGAAGGCACCACACAACAAAGGGCGTTACATTGTGACACAAATGTTACACATAGCAGAGCCCCTTCTCAGATGTATTGTTTTTGGATATGAAGGTCGGATATACCCTGTGGGGGGGCCCTTAGGAACACCCGGTGGGTGCACGTAGAATTTTGGGGCTACCACTCTCGGGCACAGAAAGGCCGCAGTGGAGAGTGGACTTGTCCGCTTGCTGATGGCATGGCACGCCGGTCGACCACTGGACCAGGCCTTCTTAGCGCGCACAAAGGCTGAACGTCTGCATGCTGTGATGTGCATCCATACGTTGAAGAATCCACAAGGGGCGGTTCCCAGCGCACAAAACGGTGCATTTCTCAACCGCTCTGCCGACACGAAACAGGGCCTAAGAAAAAGGTCCCTGCAAGGGTTTGTGGCGCAGCCCAAACCCAACATCGGCAGACCAGCCCCACAGGGTATTTAAATGAATGCGATCACCATTGAAGGGGTTGCAAACAGGACAAAGTGCAAACAATGGCAAACGGGAGGGTACATACGTGGTACACATCACCTGCTGTCACAGCGTCACAGCTAAGACTGCAAGTGGATCGTGCCATCTCAAGGCACAGCATCATGACCATTGCAATTGGCATAAGTTAAATTCGGATCCACAAATAAAATGGTCATGGTAGGCCAAAGAACATCAAACAACACAGACACGCATACATTCTTTGAACACACCATGTGACGCATTGCACTGAAAGAGTCAAGGCAGGCTTTTCCACACGATTGCGCATGGGGATGCGTGGGGGGTGTTTTCTCGACACTATGGATTTCTCTAGATGATTTTCCAAACTTCCTCAAGAAACACCACAGCAAGACGGAGCACCACAAGACAGAGCACATGGTTTTTTATGGTCGTCACCAGATCCTGCGAATAAACAACAAAGCGTGAGCAGGGCGAAGTGCAGCAAATTGCAATGAGCCTTCAGGGCTGGGTAAGAGGGTCGCGTTAGAAGAAGGAAATCAAATTCAAATTCACTGCAAAGCCCCTTCTCAGATGTATGTTCCTTGCACATGACATTGAAAAATAAGGGTTTTCAAAATGCTTGCTGGCCATTGGAGGACATGATGCGCATTCGGTCGGACATGGTACACCGACTGCTGGTGGCAGTCCCTTTCCTCGGCCGCGAAGCCGCAAAGCTCAGTCCACACAAAACAGGTCCTAAGAAAAAGGTCCCTGCAGGGGTCCACACCGAAGACCCACGCGTGACGGAGCAGCAAATGTCAACTGTCATGCATCGTCATTGAAGGGGCTCACAGTCAGCGAATCGTAATTGGTTGCAGAAGCAAACATGTCACAACCCCTTCTTAGCTGTTATCAGCGTGTTCATCATTGAAGGGGTCTGTGGTCATAGGCGCAAAGGCCTAGACCGCAAACAATCAAAACACCTCAGGGGTGTTGTGCATAAGCAAATTGGCGGCTCAAACGAACAAAATCAGAATCAAATTGAAGTTGTCACATACACTGCTGTCAACAACAAGTGTGCAATTGTTTTCCAAACGGGGGCTTTGTGTTTGCCGTGACGCCTTTTTTCCTTGGGGGGGGGAGGGACTGGAAAAAAGCCGATAGTGGCGGGGGGGGGGGGGGGGGATGGGTGGGTCACGGGGGGGGGGGGTTCTTGTGAAGAATCTGGTGTGGACAACGGCGAGGGGGGGGGGTTGATGTAGTGCACAATCAGGGGGGTGGGGGGAGGGGGGTTCATGGTTTGGTAATGATGATCCATAAAGATCTGATGTCTGATGTCTAATAGCCGACTCGGTCGCTATACACAATCCTCATGTGCACAGACAAATGTGGCACCCAGATACATACCGTGTGCCGTGCTGGCCTTTCTAAGTTCTATTGCGTGCGCCATTAAGCGGTCCACACATCACAAAACCTTCTCACAAATGTGTGGTGAAAAGGATTCCACAAAGCACAACTGTGAGGGGACTAAACAACAAAAGACAAGGGAACAAACACATACTTGCCGGAGGCTACCGGTCGCTGCAGGGCCTACCAATGAACCCTTAAGTCTCAGGGAGGCCAAGTCCCCTCAGTGTTGCCGGCCCCTTTACCCTTTGCATGGGACATGCCACCCCGCAACGACACACTCACCTTGTTCCAGGTGCAAAAAAATTCAGTGGGTAAGACATGTGTGTACATGTGGGTGCATGTCTTATTGCTTAGGCCGCTCTATACGCACGTCCCAAAATTGCCACGGTTCCCAAATGGGTACCACCCCAAAACGGGGGCTGAAAAACCACTTTGGAAAATTGCACAATTGTGCTCTGCAGGGAACACAGCGAAAAACCTGTGAATTATCCAAAATGACTGTGTGTAGGGGGTACTACATGTGCCAGTCAAAAGTCATGTATTCCTTTCAAATTTGGGCACTGCAGTGTCCATGCAAAGAAAAATCCAATTCTTCCATGTCATCCGCTTTTGCATTTCAAACCACACTGCAAAATGCAACCTAAAACATGAAGCAAGGAGGATGACAGGCAACCACAGGCAAAACCGTGGTTTGTTTTTTGTTACAGCTGCTGCTGACCGAGTCACTGTGATTGTATGCGAAGCGTGAGAAACAATGCACCACCAGTGCAACCAACAAGCAATGGAGGCGCCGCCAGTGCAACCAATGCAATAATAAAGGAGGGCCACAATGCCTGCAAAAGAAATGGCGCAGCAGGGGTGAAAAAAAATGGCGAGGGGATGAATTTGGGCACTGCAGCGCCCAAAATTACCAAAACATGAAAAATGGGACAAGTCCCACACCTGTGTGACACAAGACACATGGCAGTGTGCAGCCCAAGCCCAAAACAAAGCACAAAGTTACACCAAGCTTGCGATCCTATTGTCAAATGGGTCGTAACGTGTTGTTGTTGTTCTCATAGGCGCATGTACGATGTATTGAAACGGAACTCTCACATGCATGTGCCCAGTATGGGCCAAAATTTGACTTTCACTACTTTTGAGCAGTGCAGTGCCCGAATTTCTAAAAACTTGGCAAATTTACCCGCTTCAATTCATTGTGGTGCATAGGTTCCTCGGAGGGCAACAAAGGCCAATGCTTGTGCTTGCATTGCGTTGGGTGGCTTTCATGGTACCAAATATATTTTGGCTACGGAGAGACAGACAAACGGACAGGCAAGCAAACAAAAAGACAGATAGACAGAGAGAGGCATACAGACAGTCCGACAGACACCCTGAGAGACGGACGGACAGGTAGACACATGGACACATAGACAGACGGACAGACCAATAGGCAAACAAACAAACAGACAAACAAATAGACACACAGATAGACAACGGAGAGACAAATGGACGAACGGAGGGATAGACAGAGAGACACACAGATAGACACACAGAAGACAAGTAGACATACAAAACAAGACAGACGAACGGACGGATAGACGGACGGACGGAGAGATAGACACACTGTCTGTCCTCCTGCTACCACAATGCTGCTCCATCATGCATGTACAGACCCTTGCAAGAAACATTGACAGCGTTTGCCCAGGTGATCATGCAAATGGGCTTTGGGTTCGTTTGGGCACTGCAGTTCCCAAAATTTAGGAAATCAATATTTTGAGGTCTCTAATGTCTTGTCCAGTGCATGCGTCATAATCCGACCCCCTATAGCAAGCATTACCTGATCTCGCTATAATTCATGCTAGGTATGTGGAATGTAATCGTCCACATGATCAAATACCCCCCTCTATTCTGCTTCGCCATTCGACAGTGATGAAGTACACCCCGTGTAAGTGTTGTGCTAGATCTTCAACACTTTGGCACCAATATTCTAGTTAGGGCATTGTCGGTTGATGCAATTTGGTCGTCTGTGTATAGTGTAATGGTTGACATGATGAATGCCACCCCTCTCTAGAGCACCGCCGTGCGCGGTGATGAAGCAGACCTCTGTACAATTGTTGTGCCACTGGTCCAACACTTTCACACATGTTTTTTACAAGGAGCATTGAAGGTAGAGACAAACTTGGTTGTCTGTGCGGAGTCTTGCACCATCTACAGCCATTTTAAAATAAAAACCACAAATTGTGATGAAAAACTTGAAAACACGATTGACTCCGCGTTGGAAGACACCATATAGACAACCGAATCCGCATCCACCTTCAATGCCCCTAGTAAAAAATGTGTGTGAAAGTATTGGACCAATGGCATAACACTTGTGCAGGAGTGTACCTCAGCACCTCGCAACGGTGGTGCTGTGGAGAGTGGGGGTATTCATCCTATCAGCCATTACACTACACACGGACAACCAAACTGCATCAACCAACAATGCCCCTACTAGAATACGTGTGCCAAAGTGTTGAAGATCAAGGCAACACCTATACGGGGTGTATATCAGCAACGTGGAATGGCGCAGTAGTTTAGAGGGGGGCATTTGATCACGTGGATGATTACATTGCACATATCCCGCACAACTGATGGCAAGACCCGGTAATGGTTGCTATAAGGGGTGAGACTTTGAGGCAGGCACCCGACATAGTACATTAGAGACCTCAAAATGTTGGTTTGTAATATTTTGGGAACTGCAGCTCCCAAATGAACTCAAAACCCATTTGCATGATAATCTGGGCGCAAGGAGGTCAATATTCTTTGCGCAACATTGTGTAGATGCATGAGGGAGCAACCGTGTGGTAGTAGGAGGACAGCCATTGTACCTGTCTCTCCGTCTGTCCATTTGTCCGTCCGTCCGTCTGTCTTGTCTGACAAATTGTCTTCCGTGTTTCTGTCTTTGTGTCTCTCTGTACCACAGTCCGTCCGCCCAGTCGTCCGTCCGTCTGTCTGTTGTGTGCCTGTATGTCTCTCTATTTGTCTGTCTGTTTGTTTGCCTGTCGGTCTGTCCGTCTGTGTATGTGTCTATCGGTTCGTCCGTTTGTCGGGGTGTCTATCGGACTATCTCTTTGCTTGTCTTTGTCTATCTGTATGTTTGTTTGTATGCCTATCCGTTTGTGGGCATGTCCATTGCCAAAATATATTTGGTAACATGTATGCCCCGCAATTGAACGCAAGCAGAAGCGTTGGCCCTCATTGGCCTTGGTGGTACCTATGCACCACAATGAGCTGAAGTGGGTGAAACCCTCTGCATAGCGCACACACCTCAAAAATAAAAAGCAGGTGGTGAGGCAAATGCACACAATGATGTCAAGCCCAATGCTCAATGTGCCTGCGTGCCCTTAGTGCATGTCTGGTGCGCTTGGTGGAACCTATGCACCACAATGAGCTAAAGTGGGTGAAATTGCCAAGTTTTGAAAGTTTTGGGAGCTGCAGTGCTCAAAAGTAACCAAAGTCAGATTTACGCCCATACTTGGTACATGAATGTGACAGTTCCATTTCAATGCATCGTAAATGCGCTCATGAGAACAACAACAACACGTTACGACCCGTTTGACAAGAGGGGGGCAAGCGTGGTGTAACTTTCTGCAATGTAGATTCACCTATAGAGACAACTGGACACACACTTTCAATGACCCCCCTAAAAAATACAATCAGAAAGCTTGGGCACTGCAGTGCCCACAAATTTCAAATGCTAAGATTCCAAGCCCTGAAGCGGGGGGTGTATATGTGCAGCTCTAAGAGCAACAAAAGGCTAGGTTGTTGTATCCCACGATGAAAGTACACGTGTAGTTGGCCGAAAAAATGGTATGCTTTTTTTGGGTGCAAAAAACGGATGTTAACATCGCCATGAATCTTTTAGCGACGAAGTCTACGTGCGTAGAGAGCCGCCTAAGCAATACCGTGCGGGTAAAACAATTTGCCTTTTTACCCGCAAATGTACTTGCGCGGGTACATTTGTGGGTAAAACGGCACAAAACAACTCGAAGTCTAGAAACCTTGCAAAATGGCAACAGGAAGAAAAAATTTGGGCATCGTGTTCAGCACCAGCAAAGACCCCTATTTCACTTCTGAACTCATGAAAACCCAGAAAAAAATTTCGCGAGAAAAAACACACACGTACCCATAGCCAAAGGAAAATCTTGAGATACACATTCGCTTCAGCTCACGAGGCAGTGGCTGCTGCAGATCACCGAGTCCCCTTTGCCACCAATGCTTGATTGACCTAAGCCGTTTGCATGTGCTTCATTTGGTCCCGTACATTGCTCCATTTGGGTGATGTGTGCTGATCGGAGTCAAGTGGATACAGTGCCTATTTTATACCTATGCCCCGCAATTCCGCAGTTGGGGCACGCCCACGGGCTTGAGAAGTTGTTGCCACCTGCTCCACGTCCACGTGGTCCCATCGACATCAGACATGCCTGGGAGTGCATAGGCTGCATGCTGCGCCACAGACCAACAGTCGGACACGAAGGGGTGTACTGGGCATATGGGTCTATTGCTTGGGCGGGTATTCCGTGCTATAGCTCTCGTTGGCGGCGTACTAGTGCACTGTGTTCAGCGGGTCTTTGTGTGGGACCTTCGTCCTAAAATAGCGCCACAAATTGCATTGGTGACATAGCAGCATGGCCAAAGGACGTTTGCTGGGCGTGAACACCACATACTTGCATACACTGGGTAGAGTTTGTAGTTGCTGTTGATGGCGAGACCGTGGGCGATTGCTCAATCATTGGCGTTCCCGGGATACATCCACCCATGGTAGTAGGGCTCGGTGTCAGATTTGTACTGTGCGCTTGCACAATTTGCTCCTGCCCAGCATTCGGTGCAATCCCATGATTTCCTTGTTGCCGGATAGGTATGGTTTGGTGTTTCGGCACAAGCCAGTGCAGATTTGCAAGCCTGGTTGGCATTGGGAATCATGGGTCGATGTGCCTGATGCTCGGAGACACCTTGGTTCGGGACATGGTGCTTGGCCCGCGGAGTCCCAACGCCCGCGTTGAATGTGGACACGTTTTGCATATCAAACAAATGCATTAGTGGCAGTACAAAGCTTCAAAGATTTCCTCCAAGATGTCGTGCAACAGCAGGGGAACAAGCAAAGCTACCGGCCAGATGAAGTTCACGTCCTCGTTTTGCAACTTCAATCGTCTAGCTGATCTCGTTGTGGATGCTATTCTTTGTCGTCACGCGAGTCGTGGTAAATTCAAGTTGAGGGTGTAGGACACGGCAAAGCGGTGCAACAAAAGCCGCAAGTTGAATAAGCACGGCTACCACATGGAGTTTTTGTAGAATAGAATGAAACATGCAAACTGCACAAACCTGCATAGATTAGACCCCAGTAGCTTGCAGTACATACACACCACAGTGGTACCGGAGTTTCCACCGTGAGGCACGATCATAGAACATATGGAGCGCACAAGTCGGATCTCTTTCCATCATTTCTGTCTACACAACGGCATTTTCACACCCCACGCCGTCGCTCCCTTCCTGGGTAGCAGTTGCCATGTGTTCGCGGGATATTTCTTTGCTATGAGCAATTTTGTTTCACAAAAAGCACATTATCTGTTGTGTGGCCCTTGACAGACGGTAGTGTGCCGCCTTTTTTACCCAGCTTGGTAGCACGGACCTTGGCATTGCTGCACACCCAGGGGCTGCGGGGCCCATCAACTTATCAATCTGGGGTGGTTTGTAGTCAGTCGAAAATTTGCAAAAATGCGGTACTGACAGCGCGTGATCGCCATCTGGGTCATTGAACATGCATTCCGGAAAAGCGCAAACAGCGGGCATTCTGCTCAAGCGTAATGTCCATCCCGGTTAGCCCCTTGGAATCAATACGCACTCGTTTGAGTTGGGCATTGGAGGCCTATGGCTCCACTGGCAAGGCCCTGAGAGACAATAAATTACGTGGATAACGCAACTAGCGATCCTTGGCCGGCGATCCCTTTTGAGGTTTTGACTTTCCGGAAAGATTAGCACGAGGCTCGCTAATTGTGCCGAACGCGAGCCGCCAATGAAGATTATCGTCTTTTGGCTCACTACTTAGGACACATTGAGGAAACATTCCCCAACGAACGTATCGAAAAAGACGTAGTGGATGACATCAGAAAACGGAGACATGTGAAATGCATGGTGTACCACGTGAGCCATTGTCCAGTTTCCGGTTCCCATCTTGGGCGATACAAAAACCGAAGCCCTACCCGGTTGGTTTTTCAGTGCACCACTTGCTCATGTATCCAGCTTGGTGGGCGAGCAGATCTTCCCGATGAATTTCATGGGACATCTCCTGTACGCCCCGTTCGAGCCATCGGTATTCAATTTTGGGCGGGTGGTCCTCCAGGCTGGAAAGCCACATGCGGATGGGGTGGAGGATATCACTCATCGTTACAACTTCATTGGCTCCCGTCAAGGTAATACCTTCCTTCCACTACAGGTAGAGGCACCACCCCACCCGTTTTCCGGGACGTGTATATGGGTGCTTATGGTGCGTCAACACCTCGCGTGCTTTCATGGTGGCCTTGTGTTCAAGTGATTTATACCACGAGAAGATGCAAATTCGGTAATAGGAGAAAAAGATTTGGTTTCATTTGGCATGCTTGTGGCCAACTCATACAGGGTTGGGAGATTCCTCCACCAACACTCCATGTATGGACTTTGCCGGCAACGGCACCTTCAAACACAGGGCACGATATTCCATTGTCTACAGAGGGGACATTTCTGTCCGGAAGCGCTCAGGGCGGCACAATACGTGCTGCGCGTGTGGCTTCATTACACGCAGCACGCGCAGCACGTGCACAACGCAAACAACACACACATAACGCGCACAACGCGCAAAACGCGCAGCACGGCGTTCTAGAGGCAGACTTAGAAGCAGACTTCCGGCACGGGCAAAACGCGTAGCACGCGGAGCACGTCACTATTGCACACGCGCGCACTTTTGGGGGGCCGCGTCCTCACAGTTTGGGTATCCAGCCTACGCGGTTGTCCCCCAGGGTTCGCACCGGTCCCATGGATAGGGATGGCAGAGGCTTGGCGGCCATGAAGTCCACAATTCCACCACGCCCGTCCTCCACCACCTTCTCCTCCACATCCACCTCTATCACCCCGGTCGGCCCATGTGCCACGGCAAAGCACCCCACATGGTACCACTTGCCGCACCCACAACAAACGTAGTGGGTCTTGCCCCGGTAGCAATGGGTGCACACCAGGCGGCCCGGCATCCGCACCGGCACGTGGATGGGCTTGGCCACTGCCACTTTACAAAAGCGGCGCCGGATAAGGTCGCACTGCCAGTCAAACATGGTACCCGTTTGGGCCCCCCCGAGGGACCGGCAAGTCGCGTATGAGTTGACCACGGCGTACCGGAGGACAAACGCACGCACGGCATGCGACCAGGTCATCTGACGTCCCATCTGGCGCATGTGGAGGGCCATCTAGTTGACGCCATCCACCCACGCGATAACTGGCGGTAGCTGGCAACCACCGGGTTCACCTCATTCCCGCTGCGGCGATGCAGGGGTCTGGGTTGTGGGAAGTGGACGTTCGTGAGCATTGGCACTACGCGGGGCGGCTTGTTACCCACCTTTGGGTTCTTGAAGACCACCATGGCGTACCTGGCGTCGTCCACCGTGCACGTGGCGGTTTGCCGTTCTGCTAGAGGTTCTCCTGCCCTGTCCACCCCGGGACGTGGAGCGCTTCGTCATCATCAAGAAGGCGTGCCTCTCCGCAGCGAGGTCACGCGCTACTTCGTGCGATCCAAATAAGGAATCCGCACAGAGGACGGTCCCCGAAGGAAGGAGACCTGCCCACATGGTCATGATGTGCTGGGCATTGAAGTTGCTCGCACTGTTGCCAAAGGGCCGCAAACGCCCGCGTCTACCCGTGTACAGGTACATGTCCACCACGTACCCACTAGTGGCATCGGAAAGGCAATAGAGCTTGATGCCGGTTGAGTGGGGCTTGTGGGCGATGAACATCCGTAGTGGGCCGGCACGTATGCCTTTGTGTGGCACCACGGACTCATCCCCACAAGCCGCGCCACCCAACCGCCAGGCACCAGCCCACTGCCCGTTGCACTCCTCCAGTAGCTCAACAACGTCGGGCCGGATGTTATGGCGCAAGACGTAGTACTCCTTGCGGCTTAGCAATCATTCCATGTAGGGGTTGTATAGTAACCCGTCCCCTTCCCATATGCCATCTACTTGCATGGGTCGTACCATGCCTAGTAGGAGGATGAAGGCGTTGTACCTACGGAAATGGCAGCCACCGCTAAAATCGATTAGGGCAAACACTACAATCGATCGGGCCAACCCCTAGAATCAAGAGGGACACACCTTGGTACTAGGGGGATCAAGTGGGAGAGGTTCGCCTTTCAGAGGGATGCCCGCTGTAATTCCTGGAGCGGAGCCAACATGTTGTCCCACAGCTCGTCCTTGGTGTACCCGACTAGTTCAGTTTGGCCTGGCCGGACTCCATGCATGATATTTGCTGCACAATCCTCCATGGGGAGTGCACCCGCATAAAGATTCGTGGGAAATGGCATTTTCGAAGAGCAGTGTGTGTGCATAACACGGAACACCTACATTCAAACTCCAAAGGCATTACCGGAGGCAACGCCGAGAACGCGCAACACGCGCAGAACGCGCCACACGCAGTCCAGAGGCACAGTCAAAGGCAAGACACAGCACACGTAGCACACGTAGCACAAGGCAGTGTCTGTGTTTTTTTCTTGGGGGGGGTTGAGCCTCAAATCCCCTACCACACAGCAATCTGCAGCGGAGGGGGAGAAGGGTTCAACCCCGATTCCCCGACCACAGAGAAATTGGCAACACGTGTGGTATCTTTTTTTGCGGGACACCACCAGTTCGTTTGTGCTGGGCGCACACCGGCCACTACATGTCCGATCGCCATAATACTCCATTATTGTACAGCCCAGAAACCGGTATTTCTACCACATATTGCGACGCCACCAGTCCGGCGCATGTTTAGAAAAAGAGCCTGTCTGCGCTGAAACTTCCCAAGGGGGAACCCGCAAAGCGGCGTGCGAACTCTGACGCCCCCGGGACTCGTCGGGGTCCGGCCATTCCGGACTCGGTTCCCCAAGCGGGGAGAAAAACTCCTCCGACCCGTAATCCTCCCACCCGTCCTCCCCCTCCCTGCCCTGCCACGCGTCTACAATTCCTGGATGTCGCCGTCCGTCATCTTGCACTCGGCACCCGTCTCCAGCCGTCTCCGTATCTAGAGCCCCTTCCGGTTCGGCACGGCGTTTCGGGGAGTCGGGGGGCTCCTCCTTCACTCGCACGGGCGTCTGCGGAACACAGAAAGTAGGGTGCTGTCCTCCAAAGGAGGGCCAGAATCGAGACACATGTAACGCGAAACACGTGCAGAACGCGCAACACACGCCGGGGCGGATTCCAGAGGCACAACAGAACCATACAGGCATGACGCGCAAACGGCAGTGGCACCACAACGCCCACGTGCTCACCTGCCAGACCACCATGGCCCCCTTCTGAGACCTCCGCACCCGCTGCAGCGCCTTCTGCAACGCCTTCTGCGGCCTCCTTGGGCCCTTGTTTGGCCTCCTCACCTTTGGTCTCTGGGGGAAGCTTCTACAGAACGCGAACAACGTGACGTCTCCCCTCCAAAGGCAACGCGGAGGCACGACATGTAGGACGCGCAGGACGCGCAACACGCGCAACACAGAGCGCAGCGGCCTCTGGGGGTGACGAAGAAGCACACGCGGAGAACACCCAGCACAACGACCTGCTGCTCCTCCATGGCACCGGCGCTAGATCCTTCTGTTCCGCGAGGGGGCTGATCGTCCCGCGTCTCCCCGGTCTCCTGCAGATCCTGTGGAAACACAAGGGGGGGCACCGAGGTGCAAAACATTCGGTAGACGAGACCGGGGGTCCACATACATGTGACTCACGACTCCGTACAAACCACGCATTGAAAGCCGCAAAGGAGGATGTACGATCAAGTTGATTCTGCAGCCGCCCACGCACCTTCTTCATATGTGCCACATCGGTGAACGAGCCAAGCAGCGCCTTCAGTTGAAGCTCGGGCTGCTCGGACGTTGCGAAGGGGGGCGCGCCATAGGGCAAAGAAGGCGGGGGGCCCCGCGGCGGCGGGCCATGCGGCGGAGGCGGGGCGGGGGGGCGCAGCAGCGGCGGATAGGGGCTGCGGGTCTTGGTGGTACGACTGCCGGGGTTGACATTGGGCATGAGGCGGCGGGTACTGTGGTGGCGGGGGGGGAAGGTGCGCGTACCCGCTCATGTGAGGGGGCTCCCAATCCCAAGCGGCAATCTGCACAACGCGTAACACGGAAAGTCCTCCTCCAGAAGCGTACTTGGGATCATACGTGCAACACGCGTAGAACGTGCATCACGCTGCCATGGGCCTCCAAAGGCCCGGCGGAGGCAACAGCACGCACACCACCGACACCACAAAGCACACAAATACCCGCGGTTTCTTCGCTGCCAGCTCTCGGGTGCGCACCAACATCCATGCTCCAGACGCCGCAAGTTCGAGGTTCCGTTCCTGTTCAAATTCGTACGCCATCAGGCCGGCCGTCCGGACAAACCGGACGAACTTCTCCAGCAAAAAGCGACAAACGGGAATTTTCCTCCAGAGGCAGGCTAGAAGCAAACGCGCAGAACGCGCAAAACGCGCATGACGCGCGGCACGACTATGCAGAAACACAACAAAGGCCATGCGCAACACTTGCAAAACATCCGTTTCCATGTCAACAATGTCTTTGATGCCGATGGCGCTGACCCGATCGGCCCCGCCACCTCCAGGACCACTTCGCACGCCCTCCCTCTTCATCTTGGCCAGACTGATACCCTCCGCAGGCGGGCTGAGGTCCATCGGCCATTGCGGTGCGGCGGCGGAACCCGTACAAACCGAAAGGCCCTTCAAAATCCCCTCCGCCACTTGCCGCGGGCTACTCGAGGGATACCGCTTTTCGAAATACTCAGAGGCTGCTGCTACTGACTGGGCGTTCTTGGTCCCTCAGGGCCCGGACACTGGTGTGCAGAAGAACTGCCAAACCGATCCCTTGCCTGGACTTGGGTTCCTCCGACAAGCAGTCCTTGTAGTGCATCACCAATCCGCCCACAGTCGCATTGAAGTCCGTCTCCAAGATTCTCTGCATTGTGTCCAGATCACGGTCCAACCCGCCTTCACGCTGGAACCTCTCTGCTCTTGTCGGTGCGGCGCTGATCCTCTTCCGCGGGCCCTTCCCGCCAATCGCCAAGGACACGGGACAACGGGCCGGCGTGTCCTTGTCCTTCTTTTTCTTGGGCATCTCCGCCTCGGACTTCTTCGGTGGCACCTTGGGCGGGCTCCGCTCCTCCGACTTCCGCTTCTTGTTCTCTGCCATTGTCTGCGGCTTCCGCTTGACCTCCAGCATGGTGGACCGTGCTGCCTTTGCGGAAGAAGAAGAGTGTTTCTCCGGCACAACGGGGTCCTCTGGCCGGTCCTCGGAATGCTCCTTCTTCGGTGCGCCTTGGGCCTGCTTCTTGCCATGGGCAGGCTCGTCCTCGTCTTCCTCCTCTGTCTCCTCTTCCTCCTCCTCGTCTCTGTCGTCTGATGATGCCTCCTCCTCCTCTTCCTCCTCACTCTCTTCTTCTTCGCCCTGCAACGACGTTCACAACCGGTTCGCTTGGATCTTCAAATCGCGCAGCACGTGTAGCACGATGGCGGCGCCCCCAGAGGCGGAATGAGGCACATCACCGGAACGCGCAGAACGCGCAACACGCGCAACACGCGTATGACACGGGGCATAATCACTTACCGATGCAAGACACAGCACGCGCAGTACAACCTTTGTGTACTCGAACCATCCATCCGGCTTGGCTCGGCAATCTTGGACTTTTGCGGGATCGCGCGGCTTTCCTTTCTTCGTCTTAATCTGCAAGCAGTTGGTGGGTTAAGCAGCTTATTGAAAATGGGCACTGGGGACTGTCACGGTGCGACCATACAAAACAACATGGCGGTTGTCATGCATGGATACTTGATATGCGGTCACGTTGGTGAGGAACATCTCATCCTCTCCGCGATCCTTGCTGCCGACCTTCTTGCGGTTCACCCAGGCTGGGTGCCACCCGGCTGTGAAGAAATGTGTGGCACGGCCCCAGAAGCAGAAACAAAAAGGCGAAACGAACGGCATCGACGTGGGAGACATCAAAAGGCACAACAGTCGTACTCCACCCCATTGAACAATCACATACATGTCTGCTGTTTGATCTAGAACACGATGAACGCGTTGTGCTTCAGCGTGGCCGCGCTCCCGCAACTGCCCACGTGGCCCCCCTTGGCAAGCCACTTTTTGTAGCCGTCCGGGAAAAGGGGTGCGGGCATAAAGAAAGGGCTGAGGTACAGGAGGACGATTAGCTCGCGCAAAACGTGGGTTTCGGCCTCCAGAAGCATGGTGTTCGTTACGCGCGGCACGCGGAACACGCCTTGCACGGATATGCAACACGTGTTATTCGGTTTCCAGAGGGACACCTAGAATCGACCGCTTAGAACAGGTAACACGCGTAACACGCGCGGCACACGGAGCACGAAAGCCAAGGTAGAGGCGACGGCACGATACGCTTCTCACATGGAAAACGGTGGAAATGAACAAAACGGATGCTTCCACGACGTCCGGCACGTTGGAAAACCCCCAAAAACAACAAAAGCTTATGGATTCATTTTTGACGAACAAAAAACGTTGATTCCATTCTCCGCGTGGTAGACAAAGGAATGTTAGTGTACACGCTTGCAATGCCAATCGGAACAATCGTAACAGTTTGGTCAATGGCATATCACACAAATTTATGAAACTGATGGCACGGAACAAAAGGTGTTTGCCCAACCATACTCAAGGCAGATACTCTAGGTCACCTGTATATGCGCAAAGCAATTGCACAAGTGCATTTTCTGGGTGTGGGACATGGGTCTGTGGTGCAGGGGCAGGTGGTTGTGTCCAACGTATGATGCAAAACGGCCAATACTAGCGTGCATTAGTACCCTGACAGTTCTCAGAGAGCGGCCAATGTGTGTGTGTACATGTGTGAAACAGCATGCCAATGTGTGTGCACGCATGTGTGCATCTGTCTTTTGGTGGACCCACTCTCGCAGATCGGACACGCCAAAGCAGTGCCATAACTTGCCAACAAAGAACGAATTGGACGCGCATGAAGGGGCGTGCAGCATTACCGCCGACACGCACGTGCTGGCCACACGCAGGTGGCAAGGGCGCAAATGATCAGAGTAGACATTGTGCCCTTTGACGCACTGAGGGGAGCGATGCGTGACGAGCGCCTTCCCATAGCACACAATAGCTATCCAACTTTGCCTCGAACACACATCACACCTACCCCATTTCGTGATCGTGGCAAACGAACCTTGCCTCCGCCTCCAGCATATACAAAAACTGCTGACAACACTGCAACTATGAAGCCAAGTCCAGGTACTGTACTTTCGCAAACTCCAGTGCAACTCCATGTTTAGAGCGTGCACCTAATGTAATTGTTGCTTGGTGCTTTTGTTGTGCTTCTTGTGAGGAACTATTGCCTTTTTGCGCCTTTTGGCTGTTTTGCTTACCTTCCATTATGTGTTATGTGTACTTTTGTAATGAGACCAACATTTTTTTTGCGCCAAGTGGTAGTCGGCGCGCCAACTCTTGACTTACTAGCAAGCACGCAGCAGGACCAGGAGGAAGCGGAACACCGTTATAACATGGACTGTCAGAGCAAGAGTGACATGGTTGTGCATTGTCCGGCACACGAACAACACACTGTCTTCTCTCCTGGTCCCTATCCTTGTCGTTCGCTTTATCCTATCATCTGACCCACGGTATGTATTTGTACCATCACATGCTGTCCATTCCCTACATCTCCACACTGTACACGTACTTGTGACTACAAGGATCACAGATGCGTCACCGTGTGTCGTGCACTGGGTCGTTTTACTCCTTGGCTCACAAGTTCAATAATTTCTTGTCAAAACATAAAAAACCTACCGCCCCCTCCCTTCATCTTTCTACTACAGCAGTTGTCGCATCGTCACGAACCTTGCCATTCACAGGCGGTCGAAAAGACGCCTCAGTGGTGCTCTCCACCAGCTCTGTGGGAGGCCACACTGCCCTATACCTGTCATCAGGGATCTAAAATTGTGGAGCAGGTGTCTTTTAGTAGAGGCATACCAGAAGGACTTGTAAATGAGTGATAAAACTTGTGGTTCCACACCTTGCTGGCATGTGGGGACTCTCGATGTACCCACTGCAGCCACTCTGGGTCCCCTGGATTAGGCAGAGGTAAGTCATGGGTGGTCCCTTTCCTCACCAGTGACATACTCAGTGAGAGTCCCGTCCCTCCGCTGGAGACGGCCTTCGGAAGAATGGAGCCCTCACCCCAGGTCGTCAGTGGGCCCCAATCGTCCAACTTCAGTGGGATTCCCTGCATATGGTTGGTGATGGATACTACTGTGTGTTCCACGAGGGGAAGGAGGTGCTCTCCTACTTTGACCAACACGATACATTCCTTTGTCTACAGAGACATCATTTGTGACGAGAGACACACGAAATGTTCCAAGCGTTCTGGACGAATTTAAAAAAAGGTTCTACGACGCGCACAACGTCCGGAACGCGCAGAACGAATCGGTGTGGCTCCGGGGACACATGGAGAGCCACGCGTGGAATACGCGCGCAACGCGTACGACGCGCATGACGTGTTGTGGAACGGTGTACCATTGTTGGGGGGGGGGGGTCCTCACCGTTGGGTATCGAGCCTACCCGGTTGTTCCACCCGGGTTCGCACTGGTCCCATGGGTAGGGGTGGCAGAGGCTCCGCCTCCATGACCGTCTCGTTCCGCCCCACCACGCCCATGACACTCTGCACGTGGGGGCGTCCCCGAAGCACTTGATGTGCATGTGCTTCCCGCACGCTCCACACGCCCAATGTGTACTCCCGTGGCGGCAATGCGTGCACAAGAGGCGGCTCGCAAAGCGCTTCGGTGCATGCACCGTGGGGACCGCAACAGTTGGCGTTGTGTTGTTGAACTCCGCGGCGCTAAAGTACCGCTGCTTGAGGATGCCCCATTGGAATTCCCACATGGTGGTCTTGTCGTCCACCAATCCCAATGGCTTGGCGGTGGCAAAGGCATTGCCGGCCGCGTACCGCACCATGAACGCACGCACAACGTGGCTCCAGGTCATTTGCCTCCCGAGTTGGCGCATTTGCAGCGCCATCTGGTTGGCCCCATCTACGGCACGGGAGAACTCCCGGTAGCACGCTACGACCGGAGGGAGAGGGTTCCCTCTCCGGTCTTTGAGCACCTCCTCTCCATACCAACCATTGGTAAGGAAGGGGACCAAGCGTGGGGGTTGGTGCCCCACCTTCGGGTTCTTGTACACGGCAAGTTCATAGTTCTTGTCAACCACAATTGCCCGTGCCATGTCGCCCTCCTGGGTAAGGGCGGCTGCCCTTGTAAGGCCGGCATCTCGCTTATCACGCTTTGAAAGCATGAGAAACGACCGACGTTGGGCCGCGAATTCCTCGGCAAGCCCATGACTTCCGAAGAAGCTGTCCGCACAAAGGACGGTGGACTGAGGGATCATCCTCGCCCATAGACGCATGATACCCTTAGCGTCGTACTTGCCGCAACATGACCCAAAGCGGCGGACCTTGCCGTGACGCCCGGTGTAGAGGTAGACGTCGAAGACGTAGCCCCCCCCGTTGTCCGCAAGGACGTACAATTTGATGCCCGTAGAATGGGGCTTACGGGCAATGTATTGCCGTAGCCCCAGGCATCGGCCACCACTATGGGGAACGACAGCCTCGTCCCCAAAAACCGCCCCACCAATTTCCCATGCAGCGCTCCATGTTGCGTTGCACTCCTCAATCAAATCCGTCACATCGGTCCGTAATAACTGTTGTAGACGGTGGTAGATTTCCCGGGTGAGTAGGGACGCCATATACTTGTTGTACGCAAGGTGGCGCTTGTCCCAGATCCCGTTTACCTGCATTAGACGTAGCATTCCCAAGCAGATTAGGAAATCATTTTACCTGCACAGTGGGATGCAGGTGCTAGTGGTGTAGCACACGTACGACACATTGCACATGTCGTACGCGTGTACAGTGCAGCTTCTACCATTGCCCCTCGGGCCTAGAGAGACGGTCTTCGTGTCAAATGCGTCCTACAACGATCTCAATGGCGCTGGCCAACTTAGCGCGTCCTACAGCGATTTCACTCAGCGGATACGGCGTACACGTCGCGCACCACATACTTTTGCACCCATGGGAGCAGGGATCGGTGGTTGGTTTCCAGTAGGATTGCACGCTGCAGGCCACATATGGGTCGCAGCATATACTCCAAGATCTCATTTGGGGAATAGGCCCATGGTTTCGATCTTCCTGGTCGAACACCATGCTCCAGATTTGCGGCTCAGTCCGCACGCGGTAGGGGTCCCGATTGGAGCTTCTCCAATGCTGGCATGTTGATGAGCTGTGCAGACCAAGAAGGGGGTCTCATGTAGGTGGGCTACGTTGGCTGCAGAGCATGCAGAACGCGTCTAACACTAAAATTGTCCCTGGAGCCCTACGCGGAGACAACACGCGCGACGCTCTGAACGCGTACAACGACCGTACCTGATGCCGGGGACACGAGGAAAGACAGCATGCGCAACACGTAGAGCACGAAGAACGCGGGGTCAGAACGTTTTTTCCGAGCAACAGTCCACGAAGAATATATATATATATATATATATATATATATATATATATATATATATACATATATATATATATATATACATATATATATATATATACATATATATATATATATATATATATATATATATATATATATATATATGTATATGTATATATATATATATATATATATATATATATATATATATATATATAGTCATAGTCATAGTCATAACCACTTATCATGCCGTCTACTGGTGTTACCGGGCATCTCGCACCGACAGGTGGTTCCTGCCTTGCTCGATCCCGTGGGTCCCAGGGCTGCCTGAGGTGGCCCACAGCATGACGGAGGACCCAGAGGACCGGGGATACCGGCCAACCAGGCTTTGGGGGCAGTGGCAACTGCAGAGCGTTAGCATTAGCAACGGCGACGAGCGCTGGCCCGTTTGTTCGCCGGGGGTAAGGGTCAAGGCATGGCAGAGCTGCAGCACTGCAACAAGCAAGCACAACTCCTAGGGGTGCAGCACTGCAGCAACCAAGAAACAAAGCAGCAAGCATGGGCACAAGACGAGATTGAAGATGGCGATGCTACCCACGTGCTGGCTCGAAGGCCTTGGGGCCTGCAGCAAGCCCAGCGCTGCCCCAACCGTAGTCACCAGGGTACTCACCGGTCAAGTAGTCTGGGACGTTGCTGTCCGCAGCGTTGGGGCCCAACCACCTCTTGCGGTGAGGACCACAACAGTCCGACAAATCCACCTGGGGCTCCTTCTGCTTCCCAGTATCTGTGAACTTGGCCACAGACGGCGTGTACTGGCCGGCTTGCTCAAGGGTCAACCCGTTCACCGCGAACGGATCAGCATTGTGGGAGGCCCAGTGCTCAACAGGGCCCTGGCCGGTGACGGCAGCCTGCACATAGTTGCCGAACAAGGAGAGCATCGCCATTCGGCCCTCCTTGATCTCCTTCACCTTCAGTTCGGCAGCCGTGTCAGGGTCGTCGGCCAAACCCAGAGGGTCAAATTGCTTGCCACTAGGGTTCACCAGATCAAGGTCCCGTCCACCGAATGGACCACCGTTCTCACGGTAAGCCTCGATGGCACCCTTCACGACAACTTGGCTGGCCAACTCGGCGGTTTTTTTTTTTCCTCCACCGCTCGCCACTCGTCTCTCCCCCCGGCGTTTCGGTCTGTCCTCTGCCCCCCCCCCATGTCCCCTTGCCGTCTCCGTGCTGTCCTCGCCCCTTTCTTGGGTGGGTGGGGGAGAAGGGGGTGGGGGGGGGGGGCGTCCTCGCTGTCCGTCCTGTGGCGTAAGCACGTCGCAAGCACGGCGCAGGCACGAGGCGCGGCACTTGTCCCTCTGCAGGGGGGGGGGGGGCTTGCCGTGTGGCTCCCGTCATCGCCCTTCCTACCCTGCGTTCGCTCCCCCGGTGCCCCCCCCGCTGGGGCTTGCACGGCGCGTGCTTCCTACGGGCACGGTCGTGTGGTCCGTCCCGCACCCTCCCTCCGCCGCCTCCCCACCTTGCCGCTTTGTCCTCGGGGGGGGGGGGGGGGGGGCGCTGTCCGCCCCTCCCTACCTTCACCCCCCACCCTTGGGGGGGCGGAGGTGTGTGTGGGGGGGGGGGGGGGCTTGTCGTCTTCCCTTCGTTGCACGCATGTCGCAGGCACGACGCTAGCACGGCGCAGGCATGAGGTGCGGCACCTGTCCCTCTGCAAGGGGGGGGGGGGCATGCCGTGTGGCTTCCGTCGTCGCCCTTCCTACCCTGCGTTCGCACCCCCGATGGTCCCCCCGCTGGGGCTTGCACGGCGCGTGCCCTCTTCGGGCACGGTCGTGTGGTCCGTCCCGCACCCTCTCGCCGCTGCCTCCCCACCCTGCCGCTTTGTCCTCGGGGGGGGGGGGCGCTTTTCGCCCCCCCCACCTGCATCCCCCACCCTCGGGGGGGCGGAGGTGTGTGGGGGGGGGGGGCGCCCTTGTCGTCTTCCCTTCGTAGCACGCACGTCGCAAGCATGGCGCAGGCACGAGGCGCGGCACTTGTCCCTCTGCAGGGGGGGGGGCCTGCCGTGTGTCACCCGTCGTCGCCCCTCCTACCTTGCGTGCGCACCCCCGGGGGGGCGGAGGTGTGTGTGGGGGGGGGGGGGGCGCCCTTGTCGTCGTCCCTTCATTGCACGCATGTCGCAGGCACGACGCAAGCACGACGCAAGCACGGGGTGCGGCACTTGGCTGCAGCGGGGGGGGGGGGTTTCTCCTTTGGGCCTTCCCGCCCTCCTCCACGGTATAGGCTCCGCACCCCAGGATCTCCAGCCGCCGTTGCCCCTTGGCGGTAGTCGCCAGGACGCGCACGGCGCACGGCACGACGCATGGCAACTATCCCCTACCCTGCCCCCTCTGCTCCCTCCCTCGCCCTCAGTGCTCGCATGGTGCTGAGCAATGCCCCTGCCTCCCTCGTCGCTCCCTCTCTCTGCTCCGGCTGTCCGGCCTTCGCTCGCCTCCTTAGTGTCCTACCTCTTTCGCCCTGTCCGTGCCCTCTTCCTCCGTCCTTGCTGGCCCTCGATGCTTGTCACTACGCAGGCACACAGCACACTGCACCTTCGGGGGCGGGCTGCCTTGTGGCAGCACGCCGCGGCACCCCGCCTTGCCCAGAGCCCCCGCGCGCCGCGGGCGGCTCGCTCGGTTGTGGGGCACCATGTTGCCCCCTTCTCTGCCCTGCCATCTCCGACCCTCTGCCCTCCGGCTAGCGCGAGCACAGTGCGGAGCAATTCGCGAGGCAGCGCTCCCTCTCTGCCCCCCTCTCTGCCCCGGCCCCCCGGCCCTGTCCTGCCCCCTGTCCGCTCGCCCCCCCTCACCTTGCCCTGCCCCTCGTCCCTGGTTGCTGGGTCTCCGGCCTCCTGTCTCTCTGTCCCCCTCCTCCCTGTATTCCCTCGGCGTGCACCGTGCAGAGCATTGCGCAAGGCAACCCTCCCACTCCCTCTCTCCCTTGCTGCCCCCTGGTGTCCTGAGCTCCCGGTTTGTGGCACGCACCTTGTACCGCACACGATACCTCCGGGGGCAGGCTGCCTAGCGGCCGCGGCACGTCCAGGGCCCCCGCTCGCCGCAGGCGGTCAGCTCGGTCGCGGGGCACCCTCGTCGTTCTTGCCCCTGGTCCGCTCACACTAGCCGCTCTCCGGCCAGCGCGAGCACGGTGCGGAGCAATTCGCGAGGCAACCCTCCCTCCCTGCTCCCCCCCTCTGCTCCCGCCCCCTGGCCCAGCCCTGCCCCTTGTGTGCTCGTTCTCCCGCGTCCTCCCTTGCCCCCCTTCCCAAGCCCCTGTGTCCCTGGCCCTTTGTCTCCCTGTCTCCGTCTTCCCTTTACCTCCCCGGCGTACACTTCGCGGAGCAATACGCGTGGCATCCCTCCCTCTCCCCCTTCACCTTTCCGCCCCCTGGTGCCCTGGTCCCTGGGCTAGAGGCACGCACGTCGCACTGCACCCGCCTGTGGCCTTTTTCCTAAGTGCCCTACCTCTTTCGCCCTGTTCGTGCCCTCTTCCCTCGTCCTTGCCGGCCCTCGTTGCATGACACTACGCAGGACACTGCACCTTCGGGGGCGGACTGCCTTGTGGCAGCACGCCGCGGCGCCCCGCCTTGTCCAGTGCCCCCGCGCGCTGCGGGCGGCTCGCTCGGTTGTGGGACACCTTTTTGCTCCTGCCCCACGTTTGCTCTTTCATGCCGCCGTGGCACGCCCCCTTCCCTGCCCTGCCACCTCTGTCCCTGTGCCCTCCGGCCAGCGCGAGCACGATGCGGTGCATTTCGCGAGGCAGCGCTCCCTCTCTGCCCTCCCTCTCTGCCCCGGCCCCCTGGCTCTGTCCTGCCCCCTGTCTGCTCGCCCTCCCTCGTCCTCCCTTGCCCCCCTTCCCATGCCCCTGGGTCCCTGGCCCTCTGTCCCCCTGTCCCCGTCCTCCCTTTACCCCCCTGACATACACTTCGCGGAGCAATTCGCGAGGCATCCCTCCCACTCCCTCTTCACCTTGCCGCCCCCTGGTGCCCTGGTCCCTGGGCTTGTGGCACGCACGTCGCACTGCACCCGCCTGCGGCCTTTGTCCCTCTACGCCCGCCCTGCCCCCCCCTCCCTCCCCTGCCCTTTTCCCCCTCGGACACTACGCAGGACACTGTGTAGGCAAGTCGCAGGCACGTCGCAGGCATGTCGCAGGCACGCACCTGGCCTCTATCGGCGGCGTCGTCGGGCTGGTTGGCACCACGCTGTGGCCGCCCGCCGCTGCCACAGCCCCCGCAGGAGCCGCCGCCGCGGGCAGCCACTCCAAATGCCGCGGGGGGCGCGGCCCTGGTAGGCCCCGGCTGCCCCCCGGCCAAGGTTTCACCGCACCTGCACCTTGCCCACCAGTTGTACTCTGGGCGCCGGACTGCACGTGCTGCCAAAGAAGCATCACGCTGCAGCTGCCCGCCGCTGCCACAGCCCCCGCAGGAGCCGCTGCCGCGGGTGGCCGTTCCAAATGCCGCGGGGGGCGCGGCCCTAGCAGGCCCCGGCTGCCCCCCGGCCAGGGTTTCACTGTACCCCCCGCGGCGCCTGGTCGCCGGGGGGGATCCATCAAAAGTTCCTGTAAGAGATCGAAAAAAAATATATATATATATCCTTCCGTCCACCACCCAAAAGCCCAAAGCGAAAGCCACAGTAATGTACAAAAACGGACCGGTGGTCAGACCTCACCACCATCATTCGTCCCCACGGCGGAACCACTTGTCCCTGCGCTCAGGGGGTGGCAAAAACCATTGTACAATAACGAACAATATATCAGGCAGCGTCAGCGACACCAGCACTGTGGCGTCTGCTGCGACGCTGCTGCTGGTGCGGTGTGCGTGTGCGGTGGCGGTGTGTGAAAAAAAAGAGGCTGGGACACCTGCCGTCCTGGAACACGGGGCGATGGCGCTGGGGACACAACGAGAGACAACGTGCGGAACGAATACGACGCGCGGCACGCACCTGTGACCTGGTTCGCCAGTGTCCATCCTTGGTTCTTCCACCTCCTCCTGCTTGATCGGTGGATCGTCCATCAGGGCGGCTTCCTCGGGCACCACGCAGGCTTCATCTTGCGGCGACGGAGCTGGCGGTTGCCGGAGCTGTTCTTGGGGCGGCGGTGGTGGTGGGTGCAGCTGCTGTTGCTGGGGCGGCGGCGGTGGTGGTTGCCGCTGCTGGTAGTATCCTTGACGTGGAAGCCTGAGACGTCCAACATCTCGGACCGCGGGCCTCGAGGCCGGCCTCCAGTGCCGAGGACTCCCCGAGCCTCTCGTCCGGAAAGGCTTGCCAGCGGGATACCCCCGGGTTTCGGCTTTGGGTCCTCCGCCTTGAATTCCCCGGCCTCCGCGCAACCACTAACGCAATCGCCAACGCGACGGAGAATGCTCTTTGCGGCGCCCTCTGCCCCGGCAGGTGGGTACAGCGTCTGGAAATGCTCCATCGCCCTCGTGACCGAACTGCAGCTCTTGGTTCCACAGGACAGCACAGCTTGGATCGTCCGCGGCTCAGCGCGGCTCAGCATGGTCGCGGCGAGGCCCAGATCTTGACGCACTGTAGTACACGAAAGACGCGGTAACGACACGAATGTCTCCGAGGGACACATGCGGAGACGACGTGCGCAACGAATTACACGCGCGCAACATGAGCGACGGTCCCCGGGGACGCAAGGAGAGCCTCCATGCACAGCACTCTGCACGTAGTGCACACGCATACCTTCAGCCGCAGTTGCCGCCTTCAGCTGTCCGCAGCAGTTCTTGTAATGGTGGACGAAAGTCCCCAGCGAGTAGCCGTACTCGTTGTTGAAGAAGCCCTTCAGGATCTCGATGGATCGAACACCGTGCGCCGATCGGGTGAACTACTCCTACCTTGCGTGCCCAGTGGGGAGCTTGCTTGGCGGGCGGCCATGGGTCTCCACCAGGAAATGGGGCCTCGCCTTCTCCTTCCCCTTCTTCAGTGCCTCCGTCTTTGCCGCCTTCAAGACCCCCTTCTGCAGCACTGTGCTCTTCTCGGCACTCTCGTCGCTCTCACTGCTGCTGCCTGAGCTGCCGCTGCTGCTACTTGTGCTGCTCTTGCTGCTGCCAGTCTTGGAGCTGCTGCTGCTTGCACTTCCCAATGGTGACAGTGGTTCCTCCGGCACTTCCAGGTGTGTCGAGCGTGGGGCGCGCCGGGGCTGCGAAGCCATCCGCGCTAGCTCCGCCTTGATCTGCTGCACCTCGTCCGGAACATCGTCGTCGTCTTCTGCCACGATCCTCTTGCCTTCCCCTTTGGGTCCTTTTTCCTGGGCTTTGCTTCTTCTTTCCGCTCCTCCCGCTTCTCTTCCTTCCTTCCTTCCGGCTTGCCCTTGCTCTTGTCTTCGGCCCTGTGCTTCTTCTTCTCCTTTTTCTCCTTCTTGTGCTTTTTATCCGCCTGCAGGACACAAAGAACGCGTAAAACACGATCAATGTCGCCGGGGACAGTATGAGGGACAACGCGCGCGACGCGCAAAACACATAGGACGGTTCAGATAGGCTCGAGGGACCGTTACAAAGACAAGACCACAAACGTCCGGAACATGCAGAACATGTAGCTTTTCGGGTTCATCGGGGACAAAACCCCACAATGATGCAGCACGGATCTTGTCGACGGTGATGGACACGGTGCCCTGCAAAGAAGCACGGGGGGCAGGGAGGAGGTGCAGTAAATCATCGTAATCAAACACTCGGAGCCGGTAAATGACCGAAGTATACCTGTGCTCTGGTGCCCTCGATCTTGCGGCCCTTCTCCTTCGTTGTACGGACCATGTACGTGCAGGACTGCGTCAGCGTCAAAATGCAATGATTGCTCTTCGTCTTTTTATCATACACTTCTTCCATGCCGGAGACCCACCCGGCATGGTACCCGGCTGCAAAGAAGTAGTGAAGTCACCAGCGGCACACGAACAGGCAACACGTGAAACTCCAAAAACTCGAACATTGCACACATACATGTTTGCTGCTTCACTTGAAAAAACACCGCCGCAATCTAGTCCTTCGTGACGTCGCAGCACGACATGGGGTCGCACTCGGTGAGGTGAGTGTGGTGTAGCCGGTGCTGACTGGGGTACAAAGGCAGCATGGCACATAGTGCTGAGCAACGAAACAAAAACCCGGCACAGGTGCCGGGGAACACTGAGAGCGTGCTGAACAGGCAATTCGGCCCTGGGGACAAGAGCAGAGCCACCACGCACCACCCGCAGAGCAAGCCCTCTCACGGCGTAACTGACGCGACTTGGACATGTACACGCAGTTCTCCGAAGGCCCCCTGTGGGCCACGGCGGTGTCACGCTCAGGGCGTAACTGACGCGACTTGGACATGTACACGCAGTTCTCTGTCACACATGCATTGCAAGGCGTGCACAAGTGCTGCAAAACACGTAAAACATACTTCACAAAGTAATTGGCGCCGGGAACAACTGTGGAGCCAGACGTGAGAAGCGCGCAGCACGCGCGGGACACGCGCGACGTTGTTACCTACTTGTATGGGGTCATGCAGGACATGTAGGACACGTATGACAGTGGAGCCACGGTCAGCAAAGTGGCTCTACACCCAAAAATGATGAAATTTCAAAAAACGGACAATTCCAGTGCGTTCCTCGCCCTCAAAAACCCCTAGAGGCAACCAAACCTCAACGCAGACATGCACAACAAATTCGGCTCCCGAGAGCCATAGACAAAGGAATATATGTTGTCCCGATACCGTGAGAAACACACTATCAGCTTGTCACTTATAGACGCGGGGAGGTGTATCCTTGCATCAGCATAGGGGGAGGATGGGCGCAGAAATTCGCCCAAAACTGCCCGTAGGGGATCATATGATGCAAAAAATCTCTGTACCCTTCAACGATTGCGCCTGGTTGACTGCTTTATCACTGTTTGTACTCTTGCACCTGTAGCTCCATCCCAGGGGGTAGTATTTACAAACAAAATTGATTATGTCCCTGCGGGGGAGGATACCTGCGCAAAGATGCGGTCTAACGGTGACCACCACCCTGAGTAGCCTCTTTCGGTAAGTGCATCTGTGGTCACCTGATGGACTTGTTTTGCTTTATGTATACCCTTGCTGGGACTCAGCACTGACGCTGGATGATAATCGATCACTTGCGGTATACCTGATGCAGAGAAATGCCAGCCCCGTGCCTGGAGGAAACTCAGCAGGGGTAGGGCATTATCCGGGTATGGTTGCACTTTTTCGTGTAGCACATGTGCTTTGGGAAAATACAAGAACCTGAACTCGCGCCATGCTGCCCACAATTCTGCGATCTGTTTAGAGAGGAAGCCGCCTGTGGGCACACCTTTTGACCCTTGGGACTGTATCAGCTACCCTAGGTGCACGAGCGTGTTACAGTGCCTGTCAAAGTCAACGAACCTCAAAACCTCATGCTCTAACGGCACATAAAAATTCCTGGTCGAGCAGAATCCCACTCGGTCTAAATCCTTCTTACCCCCCCGCACAATGGAACACCACGCTTTCTTGCCTCGCGTTTTTTGCGCGCACTGTCGTCATGGCCCAGCGTATGGCCGCCATTGCCTCCTCTTTGGGGATTTGCAAAAACATGTCACTCATGTCGCGCCCGCGGAACTCTACGCAGTCATTGTGTCCCCTCAATCTAGTCGCCAGCCCTACTTGGTCCATGACTCCAAGGAGCATCGGAAAGCCAAGTCCCAGCGTCGAGTCATAGATACATTGACAGGTCACCTGTAGGGTCGTGCTGATGATTCTACTGTAGGACTGCAATACATGGTTTTTGTAGGATACAACATCGCGCCACTTCAGTGCGGGCTCATTTGGGTCCTGTTCTGGCGACTTCCACTTTATTAGGCTAAATAACGACGGAGCACTAGGGTATCCGGTTCCCTCCCGGGGACACAGAAAAGCCTCCGTAAAGAACTCATTGGCACCTTCTGGGGTGCCAAAACTTGCGGGACAGTCCCAGGTTTTCGCGCCGTCGAGGATTTGTGCCTCGCGCGCACGTTGCAGGGTAATGCTGCACACTGCAGCTGTCAGCTATGCATCGTCTGGCGCCCACCCAAATAGCTGGAAGCGATTGCCGCATACCAGGGAATCCACTGTTCGCATATCATACAGTTTGTGACAAACTCAACTGATGCGTGTCAGCTTTTTATCCCACACTCCCAGTCGTAAACCCAGCTGTCTTGGCACCTTGCGGATCTGCGGCGCCTATGCAATGTCAAGCCATGGGTGTGCTGCAGTTTGGTCCTTTAACGCAACACAGATTTTGTGACATACCTGGTTGTGATCTCGTGCACCACTTGTGACGACAACACTCCCTTGTCAACAAACATGTGTGCCCGGGCATGCCATCAATGAAGGTAAGGACAGTTCAAGCAAGGAGCAGCGCAGATCGTCCATTTCTTCAGACACACTGTTACTGCTGGATATAAACTGATTGCGTGCATTTCCTGTCACGACATCAACAAATTGTGGACCAAGCAGTGCTTTCCAGTCGCAGTGACTTCTCAGTACTACATGGTCCATACACCCTCCCACTGTTGTACCGTTCCGTTCCCGAATGACAGGGCACTGACACAGCTTGTCCTTTAGAACAGAGTGGGCGCCCTGCAGGGGGGAGGAGAGCTGTTGCAGTATTGCATTGACTGCAGTCCAGTACACGCACGACTTTGACAGGCCGTGTTTTGTTGCAAAGTCTGTAGCATTCTGTGCTGTAGTAAGGCCTTGTGACAGGAGCTGTGCTGGCAGACACTGTTTGCTTGTAGGCAGCGCTTGTTGCACAGTGGGTCCTGGGTCACGAATCACGGAGATTGCCTTCCCATACCACTCTCTGAGGCCCCTGGGTGTCTTCAAGTTTTTGAACGCAGTCACGCACACTTTTTGTACCGCTTGTCTCAATTGTGGGTCAAAGGTCGGAAGCCGCAGGACCAACCTTCGCTGTAGATACACATTCCACATTGGCCTGGTAGTTCCTGCAGTTTCCGAAACAGTTTTTGTGCAAGTGGTGCCTCAATTCTTCCCAGAGTCGATATTCCGGGGACGACCATCTTTCAGAGCGGCACCCGTGTGAAATTACATTGCGGTCTTGTAAGATCATGCGTGTCATCTCACTGATGGATGTTTTTTCTGCAGTAAGTGTTCTAGAATGGGAGCCTACCATACATTCAATTCTCATGGCTTCAATTCCCCCGAAAGGGGTCACCTAGTTTAGGGTGGGACCGAGGACAGTATTCCACCATCGCTCTGCCGCCCTTGGGTGTCCTGCTATAGCTCGTTGTAGTGCAACAATTGTGAATCGTGAAGGTCCTTCACGTGCAAGCATGCGTGCGAGAGAGGGCAGTTTCCTGAAACCCATTGCGGATCGAATTTTTTGTGTGCCGCAGTCCGGTGTAGTGGTTCTTTAAGGACTTCGCTTTTGCAGATGCTTTTTATATGTATCCAAAAGGGAGCGCTGCTGTGTAACGCACCACGTTTGGCCAACGTAGGGGGGGTAGGGCCCACAAATTGTGTAGACAGACGCCCCCAACTCTCGCACATCCCATGTCAGTGACATCTGCGCTAGCCTGGCTATCCTCCTGACCTTGGCATCTTTGGCATTACTTAGCAGTTTGTTGCTCTCGTGCAGTGCGTCTTTGACCTTCTCCCATGGTGTTGGGCGCAGTTTCAATAGCGCGTCGCGACGTTCCGCCACTGCATCCCATTCTTCCCAGAATTTCCGGAGTTCCCTGCCGGAGAATCCTGACACGTGTGTATTTTGTGGGTCCAAAAACACCGGCAGTGTCGACCATGAGGCCTTGTTTTTCTTGCCGACGAGGTACTTCATCGCATCACAGAAACCCGGCTGATCTATACCAGCCCCCACATGGCCAACCCCACTTTGAAGGATATACCATTCCCATGGTCCCGCAATTTTGCTCCATTGTTCAGAGCCATCTAGCTTATACTGGTACATTTGTAGGGATGGGAGGACAACAAAATTGAAAGCCCGACCTTCCGGTTCCCCGGCCGCAACCCAGGAGTTCCAAGGCAGACTCTCATCTCGTTGGATCAACAGCACAATCTTAAACCCCTGAAAACTGCGTATGCGTCTATCAAGAGCCTGCATATCTGCTACTGAGGGAGAGGGGTTGTGTGTTGCATTAATAAAGACGCGGGTCATAGCATCATCTGCTGTCGCAGCCAGTACCGTCATTGCATGATGTGAATTCAAGGTGTTTTCTTCAATGTGGAGGTTCCAGAATTCTTCACTAGGTGCACTCCAGGGGTCGTCCCATAGTGCTGCCTGCAGGCCCATAGTATCTCTGTGGAACAACTCCCATCCTCCGGTCAGTCGAAACTTTCCGTCGCCTGAGAGTGTTGGTGACTATGTCGTGAAAGTAGTTTCAAACTTTTCCAGCATGTCCTGCCTCTCTGAAGGGGGAATATGATGCCATGTACTCCAACCAAACGCCTTGGTGAATCCGTCCCATAATCTGGTTTGTGTCCTTGAAGAAAAAATTCTTTTCATCGGCGGGTGATCGTATGTTCCTTTGTCCCAATCGACTTGCATGTGTGGTCTGTGTGTTTTCGTTGCTTGCCTCCACTGGCCAGCGAAAAATGTGACAGGTTTCCTGCAAGGGATTCCTCGTCGTCGTCTTCTGATTCATACTCAATCATGGCACGCGGTTTGGAGACCGCGTGTGGCCAAGGGCCCCCTGGTGCGCCCCCCGCGCCTCCCCAGGCGGAGGGCGTAGAGACACCCCCCAAGGGCCACCCTCCGGGCCCGAGGCCACGTGCAGGCCTCGTGCGGCTGGTTACAACATCGGGCGCATCGTCGGATACCGTAGGCAGTTTACAGTCGTTAGCCGGAGCTGCTCCCATTGTGCTGAGGTGATCCATACGCTGCCATAGGTCGGGGGACCCCAACACTTCAAGGCGTGGAACAAAATTAGAAGTGGCGCAAAAGGGGGCACTTTGGCTACATGACCCCTTCAAGGTGGGAGTGTCCCAACGCTTCAAGGCGCAGCACACGAATTCAAAAGTGGCCCCAAAACGGGTGTTTGGCTGCATAACCCTTGCCGTCTAGGGGCTCACCATCGCTGCAAACTGGGGTACAAAATCACAAATGCCCCAACAGTTACAGTGGTCGAATTGTGCTACACAACCCATGCTCTCATGGGGGTCCCGAAAGTTTGAAAGTGCGGGACGAAATCAGAAGTGGCCCAAAGTTGGGGCAGTTAGGCTACATAACCGCAACTGTCTCGGAACTGCCAAGCGCTTCAAAGAGGGGCAAAAATAAGACATGGCCCAAACGTGGGCGGTTTGGCTACACCACCCCCTATGTACGGGTTCCTGAATCTCTGGACCTACCCCTTGTGATGGTGTACATGCGCAGAGCGGAGGCAGAAGCCAAAGCACATATGAAGAATCCCCCAGCGAAAAAACCGAGGTCGAGGAGCACAACCCCCGATGAACGTCTGCCCACCATGATGGGACTGCCAACGGCAATCCCAACGATCAATCGATTGAACTCGACCAGTTCTACCTCTACACCAACTGCTGATCTGAAGCACCAACGGTATCAGCTGGACAGACGGAGACCGCAGCGTGGTGGTAACATCTTCTGCGGATTTTCGAAACACCAACACGTGTTTCATATCATAGCGACGAATGCTGATACTACCGAAGTACAGCCTGCACTTCAGCAATGGAGAAGACGATTGCAGACCTCTTCCCCGACTTGCCCATCTCTTCAAGACAAATCTTGGCACATTACATTGTCAACGCAGCACGTGTAGATCTAGATATAGAAAAACTGGAGGGCACTAGACGGCAGGTCAGGTGATAGGATAAAGCGAAAGACAAGGACAGGGACCAAGAGAGACGACAGTGTGTTGTTCGTGTGCCGGAGAATGCACAACCATGTCACTCTTGCTCTCACAGTCTACGTTATAGCGGTGGTCAGCTTTGTCCTGGTGCTGCTACGTGCTTGCTAGCTCACCCCACCTACCCGATACAGCTTGTGGCTCGGTGTTCGGCGCATGCAAAAGCCGTCAACGTATCCTACAACTATGTTGAGACAGTGGAAAATGCTCAAGAAATCGAAGCTGAAGAAAGCGGCACAAGGGGAACCAAATCAACTCCAAGGGCTCATCGCTCTGCTGAGGAATTTCGCTTCCACTGCTGAGGGTTTCCCGTATGGGAATGTTGCATCCTACGGCCACGCTGGTTTTCAGCAACACCAGCACCAACTGGGAGGACCACCACCGGCATGGCAGCAGTATAACCCCTTTTACTGGTGTTTTGAAGTGGGTCACCTTGCCAGGTCACACAACCTACCGTGGAACGCGGAGATCTCGGAGAAGTGGCAGAACAACAAGAACTCGTGGCATTTAGTCAAGGCGCTATCAGACTCCGGGAAAAATCCGAGCCAAATTGCCGCTCCGCTGAAAATTGAACTAAGCTTTCCTAAGCACATGGGAAAGATGGAGAAGCTGTGCGCAATAGGTGCAGAGTATGCCAAGATCATGCTGGAAGCTGCACACGCGAATGGCTCCGAGGTTAAGGTCACAAAAAAAGAAGAAGAAGAAGAAGAAATCGCAAGATGACAACGCCGAAGATGCAGAACGAAAAAAAAATGGAGATGGATATCAAACATGAACCGGAAGACGAGGCCTAGACCAAAGGACGAGGAACAGCTTTTGATTTCAAGGCGCCAACCTCGCACACTGATATGCTTGAGAAAGAGAGTCGGTTATCCACCAAACAGTTCGAAGTGCAACGACTGTCCTCGAGAGTTTCGAGTGTCGCGATAGACGTAGCATATATGAAGACAGACTTGGCTGGTGTAAAGTCCACGGTCGTAGACATGAAAGTGGACCAATCAGGAGCACAGGCTGCAATGTATGGTTTCTTTGAACTGCAGGGTGTAGACATGACACCGATGAGCAAGAGAATCCAACATGCCAAGAACAAAGCGAGAGCCGAACTTGAGGCACGTGGAACCACGCCAATGGGTGAGCGGCAGGAAAAAAGAGCACGCTGCGAGTCGGAGGACCATCCAATTCAACCACCCTGAAGAGCTACCATGGAGACTACCGCGGGACCGTTGGTCCAAGGAGAACGTCATCACGGCTTTCGAAGAAGAATTGGGCATGTTCTAACCGACGAACACAAAGCTCACACGAAAGCTACGGTGCTGGTTGCGCTGTCACATTTGCACCAACTGGGAATGTGCGGATGTGCACTCACAATACTAACCCTACACAGACATGCTTTGCGTTGCCCATTCGAGGCTGCGGTATCACTAAGGAAGGAATGATCCAATGGGCGACAAACATGGGGCCTATCAAAGAACCTTGGCTGAAAAAAGGCGACAGTGTCCATTCCCTACATCTCCACACTGTACACATACTTGTGACCGTACGGGTCACACATGCATCATTGTGTGTCGTGCACTGGGTCGTTTTACTCCTTGGCTCACAGGTGCCCGCCAAGATTTTCAGTTGCTTGTTCCTCCATTTCTCTTACTCCCTACACCTCTCCCCATTTCATATTACTTGTTGTCATATGGTCATAGACCTCATTTCCAGTAATGCCTCCGAAATCCAAAATTGGGAGGAAGGTCACCGTGCAAACTGGGCCACCGAACCCTGGCTCCTCCCCAATGATGATGTTCAGCGCGTCATGGAGGAGCACCAGGCTCGCTCCCGTGCTGACCATTTCCCCGCGGGCTTCCTCCCAACGTCCTACCGTCTCATCGCCGAGGATATGTCCACCTTCCCCAACATACCCCAAGGGCTGGTGGATGCGCAAGGAAGGTCTTTGGCTGAGGCAGGGAGGAACTTCCGGGAGCACGAGGGGCTCTTTTTCATTTTGCGAATCAATTGCACTTTTGTGCATTTTGCCTAAGAGACGGGTGTCCGCAACCACGGCATGGCATCAGTTATCCCATCCCCCTTTCCCGGGAGGAGAGGAATGTTCTAGGCAGGCCCAACCCAAAGCCCCAAGCGAATTTGGACATTGTGGAACGCACACCGGAGATCATCCCCGCCCCTTCCACCGCCTACATCACCATGTCCCCCATCCCGGTGAAACCTAATGTTCCCTACTTGGGCGATGTGGTCCTCTTGCAGGACGGCACCACTGCCACCTTCCGTGTGGCGCCCCTCGACCACCCACACGTGGCGCCCCTCGACCACCGGCACGTGGCCCCCGCGGATGAGTTGGTTGAAGGGTGCCCCACCCACCACCACGGGCGTCCACTTGGAGGATGAGGGGAGAGATAAGCAAAAGGTCTTGCAGGTGGAGCAAACTACTGCTGCAGAGTGGGTGAAGAGTGAGGGTTGGGATGTGATTGCTCACCACCTTGAGAAAGATGGTCTATTGCAACAAATCGTTGACATGGGGGGAGCTCAAGTTTCATGGATGGACAGTTTCCGTCAAAGGGGCAAATCTTTGTTGGCAACAAGTGATGTTGCCTAGAAGTCAGGTCCCCTGCAAGTGGAGGGTTTTATAGATTATCCAGAGAATTGAAAAAAATGGGGGATGCCCACAAGGCATGTGGAATGTCCATTACCTTGTGGGCCCATTTGTGGATAGACCACATGTTGGGATGGGCACGTAAATGGGGACAGGTTGCAATTTGCTCAGCTTCAAAGGGGAAGGGCGGCACACGGCTTTAAAGACTCAGATTTCAAAGCGAAGTTTTCGAAGTGAAGCTAAAGGCGGCCGGGTTTCCACACTGTGGGGGCAAGAAGTGCAAGGGCTGCGAAGGTTGAAAGCAAGCGGAAGGGGTTGGGGGAGGTCAACCGCTCTGATAACCTGGACTAAGGCTTGTACAACAAAAAATTTTCGGTGTGGGAGCAGTCATGGACAAAGCAAAAAGGTTTCCTTGAAAATGACCCATGGGATGTGCAGGTAACCAAGACCTTGGGGCCCTAGCAGGGCTGTCATTTGTGTGTGCCTCCTTCCTTCCTCGGACATTAGGCGTGTTAACACGGCCGGCCAACACAGAGGTAGAAAGTACCCCCCCACCCCCTCCTGTGTTGTGTCAACAAAGGCCCAACACAGACCTGAAAAGTACCCCCCCCCCCTCTTTGTCCACCCCATGGCAACACAAGAAGCCAAAGATTTTTTGTTGTGTTGTGTTGTGTTGTGTTGTGTTGCGTTGTGTTGTGTTGTGTTGTGTTGTGTTGTGTTGTGTTGTGTGGTGTGGTGTTCTGTGGTGTTGTGTGTTGGTGTGTTGGTGTTTTGGTGTGATGTTGTGTTGTGTTGTGTTGTGTTGTGTTGTGTTGTGTTGTGTTGTGTTGTGTTGCGTTGTGTTGTGTTGTGGTGTGCCGAAGGCGCTGTTACCAAAGGGCAAAAGGCCGGGATGTCTACCCACGGGTACAGCTAAACGGGCTGGGCTGTGTGTGTTGTGTGCGTGCGCGCAGTTTGTGGTCCTCCCTCACCAGGCAGTGCATCCTGCACTAGGCAGGGCATCCTGCACTAGGCAGGTCCTCCCTCACCAGGCAGGTCCTCCCTCACCAGGCAGGGCATCCTGCAGCAAGCAGGGCATCCCGCACCAAGCAGGGCATCCTGCACCAGGCAGGGCATCCTGCACCAGGCAGGGCATCCTGCACCAGGCAGGGCATCCTCCATGGGCAGGGCCCCTCTTGGGATTGTCCTCGGCGGCGGCGGCGGTTGTGCCGTGTTGCGCTGTGCTATGCTGTGCTGTGCTGTGCTGTGTGCTGTGCTGTGTATTGTGCCGCGCTGTGTCTTGTTGTGCTGTGCTGCGTTGTGATGTGTTGTGTTGTGTTGTGCTGTGCCGTGTGCTGTGCTATGCTGGTGCCGAGAGTGCTGGGTCAGGTTGTGGGCTGGATTTAGGGCAAGAGAGGCGGGGGGAGGGGGAGCTGGGTAGGGTTGCGGGCTGGTGTCAGGGCAGGAGGGGCGGAGGGAGGGAGGGAGGGCATCCTGCACCATGAACCGTGCAGGGCATCGTGCATTGGCAGGGCATCCTGCACTAGGCAGGGCATCGCGCACCGGGCAGGTCCTCCCTCTCCAGGCACGGCATCCTGCACGAGGCAGGGCATCCTGCACCAGGCAGGTCCTCCCTCACCAGGCAGGGCATCCTGCACCAGGCAGGGCTGTGTGTGTTGCGCGCACGCTGTGTGCGAGTGTGCTTCCTGCACCAGGCAGGGCATCCTGCACAAGGCAAGGCATCCTGCAGCAAGCAGGGCATCCTGCAACAGGCAGGGCATCCTGCACCAGGCAGGGCATCCTGCACCAGGTAGGGCATCCTGCATGGGTAGGGGCCTCACACTGGCAGGGCTCTTGGGGATGTCCTCGGCGGTGGCGGCGGTTGTGCCGTGCTTTGCTGTGCTGTGCTGTGTTGTGCTGTGTACTGTGCTGTGTGTTGCGCCGTGCTGTGTCGTGCTGTGCCGTGCTGTATTGTGCTATGCTGTGCTGTGCTGTGTTGTGCTGTATGCTGTGCTGTGCTGGTGCCGACAGTGCTGGGTCATGTTGTGGGCTGGATTTAGGGCAAGAGAGGCGGGGGGAGGGGGAGCTAGGTAGGGTTGCGGGCTGGTGTTAGGGCAGGAGGGGCGGAGGGAGGGAGAGTTGGGTAGGGTTGTGGGCTGGACTTAGGGCACGAGGGGCGGAGGGAGGGAGGGAGGGCATCCTGCACCATGAACCATGCAAGGCATCCTGCACCAGGCATATCCTCCCTCACCAGGCAGGGCATCCTGCACCAGGCAGGGCATCCTGCACTAGGCAGGGCATCCCGCACCAGGCAGGTCCTCCCTCACCAGGCAGGGCATCCTGCAGCAAGCAGGGCATCCCGCAGCAAGCAGGGCATCCCGCGCCAGGCAGCGCATCCTGCACCAGGCAGGGCATCCTGCACTAGGCAGGGCATCCCGCACCAGGCAGGTCCTCCCTCACCAGGCAGGGCATCCTGCAGCAAGCAGGGCATCCTGCAATGGCAGGGCATCCCGCACCAGGCAGGGCATCCTGCACTAGGCAGGGCATCCCGCACCAGGCAGGTCCTCCCTCACCAGGCAGGGCATCTGCCCCAGGCAGGGCATCCTGCACCAGGCAGGGCACCCTCCTTGGGCAGAGGTGGGAAGGGTTGCGGGCTGGATGTAGGGCAGGAGGGGCGGAAAGGGGGAGAGGTGGCTTGGGTTACGGGCTGGTTTTACGGCAGGAGAGGCGGGGGGAGGGAGTGTTGGCAGGGTTGTGGGCTGGATCTAGGGCGGGAGGGGCGGAGGGAGGGAGTGCTGGCAGGGTTGTGGGCTGGATCTAGGGCAGGAGGGGCGTAGGGAGGGAGTGCTGGCAGGGGTGTGGGTTGGTTTTAGGGCAGGAGGGGCGGTGGGTGGGAGCGCTGGGCAAGGCAGGAGGGGCAGAGGGAGAGAGAGAAAGGGGGAGAGGTGGCTTGGGTTACGGGCTGGTTTCAGGGCAGGAGAGGCGGGGGGAGGGAGTGTTGGCAGGGTTGTGGGCTGGATCTAGGGCAGGAGGGGCGGAGGGAGGGAGTGCTGGCAGGGTTGTGGGCTGGATCTAGGGCAGGAGGGGTGGAGGGAGGGAGTGCTGGCAGGGTTGTGGGTTGGTTTTAGGGCAGGAGGGGCGGTGGGTGGGAGCGCTGGGCAAGGCAGGAGGGGCAGAAGGAGAGAGTGGTGTGGTGTGGTGTGTTGTGTTGTGTTGCGTTGTGTTGTGTTGTGTTGTGTTGTGTTGTGTTGCGTTGTGTTGTGTTGTGTTGTGTTGTGTTGTGTTGTGTTGCGGCGTGGCGTGGCGCGTGGCGTGGCGTGGCGTGGCGTGGCGGGCTGTGCTGTGCTGTGCTGTGCTGTGCTGTGCTGTGCTGTGCTGTGCTGTGCTGTGCTGTGCTGTGCTGTGGTGTGGTGTGGTGTGGTGTGGTGTGGTCTGGTGTGGTGTGGTGTGGTGTGGTGTGGTGTGGTGTGGTGTGGTGTGGTGTGGTGTGTTGCGGCGCGGCGCGGCACGGCATGGCGTGGCGTGGCGTGGTGTGGTGTGGTGTGGTGTGGTGGGGTGGGGTGGGGTGGGGTGGGGTGGGGTGGGGTGGGGTGGGGTGGGGTGGGGTGGGGTGGGGTGGGATGGAGTGGGGTGGGGCAGGGTTGGGTGGGATGGATGGATGCATGGATGGATGGATGCACTGCGCTTGTTCCGGTGCGCTACACCGTCTGCCCAGGGCCCATTGTTTTCTTTCCGTGTCTCCTCGGCATATCACTGCATTCCCTGTTCCTCCCTTCCCCGATACACGCACTGGAGCATGCACTGAGCGGTCGCATTCATTCATCCTTCCAAGCATCCACGTACTTGCTCCTTGTCTGTGCATGTGCACTGCTTTCGTCTGTGTTCTCACCATTGCCACCCTTTACCCTTTCCCTTCCCCTGGTTGCCCCATGGTGTGGGGCCCCACATTCTTGCTTGCGGATATTGGAGGTGTCGTTTGGCTCCTCCCTTGCCACCTGCAGGAGAGCGGGGTTAGGTCATCTGCACACGGTCTATCGCCTGTTGCACTGCATGGGCCCATTCTGTCGCCTGGGCCCCCCCGGTTAGGCATATGACCATGTATGCACCGTGTCCCTCCCATACTACTTGTCGCATCACCCTGCACTGGGCTTGTGCCCTCTCATACCACTGCCTTTGCTGCGGTGTAACTCCTCCCTCGGTGAATGCTATGTAGCACAGGCCCATCCCAAAGGGTGGCGCCGTTACCCTTTGTAAGCCCTCTAGGGGCAGGCTTCCTATCCTCTTGTGGGAACCCCACGCTGCATGTTGGATGCTGCACAGTCGCATGTTCTGTACCCCCTTTGCTGCCAACCGCGCTTTAGTCCCCCACACTGCTGCGAGCAACGCCCATAGCAGCGGTGCTGGGATGGTGGTCTCTTGCCCCTCCCCTTCTTGGTACCTGCACCTGTCATCTGTATGCATCATAGCCGCATAGTGTCGCCCCGCAGGCAGGGCCCAATACTCTTTCCACAGCTCCGTGTCTGCAGTCGCTGTATGCCATATATACATGCCTTGTGTGTGCATGATGCGTAAACATAGGTGGCGTGCGGGCTCCACACTGAGCACTTGCATCGCCGCCACTACATCCGTGCTGGGTACCGCCGCTGTGTACATGGGCCAAAGGGTGATACCCTCTGTGTGCATGCTTTGCTCATACCACCAGCTGTGCTTGGGTGGTACCCAGAGCAGTAGTACTGTGGTGCCATGTCCCGTGAGCTGTACCCCCCCCCCACATTTGGTGTATTCGTACTCCTCGTTTGGTGTGTTCCCTGCACACTCGCGCAATAGCCCCCGTGCCCTGTACGACACTGTGCCACAGGTTGGGGCATCTCTGGTGTGCATGTGTCACTCTGCATGCATATGTTCCCTTACACGCTTCACATTCTCCGTGCCCTTCCGTGTCTATGTACATGTCCTTGGTGTTTTCAAAGAATGCCGCCAACAGGGCACTTGCCTGGTCTCTAGGATGGCAAATGTACAATGTGCCCACTGGTGTCGTAGGCTAGCATCCTCTCTTCTCTCCTGCACATGCTCCATTGGTGTATACCCTTGTTTTGATGGCACTGAGTCTCTTGCCTGCACCATGCTGTCCCTGACCATGCGCTTTATGCCCATCACCCTGGACCCTTTGTGGTACCATGCAAATGTGTGCCCTGCCACCCATGCCTGCGGCATGGTCCAGTGGTTGCCCTCCCTGTGTTTTTGTGCTCGTTTGGCCTTGGTGTCCGCTGCCTTATTGGCCATGGCCAGCACGCCTTGTAACTGTGTGTCGTGCTGTGCTGGGCACCATCCCATTCTGAGTGGCATGCTCTGTGCTAAGTCATAGAAGTCACACACTGTGCGATCCATGAGATTGCCCCCCCTGTGTGTGAGTGTGTGGTGTGCCAGGGCTGTTGCCGCCCCTTTGTTGTCACAAAAGGCCAGCACCAGGTCGACGCTCTCCCCTCTGGCGCTTGTCGCCCTGTGTATCGCCCTGCATGCCTCCACCACTGCAGTGGCTTCCAGTACATCTGTGCTGCCATGCATGATATCCATCCATGCTTGCCCGTCCCATACTATGGTGCCATGCAGGTCACTGGCCACTGCCCCCAGGCCCCATATCGTCTCTCCCTGCTTGCCACTCACATCCCCCACTACTACTAATACTCTGTGTGGTATGCTCTTCACGCTTGCATGACATTCCCATGTGTCACAGTGTGCTCCCTCATGGTGTATCACCGGCTTCCATTTGTGCTCTGTGCACCAGCGGTATAGCTTTTCATAGTCTGTATCCACCCCCCGTAACGTTCCCATTCCTCCCCACGGCCGGATGATTGCCATTTGGGTGGTTTCCCGGACCCATTGGTGTTTGGCATTCGCTGTTTTGTACATGTCCATCATATTGTTTTCCCAAAATGCTTGCGATGGTGGTGTCACTGCCAAGCCTTTTGCATGTACAAAAAGATTGCTTGGGGCTTTTCAGGGGTAGGTACAGCGTTCGCCTCATGGTGTTTCACATGATGCCCAGTACTGTCTTGGTTTCCCCTGCATGCCCCCTCCCATTGACATGCTGCGGCCACCCAACACTGCGCTTGTATAGCCATCTGGCCAGTATGCATCCGGCCACTAGGGCCTTCAATATGGCCAGTGAGGGTACATGCCTGCATGCCTGTGCTGTGATGGGGCGTGCATGTTTCCTTATTCCCTGGATGTCTTCCCCTGCTGCCGTGAGCACATTTGCATTGCCCCCCAGAAATTTGATGTATTTGGTACGCTTGGCCGCGTGTACCGTGGTTCCTTCCACTTGGATGGTGGAGGCCTGTGGTGTGATTTTGTGGTTCTGGTATGCATAATGGATGAGGCCAAACTTGTCGGGGTTGCACGCCGCATTCATGGCTTTGAGCACTGCTATGGTCCTGTTCACGCTGTGTTGTAGGCCTTGTGTCGTGGCCCCCCATGGTGTGGTATCATCCACCACACACTGTATGTGTAGGCGTGCCATGGACTCCCACAGTCTCAGTGAAATCCCCCCCTCCCCGATCCCTGGTCCTGCCAGAAACAGAGAATGTAAAAATAGGGGTCCATGCCCCCACCCTGTATCAGTCCTCCCGTCACTGAATATGCCATGGAAAGGCCCATGGCCGTCACCACGTAGGCTGTGATGTGGGCATACAATTGGCTTTGTTGCCTCCATGCCCATTGCACATTTCCCCCTTGTGTCACCTGTTTGGTCACCAGTTCCCTGTCTGTTTGCCCATACCCATTGCTGAAGTCCAGGAACATTAATAGGATTTCCCCTGTATCCCTTAGCTGTGTGAAGATGCTGGTGTAGGTTAGCCGCCGCAAGTGCTGGCAGTTCAGGCCCTTTAGGATTGCATGTTGCAACATGTGCAGGTCCTCCGGGGTGTTGTACCGCTGGCTCCTCATGAGGAAACAGCTTTTGCCCCTGCCTGGGTATCGCGGATCCCAGCATGATGGGTCGTGTGTGTTTGTTTAAAACGATACCTGGCTGTTTTTCAAAAGGCAGGTGCAAAAAATCTGGTGCACCCTGCTGGCAGTTTGTCAATGGGGGTTAGCAGAACCCTTGCCTACATGTGCTGGTATGCCAATTCCGAGTGGATGGATAGCCCTGCCGCCACTCAATCCGCCGCTACCGTTAGGTTGCGTTGTGCCCTTGCCAGCTCCCTGCACTCACCATACCGCATGTGGTACCCCAGCGTGTGTCTCACCTCACCTGCTGACTCATCTGTCACCCTGGCCCTCTCTACTCTGGTCACTTTATCATAGCACCCCCTGTCTCCTCCCGTTGGTATGTGCCTGCTGACCCATTCCACACTTGGGCTGGCTGTTGGCAGAGTGTTTTTTCTCTGTGCCTCTTTTGCCACCACCTCCTTCACTTTCTCTCCCGTGGCCACTGTGTGTGTCGTGGTGTCCCATACCTTGGTAAGCTGGACCAATTTGCTTGCTTTCTTGATCCGCAGGATTTTGGTGGTGGCCCCTGCTTGCTGTATCTGTTCCACGACATGGCGTTCTTGCATTTTAGCCAGCCATACCTTATCATGGAGCATGGTGAGCACCTCCGGCACGTCCACCCAATTCCCCGTCCCCCCTCCCCCTCTTTGACTCTCCTGTTGCATGGCCTCTCTGATGGATTGTTGCGCTTGCCTTTGCACTCGCAGTTCATCCACTGCTGCCACTACCTCCCGGTACATGGCCACCCATTGCTGCACGGTGAGTCCTGCCCCACGGACACACTCCATCACCGTACCCCAACTCTGCCTGTCCCCCGGCCCCCACGCTTTGACTCCTGTGGGCTTGTGTCCCACGGGTGCGGTGTCACTGTCCCACCCTCTCCCTACCCTCACCTTAACCTGCACCAGCGGATGGTCTGCCACTCCCTCACTGTAGTGCACCACATCTGGCTCCATGGCCTGGGACGTGATCACCCAGTCTTTATGGTCTCTTACTTCATGTCCTGTGGTGTGTGCGTACATTCTTCTGTCGTGCATCCACTGTGCTGTGGGTGTGTGTGTGGGGACATATCTGTTCCAATCACCACATATGATACATTGCACATATGCATGCAACACGTATACTGCCGTGAGTGTTTGCAGGCACTTGGCGTAGTCACCTGGTGCATTGCGTTGTGGCATGTGCACTACGATCAGCAGCATGGTGTGGTGTGCCATTCGTGCCAACACAGCCATGGCCCATCCGTCGTCATGCACCTTCTCCATGTTTGTGACCCTATCTGTATGCATCCACACCCCAATCCCCTTCCCGATCCCCATGTGCTTGGATATTCGCCTCCTGTATCCCATGAACAGGGGGTCCCGTTTCTCCACCCCCCATATTTCCGCCACCGCCACAAGGGTGGCTCTGTTCCGTAGGGCCACTGTTTTTATCTCTTGCCATTTGCTTGCCGTCATGCTTTGCGCATTGACAAACATGCCTGTCATGGTTACCTTCCCAGCCCGCCCTTGTGATAGGATCTTAGGCATCCCACTCCATATGGATGCCGTATAGTGCATCTGGGGCAGTTGTGTTTGTGGGTGCAGGTATGCACTGCAAATGGTGTGCCCATCGTTGTGTGATGTTGTGCATCGCAGTTCCATTGTGGATATGTCCTCTTCCTTTGTGCCCCAGGCCCTGGCCCACTCTTCAAACAAGGCTCTCTCATTGCCTTCCATGCTCGCCCATACCTTTGCACATTTCCTTCCTTTACCACCATCTTTTCTGCGCCACACTCTTCTGCGCAAGATGGTCCATTGTAGTACAAATATATCGTATGCTGGCAGCACCCATTCTCCTGCCGTTCCCATGATCCCCTGTGCGGTGTATCTTTGCACTCCATAGTGTCCCCACCAATTGTGGGACATTTGTAGGTGAAACATGGCTCCCCCGAACTCCATGTCCCCTGAATCCACTGTGTGCACTGTCTCCGCCCTGTGTGCTTGTGCTGTGAGTGTAATGTGTTGTGGCCCACCTCGTTGCTGGATGCTCTTCCAGTGCCTGCTGACACCGTCTGGGTTCATGTGCCATTCCAGCCCCAGAGTGGTTATGGCCACCCTGTGTGCCACCTGTGTGCGCTCATTGCCCGTGATCATCCAGGGGTGCATGCGGGGGTTCACCACTGGTCCATGTGGTTGTTTCAGGGTTTGGCTCATTTGTGGGCGTCCACTCGTGGTGCGACAATACTCCCATGCCATGGACATTTCAGGGGTGTCCAGCACTCTTGGGTGCAGTGGCCGGCTCCCCCCCACTTGCATGGTGTGCTTCGGCTTGTTGCCTGCACTCGCTGCCTCCGCTGTGTAGGCCCGGGTGCCACCCTTCTGTACCCATATCCCTTTATATTGCAGTGCCTGTCTCAGCATGTGCTCGTCTATGTGCATATCAAACATGACTGGTCCCCCTGTGCGTTCTTGTTCCCCCATCCCCCATATGGATATAAACGGTGTTGTGGGTGTGTGTGGTGCCATTGTGAGGATAACAAGTCGGCCCAGGGTCCCACTGAGACCTGCTGACGTGATGTTGATCGCCGGGTCTCCTCCTTTGCTTGGTCTTGTTCTCGTTACCGGTGTGGCTTGACCCTTGGCTATGTGGCATGTCACTGTACCCCATCAGCACTCTTCCACTTTCATGGACATGGCCACTCCTTTGAGGGCTGCTTGCCTCATCGTTCTTCCTCCCATGTACGCCTCATAGCTGGCCGCATCCACCGCCAGCAGCAGCGGTCTTTCACTTTTGCCGTCCACGACAGCACACAGTGCCGGCCACATGTCCGCCAGGTTGTGGAACTTAAACTTTTCATTGATGAATTGTGCCACTCGGTTGGGGTTGCTGCAGCGTATTCCTGTCAGCTGTATCACCTTCAGCGCTTGTTGTTCCTCCGTGATGTCCACGTATTTGTTGTCCTCGCTGTCTTCTTCATCCTCATCCGGCTCTCGTTTGCGCTTCAGGTTGCGGATCATTCGCCTCATATCCGTTTCTTTTTCTTTTTCGCTCCATTTCTTTTTCCCTACATCGCTCGCTTGATCTTGGTCCTTGGTCTTGTGCTTCTCCTTTTTGCTTTGCAGCAGTCTCATCAGGCGGTCCGTCTCATCTTCAGATTCAGAGCTGTCTTCCTCCATCGCCGCCAATTGCTGTCGTAGTCTTTCTTTTTGTTGATCCTTCTGTGCTTTTGCCGCCGCCTTTTCTGCTTGCTTCACCTTTGCTGTCAGTTCCTCTTTGCTTGGCGATGCCCTTGTCTGGCGCTTGTTCTTTTGCACTTCCAATTGTGTTACCAGCTCTGCTTGTTCATCAAGAAGTCGCTGGATGTATATGTCTCTTTCATCTTCGGGCTCCACCGCTGGCTTCTTGTTTGGTGGCTTGTCCGCCTCATGCTTTTTTGCCACAAATCCAGCCATGCCCGCCACGTTGGCTATGTGCTTCTTCCATCCTTGGTGTGTACCTTGTTCTCCTCCCACTTGGAGGTGTTTGTTGCCGATCACTTTACTTCCTTCTCCTTTGGCCATCCTTTGGACTTCTTGTGCCACCGCCAGCTGGTGGTGATCTCCGAACCCTTCCAATGTCTCTATGTCCGCTCCTACACATTTCATTGTTCTTTGGAGCTCCGTGATTTGCTCTTCCGTGATGGCCTCCAGCGCTGTGTGGTAGGATTGGACACATACCTGTTCGTCCCGTAGGACCATGGCAGCCCTGGTTGTGTCCGTGAGGCCCTCCTTTGGTATGGTGTATAGTGCCAGCAGCTTGGCTGGCGCTGCCCCTTCATGCATGGCAATCGCCAGGTCCACCCATCTTTCTTCATCATCCACTGATTTCCATTGAATCAGCTCTTTCCCACGGCGCACTTCAGTGTCTCCCCACTACACAAATGTATTTAGTGTGAGGACTTTGGCGAGCTGTCCTGGGGACCCTGGGACCGACGCCATGTGGATCTGTATGAGGGTGTGGGGTTGCGTGGTGCCCCTTGTTGTTTCTTGCCCCCTGTGCTGTGTGCTTGCCCCCTCTGTGTGTGCATCCATCTGTTTATTGTGTGTATTATGATTGTCTCTCATTCTCTCTATGGCATCTGCGGTCTGTCATTGAATTTTTCGCCTTTCCGGGCCATGATCACGCCGTTCGCGGGCTACCGCTTGGCTGCTCATGCGCGTCGACTCCACCGTTGCGGTGTTCGAATCGCCGCATCGTGGCCTTGTTACCGGATCGCTAGCTTCCGCTTGTGCGTCCTGAATAACATATCAGTGTTGTTGCGCTGGGCCGGTGTGTGTTTGAGTGTGTTGTGTGCCCTGTGGTATGCCTGCCCGTTTCATCTCTCGGGTCTTAATGCCTGCTTATTAGGGCAGGTCTTTGTGCTGTCATATCAGGTGCCAGGTTCATGCGCCTGGTCTTATTTCCTTTTGCCTGTGTTCGTGTTCCTTTTCGTGCTGTTGTGTACCCTGTTTGTTTGTTTGCTTGCTTGCCGCACCTGTGCGGACCACGTCTCTGGTTCTCTTCACTTCCTGTTGTCGTCCTGTACCTGTGGAATTTGTGATATTGCCGTGTAAACACATCGCCTCTCCTGAGGCGTTATGGGTTCCCTGCGGAGAGGGGGTGGGGTGGGGTGGGGTGGGGTGGGGTGGGGTGGGGTGGGGTGGGGTGGGGTGGGGTGGGGTGGGGTCGGGTGGGGTGGGGTGGGGTGGGGTGGGGTGGGGTGGGGTGGGGTGGGGTGGGGTGGGGTGGGGTGGGGTGGGGTGGGGTGGGGTGGCGGGGAGGGGCGGGGCGGGGCGGGGCGGGGCGGGGCGGGGTGTGGTGTGGTGTGGTGTGGTGTGGTGTGGTGTGGTGTGGTGTGGTGTGGTGTGGTGTGGTGTGGTGTGGTGTGGTGTGGTGTGGTGTGATGTGGTGTGGTGTGGTGTGTTGTGTTGTGTTGTGTTGTGTTGTGTTGTGTTGTGTTGTGTTGTGTTGTGTTGTGTTGTGTTGTGCTGTGTTGTGTTGTGTTGTGCTGGGCTGTGTTGTGCTGTGTTGTGTTGTGTTGTGTTGTGTTGTGTTGTGTTGTGTTGTGTTGTGTTGTGTTGTGTTGTGCCGAAGGCGCTGTTACCAAAAGGCAAAAGGCCGGGATGTCTACCCACGGGTAAAGGTAAACGGGCTGGGCTGTGTGTGTTGTGTGCGCGCCGTGCGTAAGTGTGTAGGCCTCGGCAGGGGGAGGGGGAGTCGGGGAGACCTGGTGAGCTCGCCTCTGGCGACCGCGCTTATCCCAGGAGTTCCCGCTGCACCCCTTCCCTTTCTGCTTGCTGGTGCAGGCGCAGCTCCTGCAACGCCCACGCCATCGTGCTGCCCGGGCCCAGGCGGGCCTTCAGTAGTGTGGCACGCGCCTTGGCGTGGGCGTACCAGATCCGTATGGACTCCTCCACGACGTGGCGGAGGAACTCCGTGCCCAGCGAGTGGGGCCCCGTACACTCCAGGTGGGCCAGCTGCATGGAGGGGGTCCGCAGGGCTGCCGCCCACTGCTCCAGCACAGTCGGTTCCCACAGCTGGTGACGCACTGGGGCCGCCCGTGGCCCCACCTTCTGGTCGAGCCACGCTGCGAGGCGCCGGCGGGCTGGCCCCCACTCGTGCGATTGAGCCGAGCAGGCCCACAGGTGGGGCGCCGTCTCGGGCTGTGTCCCGCACAAGAGGCACGTTGTATCCAGCACCGTGCCCTGGTGGGAGGAACGGTGCTGGATACGGGGCGGGGCGGGGCGGGGCGGGGCGGGGCGGGGTGTGGTGTGGTGTGGTGTGGTGTGGTGTGGTGTGGTCTGGTGTGGTGTGGTGTTGTGTGGTGTGGTGTGGTGTGGTGTGGTGTGTTGTGTTGTGTTGTGTTGTGTTGTGTTGTGTTGTGTTGTGTTGTGTTGTGTTGTGTTGTGTTGTGTTGTGTTGTGTTGTGTTGTGCTGTGCTGTGTTGTGCTGTGTTGTGTTGTGTTGTGTTGTGTTGTGTTGTGTTGTGTTGTGTTGTGTTGTGTTGTGTTGTGTTGTGTTGCGTTGTGTTGTATTGGTATTGGTATTGGCAGGGCGGTGTATATTCGGGGGGGTATTTCCCCAGGGAGTATGGTAGTCAGTTCATGATGGCGGCATGATTATGTATGTATGTCATGCCCTCATGAGGACTACGCACACCCACCGCCGGCCCCATTACCTCGGCACGGCTCCTTTTGGTAGCCGCGGGGTGGCTCGCCCGCTAGTTTTGCCTTCTTCTGGGAAGTGAGCAGGATTTCCATCTGGTCTGCTGATTTTCATGGTTGGGGTTTGGAGATTCCGATTGGGGTTTTTGATCAGGGTTTTTGAGGATCCGTCTGAAATCTTGTTGTGCTGGGGTTGAACTCATTTGCTGTGGTGTGTTCCGTTCCTTCCTTAGGGGATGGTGGTGGTGACTCGAGGGGGGGGTTTTGGGAGGTGAAGTGGGGGGGTCTGTGTCTCTCTTTATGTGCTTTGGTGATGGGTGGTCTGTTTGACTGTCTTTGGGTGAACTTTTTTTTTAAAAAATGAGTGCCCTTCTTTCCCCCCCCCCTTTTTTTTAAACACATTGGACATTTGTTCACTTATTCTTTTTTTTTATTATTCTCTCTTTCTTCTGGAGATGGGTGTTGGGGCTAGATAGGGAATGCACAAGGTTTTGGGTAAGTATTGGAAGCATGAAGGCAACAGGTAGCGTGAGCACTTTGGGCATTCATTCGTTCATTCAATCTGAATCCCAGTAGTCACAGTCATTCTCTGAGTCGTGAGCAAGTTCCATTGAGGATTCGCTTGCGGATGTGGAGATCTTATCCCAATCTAGTGCGGGAGGTTCTGGATCATGGGCCTGATCTCTTGCGGCACTTGGCCACTCGTCCTGCATCAGAACTTGTGTGAGCATGCCGGCAGCGGAGAGAGTTAATCCTCTGTCTAGGCTGATGTGCAGTTCTTCTATTACTGTGAATGTAACGGCCGTTGACTGTGCATGGATATTAGCAGGTGCGACTGGCGATACGTATATTGTGCTTGGATTTGGGTTAGGGGTTGGGCATTCGGCTCTAGCGTGGAAGGAGAGAGGTGTGACGGGCGGGGGAAGGGGATTCAATGGAACCGGGCTAGTATCGTCCATGTGTGCGCCGTTCTGACGCCCAACGAAGTTGAACGCCGCAGCAATGGCGTGATACTTCCGTTCTGTTTTGAGCGGGGACTATCCATGAGGATTCGATTCTGTTATCAAACGTTCTGTGCGTACAGCTGGGGGCCAAGATTTCATGGAGCCTAGGCTGTTGAGATATTCTGCAAAAATGGTTATAGCATCGTTTGTTGTGAGAGGGCTTCTTTTCGCACGAAGAATCGCACCTGACCAAGTGATGCACACGCTGAGAGGGGACCATGAGGTGCATGATTGTAGCAAAAAGACCGGGATTAGTCCCCATGCGTGTTTCACGTCATTCTTGGTTGTGGTGAAGGCGGCCGGCGATTGCCATTCAATGGATAATTCGTCCGTGGCTAGGCGGTTTGCTATGCCAGCAAAGGACCATAAGCATAACGGCGGAAGCATGATACAAGCGGATTGCATGTGGACACCCCAGTCGGTGGCCATAGTGCGACAGAATGGGCAAGAGAATTCGTCTTTCGCTCCTTCGTGGCAGTGGGGGATTGTGCGGATCCAATACGCTGCTGCCAGTCCGGCATTGGTATATTTGCCTTCTGTGAGTCCTCTACGCCAGACAACCTTGCACTTTGAGTCACCGGGATATTCGCTGGGTGGGAGTTGGGAGCTGACAGTTCGCAGGGAGTTGTTGTACTGAGCATCAAGTGTTGGCACAATGTCGGCTGCCAGAATTCCGTCGTGGAGGCACAGCATTAGGTCGTCCAGTGCTTCTGGCATCGGTACTTGGCCTTCCGCTGCGTGCTGCAGTGCCGATTTCGCCATGTCGTCGGATTCTTTTTGCCATAGGGCCACACGAGCATTGCTTTTTGTGTTGTGTTGCGCAGGGATGTAGTACTGTGGGACGTGGTGGTGGCATAGGAACTGTGCATATGCCATGCGGTAGGCATCAATCCAGATGCACTTGGATGGTTTGCCACCCTCACCTCCATGCATGGCTTCCAGATTGTCGGATATGGCTCCTCTGATGCGGTTGGGATCAATTTTGAAGCGATGGATGAGCAGTCTGTTGAGGAATTTTCCGCACCATTCCGCTACCCAACTGCTGCCTCGTTTGCATCTCACTGCGGAGCTCGCTTTTAGGGCTACTCCTTTGATGTCAATCACAAGCGCTGACCATGCATGATCGTTGATGTCTTTGGAACCGTCAAACATGAGGATGATATCTCCTTCCGGAATGTGCTGTACCTCAATTCGGATGGGGCATTCTGTGAGGTCGGCAGGGAGATGGAAGGAGGTGCCGTGTTGGGCCATCAATTGTTGTGCCGTTATCCAATCGGGGTGAGGAGGGATGTCGGGCTTGCTGTACAGCATGAGCATTCTGGTTGTTTCTCTGGTGTATGTGCTCCTGCTTATGCATGCGAGAAAGAGGCCTCTGATGTATTGGCATTGTAAGCGGGTGTATACGTGAGGAACTCCAAAGCCCATGTGGTCCATGCTTGCCAGAGCATCTTGTTCGGGGTGCGGATTGGGATGCAGAGAGGTTCGCAGGCTATTCTCTTGATCTGTATCTGCTGTGGTTGGACCCAATCCTCTTGTACTGGGATGGCAGAGAACACATAATCGACCACAGATAGCGTGTATGTGATCAAGATGCGCATGATGAGGGCAAATGAGGGCTGTAGGCGGGAGAGTGTTCCTTGTAGGATGGAGAGACGTTTGGCGAATTTCAGCAGTGGTTCTTTGGGGGTTTCTCCTGGGATCATGGGAATTCCTGTCATTTTGAGGTCCGATTTCTGGAGGAGGAATCGGTCTTGCATCGTTTCTACTTCCCCATCAAAGTACACCAGAGTACCATTCTGTAGTTCTGCTCCGTACCTTTTGATTTTCTGGCACCGTGATGATCCTCCAGTTGACTAGCAGCCTTGGCTGTAGGTGTTGTACATGTGAGCCATGTCTTCTGGAGTGGCGGCGAATCCTCTGCGGTCATCGCTGTACACGATCTCGAGTACTTTGACGAGTGGGTCCCAGGGGGCTAGTAGGCTCTTGAGCTTGTGTTGCTCGGCTCGTGGAGTGAGGTCCGTTGGATTTTTGTGTTGAAGGAGTACTCCTTGGTGAAATTTGGTTCGTGCACACGTGGTGGTGGCATATAGGCCAACTCCCATAGAGTCTCCTTGTGATCCGCCATGACGCATCTTGTATGGGCCCACTAGTCCGAATGGTGATACCACGTAGATTTCGAAAGAGTTAAAGAAGTTTTCGGCCCACTCTTCTACGTGGAGTGCTTCTGTGGGGAAGAGGCAGTCCATATCCTTTCTTATGGTGTTGCAAAATGCATTGCTCTCATCCCAGTCAATGATGTATACTTTGCCATGGTCATGGGCGAACCACCATGTCAGCCATCTGCATGTGATCGCACACATCTGTGGTGATAGCTGCTTTCTGTAGGCGAAGTGGTTGGGGGGGAGCCAGGCAGTCCATTCTGAGCGTCGTTGTTGACGGAGAAATACGTTGCTGGATTCCAGTCGGCGAAGGTATGGTTCCAGGAGAATGGGTCGACTGCTATGGATCAGCCATCTCGGCTGCTTCTTGATTAGGCATAGGTGAAGTACGGCACAGAGCGGTTGATCGTGAGCACCTTGTGTAAATGCTTGCAGAAGAGATGTGAACAGGTATAGGCTGAATCCGTCCAGTCGGCTGACGAGTGCCTGGGGTAATTGTTCAAGTGGTGGGCTCGGAGGAGGGTCGGCGTACTAGATCTGTGAATTCATGAAAATTTGGGGCTTTGCCTTCGGGATCTTCCAAGGGGAGGCCTTTGCGTTCGCGCTGCAGCTTCAGCATGTGCGTGAGAAAGTCAGGCTTGTCCTCTGGTGCATCTGGGCTAAGCTCCATTCCTTTGTGCATGTGCTCGATGTCCAAGGCTATGTCAGGTCTTCCGCTATACAGTTCTTGCGCTTGTTTGAGCATTTCTTCCTGAAATTCTGCCTTTTCTGCAAGGAAATACTTACCATCAGCACTAATCTCATCCACAACTTGGAATTTGTTCTTCTTCAGTTTTATGGCATGGGTTGTGGCGGATGTGATGGAGACTCCTTTCAGTTTTTCTAGTGGGAAGTGGAGTTTTGTTGCCATTGCTTTGTTGTTCCTGTTTTCCCACCATTGCGCAATTTCAGCTGAGCGTCTTCCGCTGTGGGATTGCAGTGCTGTTGCTAGGACTCGGGCATCGGTTGATGTGAGGGACATCTTCGATCGGCGACGAGGTATGATATCATCCATGGCCGTAAAGTACATGTGCATGACCGCAGTGGGGTGCCATTCAGAAATGTTAGCCCACGCAAATAGGATGGAACATGCATTTGCCACTTCTTGAAAGTCCTCTTGGTTGAGGTGGCGGAAGGCATACCTTCTGTTGGAGGGGTCCGTTGTTTTCATTTGGTCGCAGTCAATAGCAAGGGTGTACTGTTGCGCGTTGTGGGTGCTGAGGCCAGGAAGTTGTTCTCTGGTGTGGAGGAACAGCCGGTCTATCTCTTTCATGGAGACTCCTTTTCGCGTGATGACGTGATTCGTTGGCTGACCTGTGGTGTAGGGGCAGTGGAACTCTTTCCAGCTCTTGGTGAGTGTGCGCTTGAGCCATCCTTTGTAGCTTCTTTTGACGTCATCGTTGAGGTCTCCTTGAATGAAGGATACTGTTGCATGAGCATTTGTCAAAAAGCTGGCTACCGCTTCGCAATGCTTTGCTTTGGCTTCTGGGTGCATTCTTGGGGGAAAATGCACTGTGGCAATGGCGAGCGAGTCAGGGTGACCTGGCTTGATGTGCACGCACAGGGAGTGTTCTTTAGCTTCGATCTTCCATTTTTTCTTGGATGTGCGGCGGATGTGCACAAGGATTATCACGCCTCCTCCTCGGAAGGGTTGTGATGCAGCTTGTAGGTACGGTAGTCCGTTTAGCCATCCTTCCGGCATGAGTGTCCAGACTTCTTGCAAACAGACGGCAACGGGCATTGCCAGGATCAAGTAGCAGTAGAGTTGGTGTAGTTTCTTCTCTAGGCTTCCGCAGTTGATGCCCATGACCGTGAGTTCTGCCCAGCTGGGGGCTTTGGGCTGTGTGCACTCAGGGGTTGCTTGGCTGTATTCATGCTGCATTTCTGAATACAGCTGGATCGTGCTGGGATGGATGTCATTCGGTGTCGGGGGGCTGCATGGCCACATTCTTGCTTCCGTGACGGGGAAGACTCCTTCAAGTTGAAAGGGGCCGGAGAAGACAGTGCAGGCGGAGGCCATTTGTGCCGTGATGGCAAATTCTTTCGGCAGATGCCAGCATGCGGGGATCTTCGGATGGGTGGAGGTGGTGGGGAGGGACGACTGCGCCGTCATGCTTTATCTTGATGGCTTGCCGCACTGTTGACAAGTGGGCCGTCGATGCAGACGGCTGTTCTTTGAAAGTCATGATTTCTGGTGCTGGGGGCGTGGTAGCCCCCAAGGGATTCGTACTGTGAGTGGTGTACATTCGCTTTGTAATGGCCTGATGGGGGACGCATTACGTGTTTGCACAAGATGAGCAGTACGTTTTTGGCTGATAACATGGGGTACAAAGAAGTGTACGCATTTTTGTGCTTGTCTACCGATTCTGCGTAGGCTTGTAGCCTGGCGAGGATGACGCGTATGTGAGAGATGATGACTAAGTCTGGTACGGTTGGCAACCGATGGAGGGGGGTCAGCTGATACAAAATGTTCATGGCTGCTGCTGCTGACTGTGTGCGTTTGAGACAGGGTGTGGCGTGGAGGGTAAGGTCTGAGCAGGTGCAGCTTTTCTCTTGATTGTCCGCTGCTGTTTGGCCACATCGTGTGCATATGTGCACAAGTGTGTGATGGATTTTCGTTGATAGTTCTGGTGGGTCTTCGCAAAGGGGGTTGAATCCGAGGTCTGATTGGCATTTGTTGGACCAATTGTGGAGGTCCGTGAGCACACTGGTGACAGTTTGTTTGTTTGTCGTCCCCTTCTTCAGTAGGCATTCGAGAATGAGGATCGAGAGGGCTGCACAGGATGTGGCTTTCGGTAGTACTATGGGGAGTCATTTGCGTTCTTGTGGAACTCCTGGGGCCGCAGGGATGGACATTGATGATCCCGACACATTTGATTGCGGCATTTCTTCATGCTTGTCGGGAGCTGGGGTCTCTGCTTTGGGCGATTGCTGGGTGACGTGAATGGGATGTGCTGTTGGTGCCATGATGGTTGGGGGCTGGTTTGGTGTGGGATTGTACACATGTTGCTGATACATCGGCATGGTGCTGTGTGGATAGAATGCTTGCTGGTTGTACGCTGGCAAGTGCATCATGGAGTTCTGCATTGGGAACTGATACGGTGACATTGTCGATGGCTTCGGAAGCATGGGAGGAGTTTGCTGCATGGATGGCAGCATGTGATTCATCATTGGATTCATCATTGCTTGTGGCATGATGGTTGAAAGGTGTGCTGAAGCTGGTGGTGGTGGGGGAGGAGCCTTTGGTTCAGGATCGCTCTCGGTCTTTCTTTTCTTGGCTGGATCTAAGGGTTCATACGAGACTCCTTGATCATTCTTCCGGCGAATGCCCACATACTTATTGTCTCCAATAGGAACCCACACTTTGTCATTTCCTTCTGAGACCATTTGCCAATCTTCTGGGTTTACCCCGTTGATGAACCAGAAATTCCGCTGGATGGGGCCTGGAGACAGACCAGTGTTTCACCCGAATCTTTGCTGAATTGCGTCCTCTAGATTCTTGAACGGTAGATCTTTCGTGGCAGTAAGCATCGCTGTTAGCTTCGGGCCTTGTGCAGACCCTCTTCTCTGGTTCTGTGCCGAAGGAGTCTAAGGGGGGGGGAATGGCAGCAGGGTGGTTCTGTGTTCTTGTGCTCTTTGGTACGGCGATTGGTTTGGAAAAGGCATCGGTTGTGGATGGTTGTGCGGCGTTTGGAGATGGGGGTTGGCTGTGCTGCTGTGTGCTGTTGTGTTCTGTGCTTGGTAGTTTTGGATGCTCCTTTGTCCCAATGCAGAAGGGGTTTGCATGGATGTGCGAGGGTCTTCTTCCTCTGCCACTACCCATTGGTTGATCCAGTCACGTGTCTTTGTGGAGGATTTTGCTCCGAGAGACTCCAGTTCCTCTCTGATGATGGTGAAGTCGTTTGGATCTGGAGTAACCGCAAGATTGCGGATGACCGCATTCCACCATTGTGCGGCATTCTGTACGGTGATGAGTTGAAGACGGGCACTTTCATCGGAGTGGAGAGAGTATGATAAAGTGGTGGCCGAGATGGCCCAGTCTGCTCCTTTCGGGATAGATTGCCACATAGTCTTCAGTTCTCCCATGTGCTTTTCTGCTTGCGGAGTGCCTTGTGTGCCTGTGGACCTCATGAATTTGAGCCAATCATGGAGGGCTTGTGATACCGCCGGCATGTCTGGTGCGAGAGCGCACATGTGCGCTTTGAGCAATGTACCTATTTGTCTGCTCTGATGGACTTTCAGGAAGAAAATCTGAACTTTTGCTGCTGCTTTCACGCGGTGAAATCTCATGTAGAGTTGTCTGGCTGCGAGATTGCAGTCAGAATCTTCCAGGTTGTTGTATTTGTCAACCACTTGGTACACGAGGTCTTGATACTGCGCGTAGGGGTCACTTTGATGTGTCGGTGGGGGTGGCCTTTTGAGGGAGCTAGCTGACATACTTGGATTCTTCGGGTGCACATTCTTCGGGTTCGGGTCGCTTCTTTAGGCGTGGGGCGAATTGTACTGGAAGAAGTTGTCTGGCTCAGGGTAGTGGCCCATCAGCTGTAGGCCATCTGTTGGGAAGGCCGGCGGCAGCGGGTTTGGTGCGGGTGTTTTCGCTGGGGGAGTTCGTGATGGTGAGCGATTTCTGTTGTTCGAACGACTGATCCTCATCGTCATCGTTGGTGAATCGACAGAAAGTGGGGGTGGACACACCGGGTTTCAGGGCTAGTTTCTTGACAGAGACTGTGGCTCTGAGGGAGTGGTCGGACATTGCTTGATGCACTGGCTTGTTTGCTGTGAATTATGGATACCATGGGGGGTTATGGGCATTCTTTGTTGCCCACGCTGCGTACATGGCGCTCCATACTGTGACCCACCAGTTGGTGTCGTTGAATGAGCTGTTTCTGGGGCAAATCCATTGTGCTTCCATGATCTCCGTGAGGACTTTCTTGCTCTCTCCAGCCAGTCTCTCGAAGGTCTCTCGGATGGCTGTGATCTGAATATGGTTCGCAATGCTTTCTACAAGTTCTCCGACCTTGTCATCCGATTCCTTGGCGATGAATTCTCTGATCTGGGCGATCAAGTCTTTGATCGTGAGCCAAAGATACTCCGGGTAGTCCGTTTCCAACAATTCAATGTCTGGCCGAGGGATAGAGGATCTCATCAGTGAGGCAAACATGCCAAAGCTTGACACCAGACTCTTTGTGAGGGGGACATCGGCTACGTCTACTCGGGAGGGCCAATGGGTGACGAGGGCACGTAGGTTGGGTGAGTGCCCGCTAATTCGATGAAAGTAGCCCAGATTGGCTGGAGCGATACTTGCTATCTGGAGGGCTGGAGATAGGTTGGCGAAATCTTCGGCTTGCATTCTTTGGATATTCGAAAAAAGGCAGAGCTGTGCGTACAGTGGTGCTGGGAGAATGTTGGGCATTTTGGATTCTCTCTTCTTCTGGTGCCGGTGTTCATGCATGCATTCCATGCCGACGAGTATCTGTTTCACTTTTCTTTGATGTCGACTTTCGAGTCTTGACCCTGGCTCTAGCCTTTGCCTCAATCCTTACTCTAACTCTAGCCTTCATTCTCGCCGTGACTTTATCCCTAACCTTAGCCCTACCTGTTTGATGGCTTTGGGTACAGATTGGGCATCGAGCTTTGCTTGTTTGCATCTTTTGTACGTTTGCATGGGTGACCAGTATGGGGTTTGGCTTCCGGGTTTAGGCGGAGAAGGGTGAGGGTGAGGAAGGGTGAGGGTGAGGAATCGGGTTCTTCACGATTTCGCTCACATACCTTTCTTCTCGGATGTTGATGGATATGTCCTTTGCTGGCCGGTCTTGCTGACCAGTATGATTTTACCGGTTTAGAGTTCGGATTTTGATTTCAGGAGATGCAAGGACGTTGTCTGCAGGTTGTGAAGGATGAGGAAATTGATTCTGTTAGGGTATTGATTGGACTGGTTTAGAAACATCTAGTGTTGTCGTGTTGTGATTTTGATCTCGATTCGTTTGCTGAGGTGAGCTGTGGTGTTTTCGATTACTACCTATGTGAATTAAGATTGGTGTGATTGTGGTGGGACCTGGATTAGGGTTAATGTTCACCGAGCTGGTGGAACCAGTTTTGGTTTTATAACCCTTTTTAGTGTCTAGGGTGGACCTACCAGGTTTAGCAGCAAGCAAGCAAGCAAGCAGCAAGCAAGCAAGCAGCAAGCAAGCAGCACGCGCGAAATGGGAAAAAATCAGAACTCCGTCGTGGTGCTTCAGATTCGGCTGAAATTTTGGTGGATGATACCTATGGGTGTGAAGTACAATCACACAAAGTTTGAGCGAGAAACTCAACGGTGGCGGCCGGGAACAGGATTCGCAAGTGGCGGACCTCAGTTTCAAAAACTGCAGTTTAGGGCCAAAAACAGCCATTTTTGGGCCAAAAAAGCTGTGGAACACATTCGTAACGGCCAAACAAAGGGAAACGGTGGGTACACTCCACGTGCCGCTTGACTTCCCCGTGTCAACGAGCTCCTTGCGGCCCTCTAACTCCATGATATGTCCCAAAAACGGCCCAAAAAGGCCCCCAGAAGCTCCAAAGGCCGACAGCCACAAACCAAGAATAGGCCATATATTTGGTTGCACGGCTCAAAATGCGATTCCGAGGGCACCTACTCCACCCGCAGCCCCCCACTTTTTGTGGTTTCCACTCCTCACAATTGCCCAAACGGACACCTAGACCCCAATGCCTAGGCCCACTAGGCTGCGGCAAGCTGCTAGCTCAAGCCCAAACAGGTGGGTGCCCAAATGGGTCAACAGGGTCCAGTAGGGGCAAAAAACTGACTTTTCTCAAAAAATGATCATAGACCATGTACGACGCTAAAACAAATGTTTTTGGACCGTTTTGAGCTTGTGGTGGCCCATTTTGGTCCTCCGGAAATCCTAAAATGGGCTGTTTTGTGACCAAAAATGGGTCAAAAATGGGTCAAAAACGCATTTTTCCAAACCTGATCCTAGACCATTTGGGGTGCACAAACGGGTGAAATGAGCCCATTTTGAGCCCATTTTGGGGCATTTTGGCCCCTGAGAAGTCCAAAAAGCCTTGAAAGTGGGCCTCGTGGTGATGGGGTTCACTTGCAAGCTGATTTCACTTTGTCAAGAGTGAATCACTCTTGATGTCCCTCACCAGTCACTGATGTTCCCTCCCCCACCAGCTCGGTCCCAATATTAAGTCTTGATAGGGTCTGAGTTTTAGCCTTCCTCCTCTGGTGTTGTTGTGTTGTTTGTTTGATGTCCTGATCATGGGTGTGCGGCTGGCTGGGGGCTGAAATGAGATTGAAGGAGACTGACTTTCTTCTTTCTTTGTCTCTCTTTGGATTGATTGTGCGGTGTGGGTATCTTTGCTGCTTGAATGCCGTTGATTTGTTCTGCTGCGTGTGAATTGAAAGGAAAAAGTGAGGAAAAAGTGAGGTGCAGTGGCCACCACTTGGTTTGTTTTGAATTCGTCTCAGGGCGAAGGTGGGGGCGAAGCAAGTATTTTCCCCGCTCTCTGCTCTTCTTGCATTGGTACTCGGGGTGTGGTCTGTTTCTTAAGCGGATGAGGGTTGCAGCAAGAATGTGGGAAAGTGATTAGGTGCATGCATTGAGTAAGGCGAAAGAGTCTCGTTGCATTCCAGAGTACGTTCTGTGCTGATACTGAAGGTCCCGGCGAACACTGATTGGGACGCTGCATCCATAGGGGGGATTTGATTCTGAACAGATTCTGCATTCTCTGGTGGGGCAATGTTCAATACCTTTCTTGACCGATGTCTGACTCATTTTACGTCAGCATATGGGATCCGCAACGATATGATTGCAGGGTTGATACTTCCGGTTGGTGCTGAACCGGTTCCGTACAAACGGATGTTCTCCAAAGGCATGGTGCATGCATAATTGAACAGCTGGCACTAATCCAGTTCTGTCCTGATCCAGTTCTGTTCTGATCATGGGTGTGGGCTGGCTGGGGGCTGGGATGAGATTGAATGAGATTGAATTTCTTCTTTGTTTGTCCTTCTTTGGATCGATTGTGCGGCTTGTGGACCTCTTCTGCTTGAATGCCGTTGATTTGTTGTGCTGCGGGTGAGTTTGAAGGGAAAAATGAGGAAAAAACGAGGTGCACTGGCCACTACTTGGTTTGTTGTGAATTCGTCTTTGGGCAAGGGGGGGGGTAATGCTAGTATTTTCCCTGCTCTCTGCTCTTCTTGCTTTGGTACTTGGGGTGTGGTTTGTTTCTCAAGCGGATGAGGGTTGCAGCAAGGATGTGGGAAAGTGATTGGGTGCATGCATTGAGTAAGGCGAAAGAGTCTCGTTGCACTCCAGAGTACGTTCTGTGCTGATAACGAAGGTCCCGGCGGACACTGATTGGGCCGCTGCAGCCACGTGGGGATTCGATTCTGAACAGATTCTGCATTCTCTGGTGGGGCAATGTTCAATACCATGCTTGAGTGATGCCCTACACATTTTGTGCCAGCATATAGGATCCGCAACGATGTGATTGCAGTGTTGATGCTTCCGGTTGGCGCCGAACCGGTTCCGTACAGACGGACGCTCTCCATAGGCATGGTGCATGCACAATTGAACAGCTGGCACTGACCCAGTCCCGTTCACACGGATATTCTCCGCGGGCAGATCGCGTGCACAGTTGGACGGCTCGTACAGACCAAGTTCCGTACAAACAGGTATTCTCAGTCTGCATGCTGCATGCACATTTGAACAACTGGCACTGATCCGATTTCGTTCAAACGGGTATTCTCTATTGGCATACTGCGTGTACAATTGAGCGGCTGGCACTGATCAAGTTCCTTGCAAACGGGTATGTATGCCTGTATGCAAATTTAACGGCTGGCACTGTTCCAGTTCCGTTCGGTGGGTATTCTCCATTGGCATTCTGTTTGCACAATTGAATGGAAGCTTGCTTGTGGGTGGCAAGCGCATGCCTGTGGGGCGTGCGGGTGCATGCATGTGTCGGAGAGATGGTTGTGAAGTGCTTCGGTTTGCTGTTGTTAGCACGAAAGCGTCAGGTTTTGCTGTCTTTTCGTTCTGGCCGATGGACATTTGGACAGAAAGACTTGCTTGCTTGTGTGTGATGCTGTCAGGTGCTGTTGGATGGATTGACTGTGGAACGCATGTGATCTGCTTGTCAGATTTTCGTGCTGTGGTTGCATTTCCAGCTTGTTCGTGGTGCATGTTACCAGACGTATCATGCGTGGGTGGTGATTGTGCTCCCGTTGTGTGCCATTCCCATGATACCCGTGTGTTCCTTTTGTGTCCCCTTTGTGTTACTCTTGTATCGCTCTCTCGTCACTCTTGTGTTTCTCCCGTGTCTCGCTGGTGTCCTTCTCGTGTCTCTGTCTCTCCCGTGTCTCTCTCTCTTTCTGTTCTTGATTGATGGGCTTGCAATTGGGTAAAGGCATGTATGCGCAGTGTTCTTGAGTGCATTTTGAGTGCTTGTGCTTTGGATGTCTAACAGACTGCCCCAGTGTATATATATGGTGAGTTGTTGTGGGGTTGAGCGGGAGCATGTGATTTATGAGTTGATGGGGCTCATTCCTTTGGGCAGTACAGTCTCAACACTGCAAGGGGTTGATTCGGAGGATGGTCTCTTGAAATAATGTGGGACCCGTTCTGTGAATTTCTGGGTGTTTGTTCCTCCTTTCTTGTGGTTTCTTGCATCCTTGAGCTGGGCTAACTCGAAAAAAAATTCTCGGTGCGATGCTCCCGGCATCTTTTGTGTTGTGTTGTGTTGTGTTGTGTTGTGTTGTGTTGTGTTGTGTTGTGTTGTGTTGTGTTGTGTTGTGTTGTGTTGTGTTGGGTTGTGTTGTGTTGGGTTGGGTTGGGTTGGGTTGGGTTGGGTTGGAATGGGTTGGGTTGGGTTGGGTTGTGTTGTGTTGTGTTGTGTTGTGTTGTGTTGTGTTGCGGTGTGCTGTGTTGTGCTGTGTTGTGTTGTGTTGTGTTGTGTTGTGTTGTGTTGTGTTGTGTTGTGTTGTGTTGTGTTGTGTTGGGTTGCGTGGCGTGGCGTGGCGTGGCGTGGCGTGGCGTGGTGTGGTGTGGTGTGCCGAAGGCGCTGTTACCAAAAGGCAACAGGCCGGGATGTCTACCCACGGGTAAAGGTAAACGGGCTGGGCTGTGTGTGTTGTGTGCGCGCCGTGCGTAAGTGTGTAGGCCTCGGCAGGGGGAGGGGGAGTCGGGGAGACCTGGTGAGTTCGCCTCTGGCGACTGCGCATATTCCAGCAGCTCCCGCTGCACCCCTTCCCTTTCTGCTTGCTGGTGCAGGCGCAGCCCCTGCAACGCCCACGCCATCGTGCTGCCCGGGCCCAGGCGGGCCTTCAGCAGTGTGGCACGCGCCTTGGCGTGGGCGTACCAGATCCGTATGGACTCCTCCACGACGTGGCGGAGGAACTCCGTGCCCAGCGAGTGGGGCCCCGTACACTCCAGGTGGGCCAGCTGCATGGAGGGGGTCCGCAGGGCTGCCGCCCACTGCTCCAGCACAGTCGGTTCCCACAGCTGGTGACGCACTGGGGCCGCCCGTGGCCCCACCTTCTGGTCGAGCCACGCTGCGAGGCGCCGGCGGGCTGGCCCCCACTCGTGCGATTGAGCCGAGCAGGCCCACAGGTGGGGCGCCGACTCGGGATGTGTCCCGCACAGGAGGCACGTTGTATCCAGCACTCCTGCAATGCACTGCCTCACTGCCCTTGGGCAGTAGGCAGTGCAACTCCTGCAATGCACTGCCTCACTGCCCTTGGGCAGTAGGCAGTGCAACTCCTGCAATGCACTGCCCCACTGGCTGGGGGCAGTGTGCAGCCCAACTCCTGCAATGCACTGCCTCACTGCCCTGGGGGCAGTGGGCAGTGGAACTCCTGCAATGCACTGCCTCACTGCCCTTGGGCAGTAGGCAATGCAACTCCTGCAATGCACGGCCTCACTGCCCGGGGGCAGTGGGCAGTGCAACTCCTGGAATGCACTGCCTCACTTCCCTCGGGGCAGTGGGCAGTGCAGCTCCTGCAATGCTCTGCCTCACTGGCTGGGGGCAGTGTGCAGCCCAACTCCTGCAATGCACCGCCTCACTGCCCGGGGGCAGTGGGCAGTGCAACTCCTGGAATGCACTGCCTCACTGCCCTTGGGCAGTAGGCAGTGCAACTCCTGCAATGCACTGCCCCACTGGCTGGGGGCAGTGTGCAGCCCAACTCCTGCAATGCACTGCCTCACTGCCCTGGGGGCAGTAGGCAGTGCAACTCCTGCAATGCACGGCCTCACTGCCCGGGGGCAGTGGGCAGTGCAACTCCTGGAATGCACTGCCTCACTTCCCTCGGGGCAGTGGGCAGTGCAGCTCCTGCAATGCTCTGCCTCACTGGCTGGGGGCAGTGTGCAGCCCAACTCCTGCAATGCACTGCCTCACTGCCACGGGGCAGTGGGCAATGGACCTCCTGCAATTCACTGCCACACTGCCTGGGGGCAGTGGGCAGTGCAGCTCGTGCAATGCACTGCCTCGCTGCCCTCGGGCAGTAGGCAGTGCAACTCCTGCAATGCACTGCCTCACTGCCTGGGGGCAGTGGGCAGTGGAACTCCTGCAATGCTCTGCCACACTGCCTAGGGGCAGCGGACAGCGCAACTCCTGCAATGCACTGCCTCACTGCCTGGGGGCACTGGACACTGTAACTCCCGCAGAACACCGCCTCACTGCCCGGGAGCAGTGAGCAGTGCAACTCCTGCGACGCATCGCCTCACTACCTTGGGGCAGTGGGCAGTGGAACTCCTGCAATGCACTGCCTCACTGCCCGGGAGCAGTGGGCAGTGCAACTCCTGCGACGCACTGCCTCACTGCCTGGGGGCAGTGGGCAGTGGAACTCCTGCAATACACTGCCTCTGTGCCTGGGGGCAGTGGGCAGTGCAACTCCTGCAATGCACTGCCTCACTGCCCTCGGGCAGTAGGCAGTGCAACTCCTGCAATGCACTGCCTCACTGCCCTCGGGCAGCAGACAGGGCAACTCCTGCAATGCACTGCCTCACTGCCCGGGGGCAGTGGGCAATGGAATTCCTGCAATGCACTGCCTCACTGGCTGGGGGCAGGGGGCAGCGCAACTCCTGCAATGCCCGGTCTCACTGCCTGGGGGCAGTGGGCAGTGGAACTCCTGCAATGCTCTGCCCCACTGCCTGGGGGCAGTGGGTAGTGGAACTCGTGCAATGCTCTGCCCCACTGCCTGGGGGCAGTGGGCAGCGCAACTCCTGCCATACACTGCCGCCTTGCCTGGGGGCAGTGGGCATTGCAACTTCTGCAATGCACTGCCTCACTGCCCTCGGGCAGTAGGCAGTGCAACTCCTGCAGTGCACTGCCCCGCTGCCTGGGGGCAGCAGGCAGTGCAACACCTGCAATGCACTTCCTCACTGCCTGGGGGCAGTGGGCAGTTGAACCCCTGCAATGCACTGTCTCACTGCCTGGGAGCAGTGGGCAGTGCAACTCCTGCAATGCACTGCCTCACTGCCTGGGGGCAGTGGGCAGTGCCACTCATGCAATCCACTGCCGCACTGCCTGGGGGCAGTGGGCAGTGCAGCTCCTGCAATGCACTGCCTCACTGCCTGGGGGCAGTGGGCAGTGGAACTCCTGCAATGCACTGCCTCACTGCCTGGAGGCAGTGGGCAGTGCAACTCTTGCAATGGTCTGCCCCACTGCCTGGGGGCAGTGGGCAGCGCAACTCCTGCAATGCATTGCCTCACTGCCTGGGGGCAGTGGACAGTGCAACTCCTGCAATGCACTGCCTCACTGCCCTCGGGCAGCAGGCAGTGCAACTCTTGCAATGCACTGCCTCACAGCACGGGAGGAGTGGGCAGTGCAACTCCTGCAATGCACTGCCTCACTGCCTGGGGGCAGTGGACAGTGCAACTCCTGCAATGCACTGCCTCACTTCCTGGGGGCAGTGGACAGTGCAACTCCTGCAATGCACTGCCTCACTGCCAGGGGGCAGTGGACAGTGCAACTTTTGCAATGCACTGCCTCACTGCCGGGGAGGAGTGGGCAGTGCAACTCCTGCAATGCACTGCCTCACTGCCTGGGGGCAGTGGGCAGTGCAACTCCTGCAATGCTCTGCCCCACTGCCTGGGGGCAGTGGGCAGCGCAACTCCTGCAATGCGCTGCCTCACTGCCTGGGGGCAGTGGGCAGCGCAACACCTGCAATGCACTGCCTCACTGCCTGGGGGCAGTGGACAGTGCAACTCCTGCAATGCACTGCCTCACTGCCCGGGAGGAGTGGGCAGTGCAACTCCTGCAATGCACTGCCTCACTGCCTGGGGCAATGGACAGTGCAACTCCTGCAATGCACTGCCTCACTGCCTGGGGGCAGTGGGCAGTGCAGCTCCTGCAATGCACTGCCTCACTGCCCTAGGGCAGTGGGCAGTGCAACTCCTGCAATGCACTGCCTCACTGCCTGGGGGCAGTGGACAGTGCAACTCCTGCAATGCACTGCCTCACTGCCCGGGAGGAGTGGACAGTGCAACTCCTGCAATGCAGTGCCTCACTGCCTGGGGGCAGTGGACAGTGCAACTCCTGCAATGCACTGCCTCACTGCCTGGGGGCAGTGGACAGTGCAGCTCCTGCAATGCACTGCCTCACTGCCTGGGAACAGTGGGCAGTGCAACTCCTGCAATGCACTGCCTCACTGCCCGGGAGGAGTGGGCAGTGCAACTCCTGCAATGCGCTGCCTCACTGCCTGGGGGCAGTGGACAGTGCAACTCCTGCAATGCACTGCCTCACTGCCCGGGAGGAGTGGGCAGTGCAACTCCTGCAATGCACTGCCTCACTGCCTGGGAACAGTGGGCAGTGCAACTCCTGCAATGCACTGCCTCACTGCCCGGGGGAACTGGACAGTGCAACTCCTGCAATGCACTGCCTCAGTGCCCTGGAGGAGTGGGCAGTGCAACTCCTGCAATGCACTGCCTCACTGCCTGGGGGCAGTGGACAGTGCAACTCCTGCAATGCACTGCCTCACTGCCTGGGGGCAGTGGACAGTGCAGCTCCTGCAATGCACTGCCTAACTGCCTGGAAACAGTGGGCAGTGCAACTCCTGCAATGCACTGCCTCACTGCCTGGGGGCAGTGGACAGTGCAACTCCTGCAATGCACTGCCTCACTGCCCGGGAGGAGTGGGCAGTGCAACTCCTGCAATGCACTGCCTCACTGCCTGGGGGCAGTGGACAGTGCAACTCCTGCAATGCACTGCCTCACTGCCCGGGAGGAGTGGGCAGTGCAACTCCTGCAATGCACTTCCTCACTGCCTGGGGGCAGTGGACAGTGCAACTCCTGCAATGCACTGCCTCACTGCCCGGGAGGAGTGGGCAGTGCAACTCCTGCAATGCACTGCCTCACTGCCTGGGGGCAGTGGACAGTGCAACTCTTGCAATGCACTGCCTCACTGCCCGGGAGGAGTGGGCAGTGCAACTCCTGCAATGCACTGCCTCAGTGCCTGGGAACAGTGGACAGTGCAACTCCTGCAATGCACTGCCTCACTGCCCGGGGGAACTGGACAGTGCAACTCCTGCAATGCACTGCCTCACTGCCCGGGAGGAGTGGGCAGTGCAACTCCTGCAATGCACTGCCTCACTGCCTGGGGGCAGTGGACAGTGCAACTCCTGCAATGCACTGCCTCACTGCCTGGGGGCAGTGGACAGTGCAACTCCTGCAATGCACTGCCTCACTGCCTGGGGGCAGTGGACAGTGCAACTCCTGCAATGCACTGCCTCACTGCCCGGGAGGAGTGGGCAGTGCAACTCCTGCAATGCACTGCCTCACTGCCTGGGGTCAGTGGACAGTGCAACTCCTGCAATGCAGTGCCTCACTGCCCGGGAGGAGTGGGCAGTGCAACTCCTGCAATGCACTGCCTCACTGCCTGGGGGCAGTGGACAGTGCAACTCCTGCAATGCACTGCCTCACTGCCCGGGAGGAGTGGGCAGTGCAACTCCTGCAATACACTGCCTCACTGCCCGGGAGGAGTGGGCAGTGCAACTCCTGCAATGCACTGCCTCACTGCCTGGGGGCAGTGGACAGTGCAACTCCTGCAATGCACTGCCTCACTGCCCGGGAGGAGTGGGCAGTGCAACTCCTGCAATCCACTGCCTCACTGCCTGGGGGCAGTGGACAGTGCAACTCCTGCAATGCACTGCCTCACTGCCTGGGAGGAGTGGGCAGTGCAACTCCTGCACTGCATTGCCTCACTGCCTGGGAACAGTGGGCAGTGCAACTCCTGCAATCCACTGCCGCACTGCCTGGGGGCAATGGGCAGTGCAGCTCCTGCAATGCACTGCCTCACTGCCCTGGGGCAGTGGGCAGAGCGACTCCTGCAATGCACTGCCTCACTGCCTGGGGGAAGTGGACAGTGCAACTCCTGCAATGCGCTGCCTCACTGCCCGGGAGGAGTGGGCAGTGCAACTCCTGCGATGCACTGCCTCACTGCCTGGGGGCAGTGGGAAATGGAACTCCCGCAATACACCGCCTCACTGCCTGGGAGGAGTGGACAGTAGAACGCCTGCTATACACTGCCCCACTGCCTGGGGGCAGTGGACAGTGCAACACCTGCAATGCACTGCCTCACTGCCTGGGAGCAGTGGGCAGTGCAACTCCTGCAATGCACCGCCTTACCGCCTGGGGGCAGTGGACAGTGCAACTCCTGCAACGCACTGCCTCACTGCTTCGGGGCAGTGGACAGTGCAACTCCTGCAATGCACTGCCTCACTGCCCTGGGGCGGTGGGCAGTGCAACTCCTGCAATGCACTGCCTCACTGCCTGGGGGCAGTGGGCAGTGCAACTCCTGCAATGCACTGCCGCACTGCCCGGGGGCAGTGAACAGTGCAACTCCTGCAATGCACTGCCTCACTGCTTGGGGGCAGTGGACAGTGCAACTCCTGCAATGCACTGCCCCACTGCCTGGGGGCAGTGGGCAGTGGAACCCCTGCAATGCACTGCCTCACTGCCCTGGGGCAGTGGGCAGTGGAACTCCTGCAATGCACTGCCTCACTGCCCTGGGGCAGTGGGCAGTGGAACTCCTGTAATGCACTGCCTCACTACCTGGGGGCAGTGGACAGTGCAACTCCTGCAATGCACTGCCTCACTGCCCTGGGGCAGTGGGCAGTCTAACTCCTGCAATGCACTGCCTGACTGCCCTGGGGCAGTGGGCAGTGCAACTCCTGCAATGCACTGCCTCACTGCTTGGGGGCAGCGGACAGTGCAACTCCTGCAATGCACTGCCTCACTGCCCTGGGGCAGTGGGCAGTGCAACTCCTGCAATGCACTGCCTCACTGCCTGGGGGCATGGCAGTGGAACTCTTGCAATGCACTGCCTCACTGCCTGGGGGCAGTGGGCAGCGGTTAGTGGTCGGAGTGTCCTGCAGGGCCTGTGGGGATGAAGAACCGGGTACACCAGCCTGGGGGACGGGGAGTCCTGCCCAGGGGGTGGTCGGAGCGTCCCGTAGGGCCTGCGGGGAGGTAGAATCGGGCACACCGGCCTGGGGGGATGGGGAGTCCTGCCCAGGGGGTGGTCCGAGCGTCCTGCAGGGCCTGTGGGGATGTAGATTCGGGCACACCAGCCTGGGGGGACAAGGAGTCCTGCCCAGGGGGTGGTCGGAGTGCATCGCTGGGCCTGTGGGGAGGTAGATTCGGGCACACCGGCCTGGGGGGACGGGGAGTCCTGCCCAAGGGGTGGTCGGAGCGTCTTGCAGGGCCTATGGGGACGTAGAACCAGGCCCACCGGCCTGGGGGGATGGGGAGTCCAGCCCAGGGGGTGGTCGGAGTTTCCTGCAGGGCCTGTGGGGAGGTAGATTCGGGCACACCGGCCTGGGGGGATGGGGAGTCCTGCCCAGGGGTTGGTCGGAGTGTCCTGCTGGGCCTGTGGGGAGGTAGATTCGGGCACACCGCCCCGGGGGGACCAGGAGTCCTGCCCAGGGGGTGGTCGGAGTGTCGTGCAGACCTGTGGGGACGTAGAACCGGGCACACCGGCCTGGGGGGATGGGGAGTCCAGCCCAGGGGGTGGTCGGAGTTTCCTGCAGGGCCTGCGGGGATGGACAACTGGGCGCACCGGCCTGGGGGGATGGGGAGTCCTGCCCAAGGGGTGGTCGGAGCGTCCTGCAGGGCCTGTGGGGACGTAGAACCGGGCACACCGGCCTGGGGGGATGGGGAGTCCCGCCCAGGGGGTGGTCGGAGTTTCCTGCAGGGCCCGCGGGGATGGACAACCGAGCACACCGGCCTGGGGGGACGGGGAGTCCTGCCCAGGGGGTGGTCGGAGCGTCCTGCAGGGCCTGTGGGGGCGTAGAACCGGGCACACCGGCCTGGGGGGATGGGGAGTCCTGCCCAGGGGGTGGTCGGAGTGTCCAGCAGGGGCTGCAGGGATGGACAACCGGGCACACCGGCCTGGGGGGACGGGGAGTCCAGCGCAGCGGGTGGCCGGAGTTTCCCGTAGGGCCTGCGGGGATGGACAACTGGGCCCACCGGCCTGGGGGGATGGGGAGTCCTGCAGAGGGGGTGGTCGGAGCGTCCTGCAGGGCCTGTGGGGACGTAGAACCGGGCACACCGGCCTGGGGGGGTGGGGAGTCCAGCCCAGGGGGTGGTCGGAGTTTCCTGCAGGGCTTGCGGGGATGGACAACCGGGCCCTCCGGCCTGGGGGGACGGGGAGTCCAGCGCAGCGGGTGGCCGGAGTTTCCCGCAGGGCCTGCGGGGATGGGCAACCGGGCCCACGGGCCTGGGGGGATGGGGAGTCCCGCCCAGGGGGTGGTCGGAGCGTCCTGTAGGGTCTGCAGGGATGGACAACCGGGCACAGCGGCCTGGGGGGATGGCGAGTCCTGCCCAGGGGGTGGTCGGAGTGTCCTGCAGGGCCTGTGGGGACGTAGACCGGGCACACCGGCCTAGGGGGATGGGGAGTCCTGCCCAGGGGGTGGTCGGAGTGCATCGCTGGGCCTGTGGGGAGGTAGATTCGGGCACACCGGCCTTGGGGGACGGGGAGTTGTGCCCAGGGGGTGGTCGGAGCGTCCTGCAGGGCCTGTGGGGGCGTAGAACCAGGCACACCGGCCTGGGGGGATGGGGAGTCCAGCCCAGGGGGTGGTCGGAGTTTCCTGCAGGGCTTGTGGGGGTGGACAACCATGCCCTCCGGCCTGGGGGGATGGGGAGTCCTGCCCAGGGGGTGGTCGGAGTGTCCTGCAGCGCCTGTGGGGAGGTAGAACCGGGCACACCGGCCTGGGGGGATGGGGAGTCCTGCCCAGGGGTTGGTCGGAGTGTCCTGCTGGGCCTGTGGGGACGTAGAACCGGGCACACCGGCCTGGGGGGATGGGGAGTCCCGCCCAGGGGGTGGTCGGAGTTTCCTGCAGGGCCCGCGGGGATGGACAACCGGGCCCACCGGCCTGGGGGGACGGGGAGTCCTGCCCAGGGGGTGGTCGGAGCGTCCCGCAGGGCCTGTGGGGGCGTAGAACCGGGCACACCGGCCTGGGGGGATGGGGAGTCCTGCCCAGGGGGTGGTCGGAGTTTCCTGCAGGGCTTGCGGGGATGGACAACCGGGCCCTCCGGCCCGGGGGGACGGGGAGTCCAGCGCAGCGGGTGGCCGGAGTTTCCCGCAGGGCCTGCGGGGATGGGCAACCGGGCCCACCGGCCTGGGGGGATGGGGAGTCCCGCCCAGGGGGTGGTCGGAGCGTCCTGCAGGGTCTGCAGGGATGGACAACCGGGCACAGCGGCCTGGGGGGATGGGGATTCCTGCCCAGGGGGTGGTCGGAGTGTCCTGCAGGGCCTGTGGGGACGTAGAACCGGGCACACCGGCCTAGGGGGATGGGGAGTCCTGCCCAGGGGGTGGTCGGAGTGCATCGCTGGGCCTGTGGGGAGGTAGATTCGGGCACACCGGCCTTGGGGGACGGGGAGTTGTGCCCAGGGGGTGGTCGGAGCGTCCTGCAGGGCCTCTGGGGGCGTAGAACCAGGCACACCGGCCTAGGGGGATGGGGAGTCCAGCCCAGGGGGTGGTCGGAGTTTCCTGCAGGGCTTGTGGGGGTGGACAACCAGGCCCTCCTGCCTGGGGGGATGGGGAGTCCTGCCCAGGGGGTGGTCGGAGTGTCCTGCAGCGCCTGTGGGGAGGTAGAACCGGGCACACCGGCCTGGGGGGATGGGGAGTCCTGCCCAGGGGTTGGTCGGAGTGTCCTGCTGGGCTTGTGGGGAGGTAGATTCGGGCACACCGCCCCGGGGGGACGGGGAGTCCTACCCAGGGGGTGGTCGGAGTGTCCTGAAGGGCCTGTGGGGAGGTAGAACCGGGCACACCGGCCTAGGGGGATGGGGAGTCCAGCCCAGGGGGTGGTCGGAGTTTCCTGCATGGCCTGCGGGGATGGGCAACCGGGCCCACCGGCCTGGGGGGACGGGGAGTCCTGCCCAGGGGGTGGTCGGAGCGTCCTGCAGGGCCTGTGGGGGCGTAGAACCGGGCACACCGGCCTGGGGGGATGGGGAGTCCAGCCCAGGGGATGGTCGGAGTTTCCTGCAGGGCCTGCGGGGATGGACAACCGGGCCCACCGGCTTGGGGGGATGGGGAGTCCTGCCCAAGGGGTGGTCGGAGCGTCCTGCAGGGCCTGTTGGGACGTAGAACCGGGCACACCGGCCTGGGGGGATGGGGAGTCCAGCCCAGGGGGTGGTCGGAGTTTTCTGCGGGGCCTGCGGGGATGGACAACCGGGCCCACCGGCCTGGGGGGACGGGGGGGTCCTGCCCAGAGGGTGGTCGGAACGTCCTGCAGCGCCTGTGGGGGCGTAGAACCGGGCCACCTTCCTCAGAGAACCGGGCGCACCGGCCTGGGGGGGACGGGGAGTCCTGCCCAGGGGGTGTTCGGAGCCTCCTGCCAGGCCAATGGGGGGCCACCTTCTTCAGAGAACCGGGCGCACCGGCCTGGGGGGGACGGGGAGTCCTGCCCAGGGGGTGTTCGGAGCCTCCTGCCAGGCCAATGGGGGGCCATCTTCTTCAGAGAACCGGGCGCACCGGCCTGGGGGGGACGGGGAGTCCTGCCCAGGGGGTGTTCGGAGCCTCCTGCCAGGCCAATGGGGGGCCATCTTCTTCAGAGAACCGGGCGCACCAGCCTGGGGGGGACGGGGAGTCCTGCCTAGGGGGTGTTCGGAGTCTCGTGCCAGGCCTACGGGGGGCCACCTTCTTCAGAGAACCGGGCGCACCGGCCTGGGGGGGACGGGGAGTCCAGCCCAGGGGGTGTTCGGAGTCTCCTGCCAGGCCAATGGGGGGCCATCTTCTTTGGAGAACCGGGCGCACCGGCCCGGGGGGGACGGGGAGTCCTGCCCAGGGGGTGTTCGGAGCCTCCTGCCAGGCCAAAGGGGGGCCAATATCTTCGGAGAACCGGGCGCACCGGCCTGGGGGGGACGGGGAGTTCTGCCTAGGGGGTGTTCGGAGTCTCCTGCCGAGCCAATGGGGGGCCATCTTCTTCAGAGAACCGGGCGCACCGGCCTGGGGGGGACGGGGAGTCCAGCCCAAGGGGTGTTCGGAGTCTCCTGCCAGGCCTACGGGGGGCCACCTTCTTCGGAGGACCGGGCGCACCGGCCTGGGGGGGGGAAGAAGATGGCCGCCCATTGGCCTGGCAGGAGACTCCGAACACCCCCTTGGCAGGACTCCCCGTCCCCCCCAGGCCGGTGCGCCCGGTTCTCCGAAGATATAGGCCCCCCATTGGCCTGGCAGGAGGCTCCGAACATCCCCTGGGCTGGACTCCCCGTCCCCCCCAGGCCGGTGCGCCCGGTTCTCTGAAGAAGGTGGCCCCCCGTAGGGCTGGCAGGAGACTCCGAACACCCCTTGGGCTGGACTCCCCGTCCCCCCCAGGCCGGTGCGCCCGGGTCTCTGAAGAAGATGGCCCCCCATTGGCCTGGCAGGAGACTCCGAACACCCCTTGGGTGTGGTGTGGTGTGGTGTGGTGTGGTGTGGTGTTGTGTTGTGTTGTGTTGTGTTGTGTTGTGTTGTGTTGTGTTGTGTTGTGTTGTGTTGTGTTGTGTTGTGTTGTGTTGTGTTGTGTTGTGTTGCGTTGCGTTGCGTTGTGTTGTGTTGTGTTGTGTTGTGTTGTGTTGTGTTGTGTTGTGTTGTGTTGTGTTGTGTTGTGTTCCGTTATGCCGAAGGCGCTGTTACCAGAAGGCAATGGCCGGGATGTCTACCCACGGGTACAGGTAAACGGGCGGGGCTGTGTGTGTTGCGTGCGCGCCGTGTGTATGTGTGTAGGCCTCAGTGGAGAGAGGGGGAGCCGGGAAGACCTGGTCGGCTCGCCCTTGGCGACCGTCCTTATTCGAGGAGCTCCCACTGCACTCCCTCCCGCTCCGCTTGCTGGTGTAGGCGCAGCTCGTGTAACGCCCACGCCATTGTGCTGCCCGGGCCCAGGCGGGCCTTCAGAAGTGTAGCACGCGCCTTGGCGTGGGCGTACCAAACCCGTATGGACTCCTCTATGACGTGGTGGAGGAACTCCGTGCCTAGCCTGTGGGGCCCCGTACACTCCGGGTGGGCTAGCTGCATGGAGGGGGTCCGCAGGGTTGCTGCCCACTGCTCCAGTACAGCCGGTTCCCATAGTTGGTGGCGCACTGGGGCCGCCCTGGCCCCACCTTCTGGTCGAGCCACGCTGCGAGTCGCCGGCGGGCTGGCCCCCATTCATGCGATTGAGCCGAGCAGGCCCATAGGTGGGGCGCCGTCTTGGGCTGTGCCCCGCACAGGAGGCAAGTGGTATCCAGCACCGTGTCCAGGTGGGAGGAACGGTGGGCTAGGACGGTCATCGTTGGGACGTTGTCCATTCGGTGCGCCGTGACATGGCGCTGCCGGTCGTGGTCAAACCAGTCTAGGGGGAGACCCCCTGCCGACATGAAGTTCACCCCCCACCGGGCCTCGTAGGCGGCCTGCGCCGGTATGGAGGCCCGATCCTGCAACCAGTCACTCAGCGCCGTTGGGTAGAGCTCACATTGGTCGCGGTAGGGTACTGGGGGGATAAGCAAGTAGGGGCGCTTGAGCAGCCACGTGAGGTCCACCTCCGGCGGCTCCCGCGTCGCCGCGTCCACACGGACGTTGAGGTCCGTGATCCAGTGCGATGGCGTGGTCACCACATTGATGGCGGGCCTCGGGGAGAGGCGCTGCCCCCCCAGGACAGTGGCGTAGAGGTGGTGGATGCCATCTCCGCAGTGTCGTCCCTCCTGGTACGTGCGGAGGGCCCCCACTGCCGCTTCCGAGTCCGGCACCAGCCATCACACTCCTGGCTATTCGCCAGCCGACGCATATGAGAGGAGGACCATCGCCTCCCCTTCCTGGGAGGTGCCCACTCCCGAGCCAACTTGGGCCTGGTATGTCTAGGGCCCGGTTTGGACGACCCCGGCCATGGCCATGCCCGCCTGCGTGGTCCCTGCACCCACCGCCACGACATTGCCGCGGAGGGTCGCCATCGCAGGCAGGTCATGGAACCAAATGCCCGGGCGAGTCTCGGGGGCCAGTACTTGTGGGGGGCTGGTCGCCCGGCTGTGTGGCGCCAGAAGGGCCATGTCCCCATGGTGCTCCTTGAGGTGGGTGCGCAGGGCCTGGTGAAGCTCTGCTGGCACTGCCCCCACCGTATCGAGGGAGTAATAGAGGGGCCCCTTGTGTGGGTGCCCCGGGCATCTGTGCGCAACACACTCCGCCAAATACTGGAAATGTGCCACCGCTGCCGGGGCTCTGGCTATCCACGGAAACGGCGGCAGCGCCGCGATGACCGTCACGAGAGGGGCCTGCGACAGTTTGGCCCAGCGCCAGTAGGCGGCAGTCGGGGGGGTAGCCATCCACATGATGATGGGCGCCCAGACCCCAGTGCGCTGGAGCTGGGCCAGGGACTCCTGTCGGTGATCGCCCCACAGCTGGGCGTGCAGTGGCGCATCCACCTGCACCTGGATGCCTAGGAGGGCCACCAGGAGGCGGTGGAGCCTTGTGTCGCGGGGCAGTGTGCCCGGGGGTTGCTGGCACACCCGGAGTTCGGGCGCCCAGCCCGCGGTCTCCATGGTGTCTTGCATGGCCGCGGTCACCCGGAGGGGCTGCCCCCTATGGTATATCGTCACCATCCGAGTGGTTTTGGCCGCCCGGCCCCCGATGACGACATCTGCCTGGTAGGTGGGCACGGCACTCGGGATCCAGTCCTTGGGTGCCGCCTGCCACCGCGGTGTGGGCTCCCTCAGGAGGGGGACTAGTATTGCAGCGTGGCAGGCCAGCAACGCACCTAGCCCCGGGATACCCTTGCGGGCTGGCGCTCGCCCCTTGAGGGCATGCTCCGGTAGCACCTGGTGATCCCCGGTGTAGAGGTCTCCGAGGTGATGGTAGCCCAGGGTCTGCACCGGTTCGTACACCCTCGGGGGGACGACAACCTGCACGACGGCGCCATACGGAGTTGGGTACACCTCCACCTGTGGGGCCGGGGCGGGGGCCGCCGCCGCCGCCCCTCGTGGCCCACCGGGGCCCCGAACCAGGATGGGGGTGGTCCTTGAGCAATGGCCCGGCATCCACATGGGCAGGGCCACCTCGTCCACGACCCGTTGCAGTGTGGCTATGAGGTGGGGGCACTTGGGGTGGTGCGTGTACTGCCCCGGGTAAGCACCGCCGGGCAACCCCCTGTGAGCGCCTGTTGCGTCCGCAGGGAGTAGGCATGGGAGTCCCGGAACTAATGCTTGGCCCAGGCCCCCTGCCGAACCCACTCGCGGACCACCGCACTCTGCCACGAGTGCTCCGACCGAGTGAGACCGTGGCATCCATGCTCCCATGGTCCCCAGAGCGCGTCGGCGGGAGTTTGGCGGGAGATGCCCGTCACGTGCTTATACGCTCTAACCATGAGAGCATTGTTGGCCGCGTGTACTTTGGCCGTGGGGCGGTACACGCTGGCCAGGGGGAGCAGCTTGCTCAGGAGCTTGCCCATGAGTACCATCATGGCTGCGTCCGGGGAGGACCGCTGGGGGCGGAGCTGTTTCCAGAGCGCCGCCATGACCTCCGGCAGGTTCCGGGGGGCCGTTGGCGCCCCCTGGAGGTAAATGCTTGTCCCCATGTACCGGCGGACCCTGGAGGGCTGTATTTCCGGGGCCCAAGCCAGCGCCTCCCGCCGCTGGTCCGGGGTACTCGTCGCCCACGTGCGGCCTAGGTGGCGGGCCACGGCTGCTGGCGTAGGCGACCGTAGGGGCCGGGGGTCGGACGTGGAGCCGTGCTGGATCTTGCGGTCGGGGACGTCCACCCGCAGGATACCCTGGTAGTATACCCGCTGATCCACCAGGACCCCCTGTATACGGTGGAAATCGCCTCGCTCCAAGAGGACGATCGTGTCGTCCACCCACAAGAGTCCCGGGAAGCGGAAGGCCTCCAGCGCTGAGGACCGGTACGCTATGTCCATGAACCGCAAGAATGGGAGCGCCGCCGTCGCCCCCGCATGGACCCGCTAGATTGTACCGTGGGGCGTACCCAGGAGCTGCGTCAGGGTGTGGGACTGCCAGGGGCCCAAGGGCAGTGTGTAGGAGAACCCCTCGGTATGGGTGGCGAGGTGGTATGCCTCCCCCAGGCCCACCCGGGCCCCCACTATAGGGTGAATGTCCTGGGCGATCACGTCGAAGAACTTCGCTAGATCCATGATCATGACGTCTACTATCCGGTGCTGAAGTCTGGCCAGGTCCAGCTTCATGTGCACCGTGCGGAGCACTTCCTAGAGAGATATCCCCCGCATGCTCCCCACGAGGCAGGGGCCCCCCAGGGCCCGCTCGTAGACGGCCGTCGCCACGGCATAGAAGGCCGTGGGCTCCAGCTTGGAAACAGGGAGGAGATGGTTATCCCCCGGAGGTTCGCCTCTTGGACCAGCTGCTCCGGGTTTTTCAAGAGCAAGGTAACCCGCCCCCGCCTGCCCACCGTGCGGCTCACTAGGGGGCTGCGCACCACGGTGCACAGGGTCATCTGGTCCGCCTCCGTCAGGTGTGGGTACTAGGCTAAATCGATGCAGACGTCCGCCTCGGGTAGGCGGAGGTCGGGGCCTCGGGCCTTTCCCGACTGCACCTCCCAGAGGTGGCGGGGCTGAACATAGTCGCCGCGGGCCCGCGGGGCATGCTGTGGCAAGAGCCCCAGGTACTTCTGGAAGTGGGCCCACCGGTCGGGGTCATCCCGAATCCGATAGCTATGGCCCTGGAGCCGTAGGCGGCTCAAGTACAGGGCAGACAACGTCTCCCTGGGGTTGGGGAGCGCCTTGCTGTCCAGGGGGATTTCCGAGATATCACGCGGGGCGCTTCTGCTGCGCCGCTGCACCTCCCTCCGATGCTCCGGGGTGCGCTTGAGGTTACGGGTCTCTTGCCTGCGTGGAAGGGCCCTGCACTTAACCCCCCAGAGGCTTTGCTGGCGCTGGGCTTCTCCCAAGGCCACTAGGCTCCGTTTGAGGGCGTGCCCCGCTGTCACTAAGGTGCCCAATATGCTTTGGGCCGTCACTGTAAAGCGCCCCACTGAGGGGAGCATGCTACGCGCCGGGAAGGGCTGCTGGGGAGCCCCCGAGGGGGGAGCTTGTTCCGCCGGGCGCACCCGAAGGCGGTATTGTCGGAAGCGGAGGGCCCGGACCCTGCCCGTGGCGTGGGCCCAGTCATAGATGAGCCGTTGCAGGTCCTTCGGCCACCGATTTGGGGCGAGCTGGGGGTCTACGGCTCTCCTGCGAAGCACCAAGCCCTAGATCGGCCGTTTCAGCCGGGGATAGGGCCACTGGGCCCAGATGGTACTACGGGGTGCGGGAGACCGTATGGGGGATGGGCTTGTCCAACCGGATCATCGGGAAGGCGACGGCGAAGAGAAGGGGGACGTGGTGGTCCGAGAGGAGGGTACTCGCCCAGTAGTGGTACGAGGCGATTGAAAACTGCGCCTCGCTTTGGCAGGCGACTGTGTCGATGCGGGAGCGCGCGGCTCCCTCGAAGCAGGAGTACGTATCCTGCGGGACCGGGTGAAGGTCCACTAAGTCCCCGAGGTTGCAGGCCCTTAGGAACGTGCGGTAGCCCGTATCCTCGGGGCGCGGGGTCCCCTGATCTGCTGGCCGGGCCGCCGAGTTGGTATTTGTGACAACCAAGACGGTTGTCGGGTCGACCAGGCAGGTGACCACCCTCCAGATGGCGGCCCACCATCTCACATAAGGCTCCACGCCTATGCTGATCTGGGGGGCATGGGCCGCCAGCACATGATGCCGGCCCCTTGGGGTGAGGACCTCCATGAGGAGGGCGTTTGCATCCTCCGTGCTTCAGAGGAGGGACGCCCGGGTGGTTGTCCCGGTGCCGACGTATACTTCCAGGCCCGCCATGGTCTTGCCTTGGGCAGGGAGCACGACGTGCCGGGCGTAGTCCTGGAAGGGGGGGTCCTCAGAGCCTGCTCGGGACTGGGCCTCAGCCAAGATGAGGAGGGTGGGGCGGCGCACTGCCATGTGCAGGGCCTGTGCCAGGAGGCGCTGCCGCAGGTGTGGGCCCCGGACATTAAGCCACAGGTACCCCACGGCGTGGACGTCCCTCAATTCTGGGACTCCGAGGGGCCGGGGCTCTGCGGCTCCGACTCCAGCTCCGCGGGAGTGGGCCCGTCGTGGGGGCTTCGGCTTTGCGCCGAGGTACCAGCCGCCCCTTGGGCCGCTCGCAGGTCTCGCTCAATGAGGCCGAAGACTGTGGTAAGGGAAGCAATCCCTGGCGGTCGCTCGCCTGTGACCCTGGGGAGCACCCAATCGCGCAGGGCCGGGGCCCGCGCACCCAGGACCTTGAAGCCCACCGGTTTGGCAGGCTGGAGAGCCCGGGCATAGCTCACCCACGAGGCGCTCCAGCCTTTCCAGTTGGCATCGCGGAGCTGCTGGGCTCCCAGGGCCGAGGGGAATAAGACAAGCCCTCCCCGGGCTCTGTCGTAGGTGGCCTTGGCCACCGTAGGCGTTGTGATGGCTAGGGGGCTGCCCCCGGGCGGGGCGAGGGTGGCCTTGTGATCCCCGAGGTCCATGCTCGCCGTGTCGACCGGGGCGTACCGGTCCCCACGCTTGACGCAGATTTGGACCGGGGGGGGGGGGGGCGGCCGTTGGGGCGCCCCGTGGGACATGTACCGGGCACTGGCACACCAACACCAGGGCCCGGGTATCCGGGGGGATTGCCCGGGGCAGGGGCGGGGCAGACGAGGCATACACATATGCCATGGCCTGGAGCCACCACCCAGGGCGCGTGCCGCGCTCGGGGGTGGGGAGGCCGAGCTGCACCCGCCCCACGATCACGTAGTACACCGTGATCCCAAGTCCTGGCGGGTGAGGGGCCGGGATGGCATCGCCCTCCCAACTGGAGAGGGAGAAGGAGGGGACCCAAGGGTGAAGTCCACGAGCTGGAGTAGCTCGCTGGTCCTCTTGGCATATTGGGCCAGGAGGGGGGGGGGGCGTCCCCATCCGGAGAATGGGGGCCGGGGATGGGGGTGGTGTCCTGGCCCGCCGCACGCATGCGGCGCCCCACCGCCGACAGGCGTTCGCTGTCTAGGAAGACAGCGACGTCCATGGCCCTGCAGGGGTTCGCCTCCTCAAGGGCGGTATCGGCGATGAGTGCCGCTGGGCGGTACTCGTGCGGGCCCACCCAGCCCGGCGGGCTGTCGGCATGGCCAGCAGCCGGCGGTTCATGGGCGTCATCCGCCTCGACCGCCGGTGGCAGGGGCTCCAGAGGGCTGAGGGCGCCCGGCTCATCGTCCAGGAGGCCAGCGAGCTGGGTAGCCGTGCCGTGGGATGCATCCACATCAATGGGGGGGGGGCGGAGGGGTCTCCTCATCACGCGGTGCGTGAGTGTCGAGGGCGGGCGAGGCCGAATCGGGCTAACCACCTGGTGCATGCCCAGGCATCCGTCCTTCTGCAGGGGCCTGCTCTGCAGCAACTCCCTCCGCACTCAAGAAGGCCTGCTGTGGGGGGCACTGGTCGCATGGGCTGGGGCGCCACAAGCGACAAACCGCACACCAATCCAGGGTCGGCCCTTCTGGGGGTCGGTCCCCTACCGGGGGGGCTGGGGCTTCAGCACCGTCGTTGATCTGGGGGCCAGGGGCTGGCTAGCGGGCGCTGGGGGGCAGGCCATAGGGGCCGCCGGGGCGCTGGTGAGGGCTTGCTGGTGGCCATCCGCACGGTCATCCGTGTCCAAGAGGTCCTGGGACACGTCCTCAGCCGCCAATTCCGGGGGGCCGGGCCGGGGGGGCCCTGCGTTGGCATGCGCGGTATCCGACGGGTCGGGCCGCCAGGCGACCCGGCTGCTGCAAGGATGCGCCGGCGGAGTCGGCTGGTGCGGCTATCGGTGGTGGCCCGCGGCTGCGCAGGTGGGCTTTCCTGAGTTGCGGCCATCCCTTGGCTCTGTCCAGGGGCCGCTCCGCTGCCGGATTGCGCCGGGACTCTCTCCCGGGAAGGGGGCGCTTGCTGCGCCGTAGGGTGCGCCGGGAGGGGGGGGGGGGGCAGGGGGCGGCCGGCGTCACCGATCGCGGTGGTCGTAGGTGCCCGGGAGGGCTCCTGTGGCTGTTGATGCAGCACGTGTGGCGGCCTGCTCACGGCATCGGCTATAAGGCGCCGGACGTCGTCTTCTGTGAGGGAGGGGCGGTCTTCGCGCAGGGGGGTAGCCCCGGCAAACAGCGTGTCCTGCCGCCCTTCGCCCATGGCGTCTTGCCGCGTGTGCACGGTCAGGTCCCATATGACACTGTGGCCCACACAATGGACGGCCGCCGGTAGGCGGCCTGGCGGGGCTGCTACCGTACCCAGGGCAGCGTGGACTACCGCACACGCCGCCAGTGCCTGTGCGTGGGCGCGGAAGGTCAGGTACCCGTGGTTCTCCACTCCATGGAAAGCCTCCGCCACCCCCTCCGCCCCATCCAGCCTCATGAAGCGGTCCGCCAGGTGACGGCGGGACCATCCTTTGGGGAGGCGCCGGATGTGCAGGACGGTCGGCGGATCCGCGGCGCAGGGCTGCTGAGGGGCTTGTGTGGCCCTGTCCGGGGGGGCGTAGCCCGGGCCCCGGAGGCTCGGGGTGGTATGTGTGACACCGGCACGGTGTTTCTGGGGTGTGCGGGGGATGTCGTCCCGAGGTGGCTGTGCCTGCTGCGCATTGGGGGCCAGGAGGCCTGGTGTCGTTTGGGTTCCCGCGAGAGCGTGAGCCGACAGCCTGTGCGGGGGGCCCGCGGGCGACTGCGCCGCAGACTGCCGGCCCTTCTTATTGTTGCGTTGACGCTTGCGCGGGGGTTCGTCCTTCGCGACATGCGGGGGCTGGGCGTCGGGAGCCGTACGGGGCTCCCACTGCGGCCGGCGCCCCGTGTCCGGCGCGTCATACCGCAGGCGTCTAGCGGTATCCGGGCTGGGGGAGCGGGGCCGGCGCCGGTCATCGGGGCCCCGCTGTTCCCGGCCCGCCCTGGGGGCTAAGCCGGGCGGGTCACGACGGGAACGGTTATCCAGGCGAGCGGGGGTGTGGTCCGTGCCCCTAGCGGCGGGGGCTCGGTATCCGGAGGAACGCTCCTCAAACCGGCGCTTGTTGTATCGCTCCGGGGAGCGGTAGGGCAGGCGGTACGCCGTGCGATCATCTCTGCCTGGGCTTGCACGGCTGTGGCCTCGGTCATCGCCGCGTGGGTCCCGTTGGGGGGAGCGGGGCCGGCGGTAGGCTTTGCCTTGGGGCCGGCGCGGCGCCTCTGTAGGCGCCGGGACGGCGGTCTTCTCGGGGCACCCTCTCACGCACCGGCGCCACCAGCAGTGCCTGCGTCGCCTCGCCGACCACGCCGGGGGCAGGGCCCTGCGGCGCCGGGGGCGCCCTCAGCGCGGCCTCCTGAGGGGGCGGAGGATTCTTGGTGCGGCGGTCTAGGCCCGCCACGTGGCCCCGTACGTAGGCCAACTCTAGGTCTCGGTGGTCCGGGGGCGGAACAGCCGAGAGCGGCGAGGGCGGCGGGGGGGGGCGGGGGAAGCCCATATCGCGGCTCCCTCAGGTAGTAGGCGGGGTACGTCGGCTGCGAGTGGACCTCTATGAGCTGCTGGTAGGGTGTGTAGGGGGTGTGGGTATGGTGGGGGAAGAGGGGGGCGGTATACGCCGGGGACCCCGCGGGGTACGGTGCAGGCGGGCCCCCGGGGATAGGAGGGCGCTGCACATAGGGTGTTGCCGGCGTTGTTGGGAACATGTTGTGTCACTGGGCTGCACAGCGAGAGCAGGGGGTTGCGGCCCGAAGCCTGTGCATGGGCACTGCGCTTCCCTTCCACCGGGCCGCCCAGTGCTGAGGCGCCGGCACCTGCTCTCGCTCGCGCGTTGGTGACCTTCGGCGGCCGGCCTTACGGGCCCGTACACTAGCATCTTGTCGTCACAGCGTCGCTGCGCGCTGCTCGTAGGTCACCTCGGTGGTACCGTACTGACTGCTTGACCCTCGGCCCCCTTTGTCCTCCCTAAGGCGTTCAGGGGTGCCTCCGGGTAAGGCCCGGCGCATCCGCCCCCCTCGGCTACGGCTGTATGTCCACGGGTGTGTTTGTTTCGCTCGCCGCCTAGGAACTTCCACACCTGGGCCCTGCCCTTCAGTGGCCCGTTCCGTCCGGGGCCTGTAGGGGGGCGGGGGGGGGGCTTCGTGCATTATGCGGGGGCGATGCGCGCTCCCCTTAGGGGGGGGGGGGGGGTCAGGGGGGGAGGGGCGGTCCGTTCGAGGTACCTCCTACTCCCGGGTGCGGTCGAAGCTTTCACCTGGGTCTGCGGGGAGGCTGCACCTCTCCAATAACCGGGTACACCTGCCCTGGGGGGGGGGGAGGGGGGCCCAGCCCAGGGGCTGGTCGGGGCATCCCTCTAGGCCCATGGGGAGCCGCCATCTCTCACGAACCGGGCCTAACCGGGCCTATGGGGGGCCATCATCTTCACAGAACCGGGCGCACCGGCCTGGGGGGGACGGGGAGCCCAGCCCAGGGGGTGGTCGGAGCCTCCTGTAAGGCCTATGGGGGGCCATCATCTTCGGAGAACCGGGCGCACTGGCCTGGGGGGGACGGGGAGTCCAGCCCAGAGGGTGTTCGGAGCCTCCTGCAAGGCCAATGGGGGGCCATCATCTTCGGAGAACCGGGCGCACCGACCTCGGGGGGACGGGGGTCCAGCCCAAAGGGTGTTCGGAGCCTCCTGCAAGGCCTATGGTGGGGCATCATCTTCAAAGAAACGGGCGCAACGGCCTTGGTGGGACGGGGAGTCCAGTCCAGGGGGTGTTCGGAGCCTCCTGCAAGGCCTACGGGGGGGGCCATCATCTTCGGAGAACGTGGCGCACCGGCCTTGGAGGGACGGGGAGTCCAGCCCAGGGGGTGTTCGGAGCCTCCTGCAAGGCCAATGGGGGGCCATCATCTTCAGAGAACCGGGCGCACCGGCCTGGGGGGGACGGGGGTCAAGCCCAGAGGGTGTTTGGAGCCTCCTACAAGGCCTATGGAGGGCCATCATCTTCAGAGAACCGGGCGCACCGGCCTGGGGGGAACGGGGAGTCCAGCCCAGGGGGTGTTCGGAGCCTCCTGCAAGGCCCGTGGGGAGCCATCATCTTGGGAGAACCGGGCGCACCGGCTTGGGGGGGACGGGGAGTCCAGCCCAGGGGGTGGTCGGAGCCTCCTGCAAGGCCAATGGGGGGCCATCATCTTCAGAGAACCGGGCGCACCGGCCTGGGGGGGGCGGGGAGTCCAGCCCAAGGGGTGTTCGGAGCCTCCTGCAAGGCCTACGGGGGGCCATCATCTTCGGAGAACCGGGCGCACCGGCCTGGGGGGGACGGGGAGTCCAGCCCAGGGGGTGTTCGGAGCCTTCTGCAAGGCCAAGGGGGGGCCATCATCTCGGGAGAACCGGGCGCACCAGCCTAGGGGGGACGGGGTCCAGCCCAGAGGGTGTTGGGAGCCTCTTGCAAGGCCTATGGGGGGGCATCATCTTCAGAGAACCGGGCGCAACGTCCTGGGGGGGACGGGGAGTCCAGTCCAGGGGGTGTTCGGAGCCTCCTGCAAGGCCAATGGGGGGCCATCATCTTCAGAGAACCGGGCGCACCGGCCTGGGGGGGACGGGGAGTCCAGCCCAGGGGGTGTTCGGAGGCTTCTGCAAGGCCAATGGGGGGCCATCATCTTGGGAGAACCGGGCGCACCGGCTTGGGGGGGACGGGGGTCAAGCCCAGAGGGTGTTTGGAGCCTCGTGCAAGGCCTATGGGGAGCCATCTTTCTTCAAAAACCCGGCGCACCGGCCTGGGGGGGACGGGGAGTCCCGCCGAGAGGGTGTTCGGAGCCTCTTGCAAGGCCAATAAGGGGCCATCATCTTCAGAGAACCGGGCGCACTGGCCTGGGGGGGACGGGGAGTCCAGCCCAGGGGGTGGTCGGAGCCCCCTGCAAGGCCTACCAGGGGCCATCATCTTCGGAGAACCTGGCGCACCGGCCTAGGGGGGACGGGGCGTCCAGCCCAGGGGGTGTTCGGAGCCTCCTGCAAGGCCAATGGGGGGCCATCATCTTGGGAGAACCGGGCGCACCGGCCTGGGGGGGGACGGGGAGTCCAGCCCAGGGGGTGGTCGGAGCCTCCTGCAAGGCCCGTGGGGAGCCATCATCCTCGGAGAACCGGGCGCACCGGCCTGGAGTGGACGGGGCTTCCAGCCCAGAGGGTGTTCGGAGACTCGTGCAAGGCCTATGGGGGGCCATCATCTTCGGAGAACCGGGCGCACCGGCCTGGGGGGGACGGGGAGTCCAGACCAGGGGGTGTTCGGAGCCTCCTGCAAGGCCAATGGGGGGCCATCATCTTGGGAGAACCGGGCGCACCGGCCTGGGGGGGACGGGGGTCCAGCCCAGAGGGTGTTCGGAGCCTCTTGCAAGGCCTATGGGGGGCCATCATGTTCAAAGAACCGGGCGCAACGGCCTTGGTGGGACGGGGAGTCCAGCCCAGAGGGTGTTCGGAGCCTCGTGCAAGGCCAATGGGGGGCCATCATCTTCAGAGAACCGGGCGCACCGGCGTGGGGGGGACGGGGAGCCCAGCCCAGGGGGTGTTCGGAGCCTCCTGTAAGGCCTATGGGGGGCCATCATCTTCGGAGAACCGGGCGCACCGGCCTGGGGGGAACGGGGAGTCCAGCCCAGAGGGTGTTCGGAGCCTCCTGCAAGGCCTATGGGGGGCCATCATCTTCAGAGAACCGGGCGCACCGGCCTAGGGGGGACGGGGGTCCAGCCCAGAGAGTGTTCGGAGCCTCCTGCAAGGCCTACGGGGGGGCATCATCTTCAAAGAACCGGGCGCAACGGCCTTGGTGGGACGGGGAGTCCAGTCCAGGGAGTGTTCGGAGCCTCCTGCAAGGCCTACAGGGGGCCATCATCTTCGGAGAACCGGGCGCAACGGCCTTGGTGGGACGGGGAGTCCAGCCCAGGGGGTGTTCGGAGCCTCCTGCAAGGCCTACGGGGGGCCATCATCTTCGGAGAACCGGGCGCACCGGCCTTGGAGGGACGGGGAGTCCAGCCCAGGGGGTGTTCGGAGCCTCCTGCAAGGCCTATGGGGGGGCATCATCTTCAGAGAACCAGGCGCAACGTCCTGGGGGGGACGGGGGTCAAGCCCAGAGGGTGTTTGGAGCCTCCTACAAGGCCTATGGAGGGCCATCATCTTCAGAGAACCGGGCGCACCGGCCTGGGGGGAACGGGGAGTCCAGCCCAGGGGGTGTTCGGAGCCTCCTGCAAGGCCCGTGGGGAGCCATCATCATCAGAGAACCGGGCGCACCGGCCTGGGGGGGGCGGGGAGTCCAGCCTAGGGGGTGGTCGGAGCCTCCTGCAAGGCCAATGGGGGGCCATCATCTTCAGAGAACGGGGCGCACCGGCCTGGGGGGGACGGGGAGTCCAGCCCAGGGGGTGTTCGGAGCCTCCTGCAAGGCCTACGGGGGGCCATCATCTTCGGAGAACCGGGCGCACCGGCCTAGGGGGGACGGGGAGTCCAGCCCAGGGGGTGTTCGGAGCCTCCTGCAAGGCCAATGGGGGGCCATCATCTTGGGAGAACCGGGCGCACCAGCCTAGGGGGGACGGGGGTCCAGCCCAGAGGGTGTTCGGAGCCTCCTGCAAGGCCTATGGGGGGGCATCATCTTCAGAGAACCAGGCGCAACGTCCTGGGGGGGACGGGGAGTCCAGTCCAGGGGATGTTCGGAGCCTCCTGCAAGGCCAATGGGGGGCCATCATCTTCAGAGAACCGGGCGCACCGGCCTTGGAGGGACGGGGAGTCCAGCCCAGGGGGTGTTTGGAGCCTCGTGCAAGGCCAATGGGGGGCCATCATCTTGGGAGAACCGGGCGCACCGGCGTGGGGGGGACGGGGGTCCAGCCCAGAGGGTGTTTGGAGCCTCTTGCAAGGCCTATGGGGGGCCATCATGTTCAAAGAACCGGGCGCAACGGCCTTGGTGGGACGGGGAGTCCAGCCCAGAGGGTGTTCGGAGCCTCGTGCAAGGCCAATGGGGGGCCATCATCTTCAGAGAACCGGGCGCACCGGCGTGGGGGGGACGGGGAGCCCAGCCCAGGGGGTGTTCGGAGCCTCCTGTAAGGCCTATGGGGGGCCATCATCTTCGGAGAACCGGGCGCACCGGCCTGGGGGGAACGGGGAGTCCAGCCCAGAGGGTGTTCGGAGCCTCCTGCAAGGCCTATGGGGGGCCATCATCTTCAGAGAACCGGGCGCACCGGCCTAGGGGGGACGGGGGTCAAGCCCAGAGGGTGTTCGGAGCCTCCTGCAAGGCCTACGGGGGGGCATCATCTTCAAAGAACCGGGCGCAACGGCCTTGGTGGGACGGGGAGTCCAGTCCAGGGAGTGTTCGGAGCCTCCTGCAAGGCCTACAGGGGGCCATCATCTTCGGAGAACCGGGCGCAACGGCCTTGGTGGGACGGGGAGTCCAGCCCAGGGGGTGTTCGGAGCCTCCTGCAAGGCCTACGGGGGGCCATCATCTTCGGAGAACCGGGCGCACCGGTCTTGGAGGGACGGGGAGTCCAGCCCAGGGGGTGTTCGGAGCCTCCTGCAAGGCCAATGGGGGGCCTCATCTTCAGAAAACCGGGCGCACCGGCCTGGGGGGGACGGGGGTCAAGCCCAGAGGGTGTTTGGAGCCTCCTACAAGGCCTATGGAGGGCCATCATCTTCAGAGAACCGGGCGCACCGGCCTGGGGGGAACGGGGAGTCCAGCCCAGGGGGTGTTCGGAGCCTCCTGCCAGGCCCGTGGGGAGCCATCATCTTCAGAGAACCGGGCGCACCGGCCTGGGGGGGGCGGGGAGTCCAGCCCAGGGGGTGGTCGGAGCCTCTTGCAAGGCCAATGGGGGGCCATCATCTTCAGAGAACGGGGCGCACCGGCCTGGGGGGGACGGGGAGTCCAGCCCAGGGGGTGTTCGGAGCCTCCTGCAAGGCCTACGGGGGGCCATCATCTTCGGAGAACCGGGCGCACCGGCCTAGGGGGGACGGGGAGTCCAGCCCAGGGGGTGTTCGGAGCCTCCTGCAAGGCCAATGGGGGGCCATCATCTTGGGAGAACCGGGCGCACCAGCTTAGGGGGGAAGGGGGTCCAGCCCAGAGGGTGTTCGGAGCCTCCTGCAAGGCCTATGGGGGGGCATCATCTTCAGAGAACCGGGCGCAACGTCCTGGGGGGGACGGGGAGTCCAGTCCAAGGGATGTTCGGAGCCTCCTGCAAGGCCAATGGGGGGCCATCATCTTCAGAGAACCGGGCGCACCGGCCTTGGAGGGACGGGGAGTCCAGCCCAGGGGGTGTTCGGAGCCTCGTGCAAGGCCAATGGGGGGCCATCATCTTGGGAGAACCGGGCGCACCGGCGTGGGGGGGACGGGGGTCAAGCCCAGAGGGTGTTTGGAGCCTGATGCAAGGCCTATGGGGAGCCATCTTCCTTCAAAAACCGGGCGCACCGGCCTAGGGGGACGGGGAGTCCCGCCGAGAGGGCGTTCGGAGCCTCCTGCAAGGCCAATGGGGGGCCATCATCTTCGGAGAACCGGGCGCACCGGCCTTGGAGGGACGGGGGTCCAGCCCAGAGGGTGTTCGGAGCCTCCTGCAAGGCCAATGGGGGGCCATCATCTTCGGAGAACCGGGCGCACCGGCCTAGGGGGGACGGGGGTCCAGCCCAGAGGGTGTTCGGAGCCTCGTGCAAGGCCCATGGGGGGGCATCATCTTCAGAGAACCGGGCGCAACGGCCAGGGGGGGACGGGGAGTCCAGTCCAGGGGGTGTTCGGAGCCTCCTGCAAGGCCTGTGGGGGGGCATCATCTTCAGAGAACCGGGCGCAACGGCCAGGGGGGGACGGGGAGTCCAGTCCAGAGGGTGTTCGGAGCCTCCTGCAAGGCCTACAAGGGGCCATCATCTTCGAAGAACCGGGCGCACTGGCATGGGGGGGACGGGGAGTCCAGCCCAGGGGGTGGTCGGAGCTTCCTGCAAGGCCTACGGGGGGCCATCATCTTCGGAGAACCTGGCGCACCGGCCTGGGGGGGACGGGGCGTCCAGCCCAGGGGGTGTTCGGAGCCTCCTACAAGGCCTATGGGGGGCCATCATCTTCAGAGAACCGGGCGCACCAGCCTGGGGGGGACGGGGAGTCCGGCCCAGAGGGTGTTCGGAGCCTCCTGCAAGGCCCGTGGGGAGCCATCATCCTCGGAGAACCGGGCGCACTGGCCTGGAGTGGACGGGGGTCCCGCCCAGAGGGTGTTCGGAGCCTCCTGCAAGGCCTATGGGGGGCCATCATCTTCAGAGAACCGGGCGCAACGGCCTGGGGGGGACGGGGAGTCCAGCCCAGGGGGTGTTCGGAGCCTCCTGCAAGGCCAATGGGGGGCCATCATCTTCGGAGAACCGGGCGCACCGGCCTGGGGGGAACGGGGAGTCCAGCCCAGGGGGTGTTCGGAGCCTCCTGCAAGGCCTATGGGGGGCCATCATCTTCGGAGAACCGGGCGCACCGGCCTGGGGGGGACGGGGAGTCTAGCCCAGGGGGTGTTCGGAGCCTCCTGCAAGGCCAATGGGGGGCCATCATCTTGGGAGAACCGGGCGCACAGGCCTGGGGGGGACGGGGGTCCAACCCAGAGGGTGTTCGGAGCCTCTTGCAAGGCCTATGGGGGGCCATCATCTCCAGAGAACCGGGCGCACCGGCCTGGGGGGGACGCGGAGTCCAGCCCGGGGGGCGTTCGGAGCCTCCTGCAAGGCCAATGGGGGGCCATCATCTTCGGAGAACCGGGCGCACCGGCTTGGGGGGGACGGGGGTCCAGCCCAGAGGGTGTTCGGAGCCTCCTGCAAGGCCTATGGGGGGCCATCATCTTCGGAGAACCGGGCGCACCGGCCTAGGGGGGACGGGGGTCCAGCCCAGAGGGTGTTCGGAGCCTCGTGCAAGGCCCATGGGGGGGCATCATCTTCAGAGAACCGGGCGCAACGGCCTGGGGGGACGGGGAGTCCAGTCCAGGGGGTGTTCGGAGCCTCCTGCAAGGCCTGTGGGGGGGCATCATCTTCAGAGAACCGGGCGCAACGGCCAGGGGGGGACGGGGAGTCCAGTCCAGAGGGTGTTCGGAGCCTCCTGCAAGGCCTACAGGGGGCCATCATCTTTGGAGAACCGGGCGCACCGGCCTTGGAGGGACGGGGAGTCCAGCCCATAGGGTGTTCGGAGCCTCCTGCAAGGCCAATGGGGGGCCATCATCTCCAGAGAACCGGGCGCACCGGCCTGGGGGGGACGCGGAGTCCAGCCCGGGGGGTGTTCGGAGCCTCCTGCAAGGCCAATGGGGGGCCATCATCTTCGGAGAACCGGGCGCACCGGCCTAGGGGGGACGGGGGTCCAGCCCAAAGGGTGTTCGGAGCCTCCTGCAAGGCCTACAGGGGGGCATCATCTTCAGAGAACCGGGCGCAACGGCCTGGGGGGGACGGGGAGTCCAATCCAGGGGGTGTTCAGAGCCTCGTGCAAGGCCTACAGGGGGCCATCATCTTCGGAGAACCGGGCGCACCGGCCTTGGAGGGACGGGGCGTCCAGCCCAGGGGGTGTTCAGAGCCTCCTGCAAGGCCAATGGGGGGCCATCATCTTGGGAGAACCGGGCGCACCGGCCTGGGGGGGACAGGAGTCAAGCCCAGAGGGTGTTTGGAGGCTCCTGCAAGGCCTATGGAGGGCCATCATCTTCAGAGAACCGGGCGCACCGGCCTGGGGGGAACGGGGAGTCCAGCCCAGGGGGTGTTCGAAGCCTCCTGCAAGGCCCGTGGGGAGCCTTCTTCCTTCAAAAACCGGGCGCACCGGCCTGGGGGGGACGGGGAGTCCAGCCCAGGGGGTGTTCGGAGCCTCCTGCAAGGCCAATGGGGGGCCATCATCTTCAGAGAACCGGGCGCACCGGCCTGGAGGGGACGGGGAGTCCAGCCCAGGGGGTGTTCGGAGCCTCCTGCAAGGCCTACGGTGGATATTATTGTCGGAGAACCTGGCGCGCCGGCCTGGGGGGAACGGGGAGTACAGGGGGCCATCATCTTCGGAGAACCGGGCGCACCGGCCTTGGTGGGACGGGGAGTCCAGTCCAGGGGGTGTTCGGAGCCTCCTACAAGGCCGATGGGGGGCCATCATCTTGGGAGAACCGGGCGCACCGGCCTGGGGGGGACGGGGGTGCAGCCCAGAGGGTCTTCGGAGCCTCCTGCAAGGCCTATGGGGGGCCATCATCTCCAGAGAACCGGGCGCACCGGCCTGGGGGGGAAGCGGAGTCCAGCCCGGGGGGTGTTCGAAGCCTCCTGCAACGCCAATGAGGGGCCATCATCTTCGGAGAACCGGGCGCACCGGCCTGGGGGGGACGGGGGTCCAGCCCAGGGGGTGTTCGGAGCCTCCTGCAAGGCCAATGGGGGGCCATCATCTTCGGAGAACCGGGCGCACCGGCCTGGGGGGGACGGGGAGTCCAGCCGAGGGGGTGTTCGGAGCCTCCTGCAAGGCCAATGGGGGGCCATCATCTTCGGAGAACCGGGCGCACCGGCCTAGGGGGGACGGGGGTCCAGCCCAGAGGGTGTTCGGAGCCTCCTACAAGGCCTATGGGGGGGCATCATCTTCAAAGAACCGGGCGCAACGGCCTGGGGGGGACGGGGAGTCCAGTCCAGGGGGTGTTCGGAGCCTCTTGCAAAGCCTACGAGGGGCCATCATCTTCGGAGAACCGGGCGCACCGGCCTAGGGGGGACGGGGGTCCAGCCCAGAGGGTGTTCGGAGCCTCGTGCAAGGCCCATGGGGGGGCATCATCTTCAGAGAACCGGGCGCAACGGCCTGGGGGGACGGGGAGTCCAGTCCAGGGGGTGTTCGGAGCCTCCTGCAAGGCCTATGGGGGGGCATCATCATCTTCAGAGAACCGGGCGCAACGGGCAGGGGGGGACGGGGAGTCCAGTCCAGAGGGTGTTCGGAGCCTCCTGCAAGGCCTACAGGGGGCCATCATCTTTGAAGAACCGGGCGCACCGGCCTTGGAGGGACGGGGAGTCCAGCCCAGGGGGTGTTCGGAGCCTCGTGCAAGGCCAATGAGGGGCCATCATCTTGGGAGAACCGGGCGCACCTGCCTGGGGGGGACGGGGGTCCAGCCCAGGGGGTGTTCTGAGCCTCTTGCAAGGCCTATGGGGGGCCATCATCTCCAGAGAACCGGGCGCACCGGCCTAGGGGGGACGCGGAGTCCAGCCCAGAGGGTGTTCGGAGCCTCCTGCAAGGCCAATGGGGGGCCATCATCTTCGGAGAACTGGGCGCACCGGTCTGGGGGGGACGGGGAGTCTAGCCCAGGGGGTGTTCGGAGCCTCCTGCAAGGCCAATGGGGGGCCATCATCTTCGGAGAACCGGGCGCACCGGCCTAGGGGGGACGGGGGTCCAGCCCAGAGGGTGTTCGGAGCCTCCTGCAAGGCCTATAGGGGGGCATCATCTTCAGAGAACCGGGCGCAACGGCCTGGGGGGGACGGGGAGTCCAATCCAGGGGGTGTTCGGAGCCTCGTGCAAGGCCTACGGGGGGCCATCATCTTCGGAGAACCGGGCGCACCGGCCTTGGAGGGACGGGGCGTCCAGCCCTGGGGGTTTTCAGAGCCTCCTGCAAGGCCAATGGGGGGCCATCATCTTGGGAGAACCGGGCGCACCGGCTTGGGGGGGACAGGAGTCAAGCCCAGAGGGTGTTTGGAGCCTCCTGCAAGGCCTATGGAGGGCCATCATCTTCAGAGAACCGGGCGCACCGGCCTGGCGGGAACGGGGAGTCCAGCCCAGGGGGTGTTCGGAGCCTCCTGCAAGGCCCGTGGGGAGCCTTCTTCCTTCAAAAACCGGGCGCACCGGCCTGGGGGGGACGGGGAGTCCAGCCCAGGGGGTGTTCGGAGCCTCCTGCAAGGCCAATGGGGGGCCATCATCTTCAGAGAACCGGGCGCACCGGTCTGGGGGGAACGGGGAGTCCAGCCCAGGGGGTGTTCGGAGCCTCCTGCAAGGCCTACGGTGGATATTATTGTCGGAGAACCTGGCGCACCGGCCTGGGGGGGACGGGGAGTACAGGGGGCCATCATCTTCGGAGAACCGGGCGCACCGGCCTTGGTGGGACGGGGAGTCCAGTCCACGGGGTGTTCGGAGCCTCCTACAGTGCCAATGGGGGGCCATCATCTTGGGAGAACCGGGCGCACCGGCCTGGGAGGACGGGGGTCCAGCCCAGAGGGTCTTCGGAGCCTCCTGCAAGGCATATGGGGGGCCATCATCTCCAGAGAACCGGGCGCACCGGCCTGGGGGGGGCCCGGAGTCCAGCCCGGGGGGTGTTCGAAGCCTCCTGCAACGCCAATGAGGGGCCATCATCTTCGGAGAACCGGGCGCACCGGCCTGGGGGGGACGGGGGTCCAGCCCAGGGGGTGTTCGGAGCCTCCTGCAAGGCCAATGGGGGGCCATCATCTTTGCGGAACCGGGCGCACCGGCCTGGGGGGGACGGGGAGTCCAGCCCAGGGGGTGTTCGGAGCCTCCTACAAGGCCTATGGGGGGGCATCATCTTCAGAGAACCGGGCGCAACGGCCTGGGGGGGACGGGGAGTCCAGTCAAGGGGGTGTTCGGAGCCTCTTGCAAGGCCTACGGGGGGCCATCATCTTCGGAGGACCGGGCGCACCGGCCTTGGAGGGACGGGGAGTCCAGCCCAGGGGGTGTTCGAAGCCTCTTGCAAGGCCAATGGGGGGCCATCATCTTGGGAGAACCGGGCGCACCGGCTTGGGGGGGACGGGAGTCAAGCCCAGAGGGTGTTTGGAGCCTCCTGCAAGGCCTATGGAGGGCCATGATCTTCAAAGAACCGGGCGCACCGGCCTTGGGGGAACGGGGAGTCCAGCCCAGGGGGTGTTCGGAGCCTCCTGCAAGGCCCATGGGGAGCCATCTTCCTTCAAAAACCGGGCGCACCGGCCTGGGGGGGACGGGGAGTCCAGCCTAGGGGGTGTTCCGAGCCTCCTGAAGGCCAATGGGGGGCCATCATCTTCAGAGAACCTAGCGCACCGGCTTGGAGGGGACGGGGAGTCCAGCCCAGGGGGTGGTCGGAGCCTCCTGCAAGGCCTGTGGCAAGCCATCATCCTCGGAGAACCGGGCGCAGCGGCCTGGGGTGGACGGGGGTCCAGCCCCGTGGGTGTTCGGAGCCTCCTGCAAGGCCTATGGGGGGCCATCCTCTTCACAGAACCGGGCGCAACGACCTAGGGGGGACGGGGAGTCCAGCCCAGGGGGTGTTCGGAGCCTCTTGCAAGGCCAATGGGGGGCCATCATCTTGGGAGAACCGGGCGCACCGGCCTGGGGGGGACGGGGGTCCAGCACAGGGGGTGTTCGGAGCCTCCTGCAAGGCCTATGGGGGGCCATCATCTTCGGAGAACCGGGCGCACCGGCGTGGGGGGGACGCGGAGTCCAGCCTAGGGGGTGTTCGGAGCCTCCTGCAAGTCCAATGGGGGGCCATCATCTTCGGAGAACCGGGCGCACCGTCCTAGGGGGGACGGGGGTCCAGCCCAGGGGGTGTTCGGAGCCTCCTGCAAGGCCAATGGGGGGCCATCATCTTCGGAGAACCGGGCGCACCGGCCTGGGGGGGACGGGGGTCCAGCCCAGGGGGTGTTCGGAGCCTCCTGCAAGGCCAATGGGGGGCCATCATCTTCAGAGAACGAGGCGCACCGGCCTGGGGGGGACGGGGAGTCCAGCCCAGGGGGTGTTCGGAGCCTCCTGCAAGGCCAATGGGGGGCCATCATCTTCGGAGAACCGGGCGCACCGGCCTAGGGGGGACGGGGAGTCCAGTCCAGAGGGTGTTCGGAGCCTCCTACAAGGCCCATGGGGGGGCATCATCTTCAGAGAACCGGGCGCAACGGCCTGGGGGGGACGGGGTTCCAATCCAGGGGGTGTTCGGAGCCTCCTGCAAGGCCTACAAGGGGCCATCATCTTCGGAGAACCGGGCGCACCGATCTTGGAGGGACGGGGAGTCCAGCCCAGGGGGTGTTCGGAGCCTCCTGCAAGGCCAATGGGGGGCCATCATCTTGGGAGAACCGGGCGCACCGGCCTGGGGGGGACGGGAGTCAAGCCCAGAGGGTGTTTGGAGCCTCCTGCAAGGCCTATGGAGGGCCATCATCTTCACAGAACCGGGCGCACCGGGCTGGGGGGAATGGGGAGTCCAGCCCAGGGGGTGTTCGGAGCCTCCTGCAAGGCCTATGGGGAGCCATCTTCCTTCAAAAACCGGGCGCACCGGCCTGGAGTGGACGGGGAGTCCAGCCCACGGGGTGTTCGGAGCCTCCTGCAAGGCCAAAGGGGGGCCATCATCTTTAGAGAACCGGGCGCACCGGCCTGGGGGGGACGGGAGTCCAGCCCAGGGGGTGTTCGGAGCCTCTTGCAAGGCCCGTGGGGAGCCATCATCCTCGGAGAACCGGGCGGAGCGGCCTGGGGTGGACGGGGGTCCAGCCCAGAGGGTGTTCGGAGCCTCCTGCAAGGCCTATGGGGGGCCATCATCTTCAGAGAACCGGGCGCAACGACCTGGGGGGGACGGGGAGTCCAGCCCAGGGGGTGTTCGGAGCCTCGTGCAAGGCCAATGGGGGGCCATCATCTTCGGAGAACCGGGCGCACCGGCGTGGGGGGGACGGGGAGTCCAGCCCAGAGGGTGTTCGGAGCCTCCTGCAAGGCCTATGGGGGGCCATCATCTCCAGAGAACCGGGCGCACCGGCCTGGGGGGGACGCGGAGTCCAGCCAAGAGGGTGTTCGGAGCCTCCTGCAAGGCCATTGGGGGGCCATCATCTTTGGAGAACCGGGCGCACCGGCACGGGGGGGACGGGGGTCCAGCCCAGAGGGTGTTCGGAGCCTCCTGCAAGGCCTATGGGAGGCATCATCTTCAGAGAACCGGGCGCAATGGCCTTGGGGGGACGGGGAGTCCAGCCCAGAGGGCGTTTGGAGCCTCCTGCAAGGTCAATGGGGGGCCATCATTTTCGGAGAACCGGGCGCAGCGGCCTGGGGGGGACGGGGTTCCAGCCCAGAGGGTGTTCGGAGCCTCCTGCAAGGCCTATTGGGGGCCATCATCCTCAGAGAACCGGGCGCAACGGCCTGGGGGGGACAGGGAGTCCAGCCCAGGGGGTGTTCGGAGCGACCTGCAAGGCCTATGGGGGGCCATCATCTTCAAAGAACCGGGCGCACCGGCCTGGGGGGAACGGGGAGTCCACCCCAGGGGGTGTTCGGAGCCTCCTGCAAGGCCTGTGGGGAGCCATCTTCCTTCAAAAACTGGGCGCACCGGCCTGGGGGGGACGGGGAGTCCAGCCCAGGGGGTGTTCGGAGCCTCTTGCAAGGCCTATGGGGGGCCATCATCTTCGGAGAACCGGGCGCACCGGCCTGGGGGGGACGGGGAGTCCAGCCCAGGGGGTGTTCGGAGCCTCCTGCAAGGCCCGTGGGGAGCCATCTAACTTCAAAAACCGGGCGCACCGGCCTGGGGGGGACGGGGGTCCAGCCCAGAGGGTGTTCGGAGCCTCGTGCAAGGCCAATGGGGGGCCATCATCTTCGGAAAACCGGGCACACCGCCTTGGGGGGGACAGGGGTCTAGCCGAGAGGGTGTTCGGAGCCTCTTGCAAGGCCTATGGGGGGCCATCATCTTCAGAGAACCGGGCGCACCGGCCTGGGGTGGACGGGGAGTCCGGCCCAGGGGGTGTTCGGAGCCTCCTGCAAGGCCTACGGGGGGCCATCATCTTCGGAGAACCTAGCGCACCGGCTTGGGGGGGACGGGGAGTCCGGCCCAGGGGGTGTTCGGAGCCTCCTGCAAGGCCAATGGGGGGCCATCACCTTCAGAGAACCAGGCGCACCGGCTTGGGGGGGACGGGGGTCTAGCCCAGAGGGTGTTCGGAGCCTCCTGCAAGGCCTATGGGGGGCCATCATCTTCAGAGAACCGGGGCACCGGCCTTCGGGGGACGGGGAGTCCAGCCCATGGGGTGGTCGGAGCCTCCTGCAAGGCCCGTGGGGAGCCATCTTCCTTCAAAAACCGCGCGCACCGGCCTCAGGGGGACGGGGAGTCTAGCCCAGGGGGTGTTCGGAGCCTCCTACAAGGCCAATGGGGGGCCATCATCTTCGGAGAACCGGGCGCACCGGCCCTGGGGGGCACGGGGGTCCAGCCCAAAGGGTGTTCAGACCCTCCTGCAAGGCCTACGGGGGGCCATCATTTTCAGAGAACCGGGCCCAACGGCCTGGGGGGGACGGGGAGTCTAGCCCAGGGGGTGTTCGGAGCCTCCTGCAAGGCCAATGGGGGGCCATCATCTTCGGAGAACAGAGCGCACCGGCCTGGGGAGGACGGGGGTCCAGCCCAGAGGGTGTTCGGCGCCTTCTCCAAGGCCTATGGGGGGCCATCATGTTCAAAGAATCGGGCGCACCGGCCTGTGGGGGACGGGGAGTCTAGCCCAAGGGGTGTTCGGAGCCTCCTGCAAGGCCTACGGGGGGCCATCATGTTCAAAGAATCGGGAGCACCGGCCTGGGGGGGACGGGGAGTCCAGCCCAGGGGGTGTTCGGAGCCTCCTGCGAGGCCTATGGGGGGCCATCATCTTCGGAGAACCTAGCGCGCCGCCCTGGGGGGGACGGGGAGTCCAGCCTAGGGGGTGTTCGGAGCCTTCTGCAAGGCCAATGGGGGGCCATCATCTTCGGAGAACCGGGCGCACTGTCCTGGGGGGGACGGGGGTCTAGCCCAGAGGGTGTTCGGAGCCTCGTGCAAGCCTCATGGGGGGGCCATCATATTCGGAGAACCGGGTGCACCGGCCTGGGGGGGACGGGGGTCCAGCCCAGAGGGTGTTTGGAGCCTCCTACAACGCCTATGGGGGGCCATCATCTTCAGAGAACCGGGCGCACCGGCCTTGGGGGGACGGGGAGTCCCGCCTAGGGGGTGTTCGGAGCCTCTCGCAAGGCCCGTGGGGAGCCATCTTCCTTCAAAAACCTGGCGCACCGGCCTCGGGGGGACGGGGAGGTGTTCGGAGCCTCCTGCAAGGCCGATGGGGGGCCATCATCTTCGGAGAACCGGGCGCACTGGCCTGGGGGGGACGGGGGTCCAGCCCGGAGGGTGTTCGGAGCCTCCTGCAAGGCCAATGGGGGGCCATCATCTTCGGAGAACTGGGCACACCGGCCTGGGGGGGGGACAGGGGTCCAGCCCAGAGGGTGTTCGGAGCCTCCTGCAAGTTCTATGGGGGGCCATCATCTTCAGAGAACCGGGCGCACCGGCCTGGGGGGGACGGGGAGTCCAGCCCAGGGTGTGTTCGGAGCCTCCTGCAAGGCCTACGGGGGGCCATCATCTTCGGAAAACCTGGCGCACCGGCCTGGGGGGGAGTAGGACTCCAGCCCACGGGGTGTTCGGAGCCTCCTGCAAGGCCAATGGGGGGCCATCATCTTCGGAGAACCGGGCGCACCGGCTTGGGGGGGACGGGGGTCCAGCCCAGAGGGTGTTGGGAGCCTCTTGCAAGGCCTATGGGGGGCCATCATCCTCAGAGAACCGGGCGCACCGGCTTGGGGGGGACGGGGAGTCCAGCCCAGGGGGTGGTCAGAGCCTCCTGCAAGGCCCGTGGGGAGCCGTCTTCCTTCAAAAACCGGGCGCACCGGCCTGGGGGGGACGGGGAGTCCAGCCCAGGGGGTGTTCGGAGCCTCTTGCAAGGCCAATGGGGAGCCATCATCCTTGGAGAACCGGGCGCACCGGCCTGGGGTGGACGGGGCTCCAGCCCAATGGGTGTTCGGAGCCTCCTGCAAGGCCTATGGGGGGCCTTCTTCCTTCAAAAACCTGGCGCACCGGACTGGGGGGGACGGGGAGTCCGGCCCAAGGGGTGTTCGGACCCTCCTGCAAGGCCAATGGGGGGCCATCATCTTGGGAGAACCAAGCGCGGCGGCCTGGGGGGGACGGGGGTCCAGCCCAGGGGGTGTTCGAAGCCTCCTGCAAGGCCTATGGGGGGCCATCATCTACGGAGAACCGGGCGCACCGGCCTGGGGGGGACGGGGAGTCCAGGCCAGGGGGTGGTCGGAGCCTCCTGCAAGGCCCGTGGGGCGCCATCATCCTTCTAGAACCGGGCGCACCGGCCCGGGGGGGGACGGGGAGTTCGTCCCGGGGGGTGGTTGGAGCACTCTTGAGGCGTGGGCGGCGCCCTGTGGGGCAGGTGGGGAGGCAGCCGTCTCATTGGTGTCGGCCCACCTGCCTGGGGGGGGGGGGGGGGGAGCTCCGCTCGGGGTGGGCAGTAACAGGGGAGGCATCCTCAGGGGGGGCGGGTCCAGCGGTGCGCGCGCGCCAGTGGGGGGTTCCCTAGACCTCTCCCTGTCGGTGGCCGCTGCCGTGTTCCCCGAGGGCTACCCAGGTCCCGTTGCGGCGTCGGGCCGCCCCACCAGCAGGGCCCTGGGCTGGGTCCTCCGGCCGAAAGGCCGTACTAACGTCCCGCATCAGCGAGTCCTATGATAGGGTGGCCCCCCACCCCTAGTCCTACTATATATGCTATGCAGTATGGCAGTAGGCAGGCAGTACCGGGGGTCATAACCCCAGCGTAGCAGTATCGGGGACTCAACGTGAGTCCTCTTAACCATAAACAACCCCAAATTCCGCCGGGGCTTAAATCCCGAACGTAACGGTATTTGGGGCCCCAGTGGGCCTTATGAGCCCACGAAGTGCACTGAGGCGTGGCTACCAGCACACGAGGTCTGACCTGTCATACCCATTGCTGGGGTCGCCTCAGCACGGCCGGTCGAGTCCGGCTCTGGGGGTGGCGCACTAAGCTGGCCCCCCGGGGGGGGGGGGCATTTACCCGTTAAGCATTAGTTACGGCAGTAGGCACTATTTATTACGTTAGGTTTTTACTCATCGCAATTTTTTAACCCCGCAGACATGCCCCTTCCAGTGGTGCGCTCACCTTTGGGGCTGCCTTTGGGGGATCGGGGGCTGTGACCCCTCCCGGACGCCCTCCCTGGTGTTGGCGCCGGGGTGGTGGCCGGGGGGCCTTATACCTTACGCACTCCTGCCTCAGCCACCCCCACTGCCGCCCCTGCGCGCGCCCCGGTGACCCTCCCCATGCACTGCCCCCAGTGACCGCTTCCTCTTGCCTCCCCTGCCCCACCACCCCACCTGACCCTGCCCATCTCACAGGCTGGCAGCGCCCGTGCGGCGCACCTCCAGGGCCCCGCATCGGCGGCCGGCCGCGAGAGACCCGGACTAGTGGAGACCCCCCGGGCAAGGGCTTAAGCGAGACGGCGGGACCGGGACGGGTGTGCCGAGTGTGTGCGTGAGTGAGAGAGCACTGAGAAACTGGGGAAAGACCCGACACAGCCTGCCGCCGAGGAGCGGCTGCACGGGCAATGCCAGAAGGGCGGCGTGGCGCCGCTGGTGGAGCGGTTCGAGGCCACGCTGCCCTTGCAAGCCCTTGACCCAGCGGAATATGTATTGGAATGTGGGGGTGTGGGTTGAAGTTGAGAATTGTTCTCCTGGATTGACGATATGCCTGAATGCCCCCGTGGGCACCCGTCCGGCTGGACGCCGCGGTAATGGTCTCCAACATCCTTTGAGGGGGGCGCATGTCTGGGTTCCATAGAGGGCCTGGTGCGTGGGCGGGCGTGTGGGAGAGGAGAGGAGGGGGAGGCTAGGTCAGCCGTCCTCTACTGGGGGTTGCTGACCGTTCCGAGGGTCGAGGCGGCCGGTACTAGGGGCCGCGGGGTCCCTGGGGATGGCGCTTGGCTCTGGGACGTGCGCGCGCCCGACACGGTTAGTACATCGCCTATTGGCAGTGCCCGACCCTGTCATCCGGGGCTTCGCACCCGGCACCCAGCCCGTCGGTAGAGCTGGGGAGTACTCAGGTTGTGTTGTGTTGTGTTGTGTTGTGTTGTGTTGTGTTGTGTTGTGTTGTGTTGTGTTGTGTTGTGTTGTGTTGTGTTGTGCCGAAGGCGCTGTTACCAAAGGGCAAAGGCCGGGATGTCTACCCACGGGTACAGGTAAACGGGCTGGGCTGTGTGTGTTGTGTGCGCGCTGTGTGTAAGTGTGTTGTTGCATAGCCGGACCAGTGCACTCTCGCACTTGGCCGACACTGCCTTGCCGACGCCTGTGCGCAGTCTCACAGGGTATCATTGGTCCACTGCACCCTGCGTGCCGCGCTGCACCATCAGTGCTTTCTGTGTGGTGCCGCACTGCTTGGTGCTGTGCTCTACACTGCACTGCGTGTGCCTTGCTGCACTGTTGTTGTGGGCAGAGGGCAGTGGGCAGTGTAACGCACTGCTACGCCGCCTGGGGGCTGTGGGCAGTGGAACTCCCGCTTCGCACTGCCGCATTGCCTGAGGGCAGTGGGGAGTGGTACCCCTGCCGTACACTGCCTCTCCGCCTTGGGGCAGTGGGCCGGGCATCTCCTGCAATACACTGCCTCACTGCCCTGGGGCAGTGGGCAGTGGGACTGCTGCAATGCACTACCCCACTGCCTGGGGACAGGGGGCAGTGGAACTTTTGCAACACACTACCGCACTGCGTGGGGGCAGTAGGCAGTGCAACTCCTGCAATACACTGTCGCATCGCCTAGGAGGAGGAGGAGGAGGAGGAGCGCCTGCCGCGGTCCCACGTACGGTGAGCCTTGGCGTCGTCCCCCGGGGGCCCCGAGCAGGCTCTGCCGCGGGAGTCCTCCGTCTTACCTCCGCTAGAGCAAGACGAATCTCGTCGCACACCTGAGAACGCCCCTCCCAGCAGGCCGTCTGGGTCTAAGCGCCGGTGTACAACAACGCTACGGTCCGATCAGCTCTCCGGTCCCGGCCACCAACCGCTCCGAACTGTCCTGGATCCACCCGAGTCAGCGTTCCAAGATCAACGTGACGGAAGGTGTGGGTCTCCCGGGGCCTCACCCCCGACTTGAAAACGTCGCCGGGCTAAATAGTACGCGGCCCAGCACGACTATGCGCACTGCCGGCGGGCTGAGTACCGCCGGCGTCGCGAGTACGGTCACGCCACACGATCACGCGCACCGCCGGTGGCCTGGGTACCCCCGGGTTCTGTGAGTGCGGGACGTGCGTCACAGCCATAGCACCACGGTGGTGCACCGCCGTGGAGGTCCCTGGCGACGTCCGGCTGCAAAGGCCGAGCCCAAACGACGAGCCCCACGATACGTGCACTGAGACGGCACGTGACCGAGAAAATGGCACCACGATGGTGCCCGAGCGAGACGGCGACGTTCGCCGATGGCACGTGAGGCGGTGAGTACCGCCGATGACACGTCACCTCTGCACGGGGTGTCACGGGGGTTGGCGGAGCGCCAGGTGCAGACCTCGCCATGGTGCCTCGTGTATCGGCCTGGAGGATACACCATGGCCAGGCTGGCGCACGAAGACCGTCTGGGCAGCACCACGGTGGCGCTCTGCCCTGAAGATTGCGCCACGACGGCGCATGTGGACGTCGATTGCACCACGGTGGTGCCATGTCACTGAACTAGCGCCACGTCGGCACAGGGCTGTCTGGGCAGCGCCGCGGTGGCGCTCTGCCCTGAGAATTGCGCCACGACGGCGCACGTGTTCGTTGGCGGCACCACGACGGCGCTCCGCCACTGAACCGGCGCCACGGAGGCATAGGGCGGCACCACGATGGTGCCCCGCCATTGAGCCCGCGCCATGTCGGCGCAGAGCTGTCGGGGCGCGGGCCACGGTGGCGCACTGCCCTGAAGGTTGCGCAGCAACGGCATACCTGTACGTTGGCTGCACCACGGCAGCGCTCTGCCACTGAGTAGGCGCCATGGTGGCGCTATGCCATGAGGGCGGCGCCACGACGGCGCATTTGTGCGCAGGCTGTACCACGGTGGCGCCCTGCTGCTGAGCTGGCGCCATTCCCGTCAACATGGCCCTAGAGGAGGCACAGCAATGGCATACCTGTGCGTCAGCCGCGCCACGATGGCGCACGTGCACGCTGGCGGCACCACGATGGCGCTTCGCCACTGGACTGGCGTCACGGCTGGGCAGTGCCACGACGGCGCTCTGCCCCGAAGATCGTGCCACGGCGGCGCACGTATTCGTCGACGGCACCTCGGTGGTACCCTGCCAGTGAGCCGGCGCGTGAAGGGGGAGCGTGGGTGGGCCTGGGCGGCTGGGGGGCCCTCGGAGGGTGGCAGGGGTGGGCCCTGGGCTGACGCGGGTGAGTGAGCGAGTGAGTGAGTGAGTGAGTGAGTGAGTGAGTGAGTGAGTAAATACGTGGCCGTTGCCTGGCTGTGCTTGTGGGCAATCCGTCCCACAGCTACCATCCTGGGGGTTTTTATCCTGGTGCCAGGCCACCAGATATCGAGCAGGTGCACTGTGTGTGGCAGTGGTGCATCTGCCCCTCACAGGCTGCACCTCTGGCCCAGGGAGGAGTCCTGGACGGGTGGCGGGCGGGGTGGGCCCGGCCTGACGAGGGCATCGCCTAGGGGCAGTGGGCAGTTGCACTCCTGCAATACACTGCCCGACTGCCTGGGGGCAGCGGGCACTGGACCTCCTGGAATTCTTTTCCGCACTGCTTGGGGGCAGTGGGCAGTGGACCTCCTGGAATTTATTGCCGCAGTGCGTGGGGGCAGTGGGCAGTGCAACTCCTGCAATACACTACCTCACTGCCTGGGGGCAGTGGGCAGTGGAACTCCTGCAACGCACTGCCTCACTGCCTTCTGGCAGTGGGCAGTGCAACTCCTGCAACGCACTGCCTCACTGCCTGGGGGCAGTGGGCAGTGGAACTCCTGCAATGCACTGCCCCACTGCCCTGGGGCTATGGGCAGTGGAACTCCTGCAATACACTGCCTCACTGCCCTGGGGCGGTGGGCAGTGGAACTCCTGCAATGCACTGCCTCACTGCCTGGGGACAGTGGGGAGTGGAACTCCTGCAATGCACTGCCTCACTGCCCGGTGGCAGTGGGCAGTGCAACTCCTGCACTGCATGGCCTCACTGCCTGGGGGCAGTGGACAGTGCAACTCCTGCAATGCACTGTCTCACTGCCTGGGGGCAGTGGGCAGTGCAACTCCTGCAATGCATTGCCTCACTGCCTGGGGGCAGTGGACAGTGCAACTCCTGCAATGCACTGCCTCACTGCCTGGGGGCAGTGGGCGGTGGAACTCCTGCAATATACGGCCGCCATGCCTGGGGGCAGTGGGCGGTGCAACTCCTGCAGGACTCTGCCCAGCTGCCTGGGGGCAGTGGGCGGTGCAACTCCTGCAATACACTGCCTCACTGCCTGGGGGCAGTGGGCAGTGGAACCCCTGCAATGCACTGCCTCACTGCCTGGGGGCAGTGGGCAGTGCAACTCCTACAACGCACTGCCTCACTGCCTGGGGCAGTGGGCAGTGCAACTCCTGCAATACACTGCCGCACTGCCCTAGGGCAATGGGCAGTGCAACTCCTGCAATGCACTGCCTCGCTGCCCTGGGGCAGTAGGCAGTGCAACTCCTGCAATGCACTGCCTCACTGCCCTGGGGCAGTAGGCAGTGCAACTCCTGCAACGCACTGCCTCACTGCCCGAGGGCAGTGGACAGTGCAAGTCCTGCAATGCACCGCCTCACTGCCTGGGGGCAGTGGGCGGTGGAACTCCCGCAATGCACTGCCTCACTGCCTGGGGGCGGTGGGCAGTGCAACTCCTGCAATCCACTGCCTCACTGCCCGGGGGCAGTGGGCAGTACAACTCGTGCAATGCACTGCCTCACTGCCTGGGGGCAGTGGGGAGTGCAACTCCTGCAATGCACCGCCTCACTGCCTGGGGGCAGTGGGCAGTGGAACTTCTGCAAGTCACTGCCCCACTGCCTGGGGGCAGTGGGCAGTGGAACCCCTGCAATGCACGGCCTCACCGCCTAGGGGGCAGTGGATAGTGCAACTCGTGCAATGCACTGCCTCACTGCCCCGGGGCAGTGGGCAGTGCAACTCCTGCAATGCACTACCTCACTGCCTGGGCGCAGTGGGCAGTTGAACTCCTGCAATGCACTGCCCCACTGCCTGGGGGCAGTGGGCAGTGGAACCCCTGCAATGCACGGCCTCACCGCCTTGGGGGCAGTGGGCAGTGCAACTCCTGCAACGCACTGCCTCACTGCCTGGGGGCAGTGGGCAGTGGAACTCCTGCAATGCACTGCCTCACTGCCTGGGGGCAGTGGGCAGTGCAACTCCTGCAATGCACTGCCTCGCTGCCTGGGGGCAGTGGGCAGTGCAACTTCTGCAATGCACTGCCTCACTGCCCTGGGGCAGTGGGCAGTGGAACTCCTGCAATGCACTGCCCAACTGCCTGGAGGCAGTGGAGGAGGAGGAGGAGGAGGAGGAGCGCCTGCCGCGGTCCCACGTACGGTGAGCCTTGGTGTCGTCCCTCGGGGGCCCCACGCAGGCTCTGCCGAGGGAGTCCTCCGTCTTACCTCCGCTAGAGCAAGACGAATCTCGTCGCACACCTGAGAACGCTCCTCCCAGCAGGCCGTCTGGGTCACAACGTCGGTGTACGACAACGCTACGGTTCGATCTGCTCTCCGGTCCCGGCCACCAACCGCTCCGAACTGTCGTGGATCCACCCGAGTAAGCGTTCCAAGATCAACGGGCACGGAAGATGTGGGTCTCCCGGGGCATCACCTCCGACTTAGAACGCCGCCGGACAAGGAGTGCGGTCCGGCACGACTGCGCGCTGCACCGGAGCCGTCCGGGCGCGTGAGGTCGAGGACGGGTCACGGGCGGGGACAAGGCCACGGGGCGGGCCGTCCCAGGGCCACCTGCATGTCCTTGAAGACCGTGCGGGGTCCTTGGGAAGCCGCAGTGAGGATGGCCGAGAACGCGGAATGTAGTGCGGCACACCACGAGGGGATCACATCTCCACAGAGGCCGGCCTCCAGGCTCCGTCCATTGCCACCGTAATGGATGGCCCAGAGGCGGCGTCGATCCGGGAGATGGGGGGCAAGCCCGTGCCGTCCGAGACTGTCCAAGATGATCACGTCATGGGCTTTCAGCTCAATCTCCTGCCGCACGGCCGGCGACATCTGGTTCTTCTCGATGTACACATACAGGACGCGGTACGGACTGCGCTTGTTCCGGGTAGAGATGGCGGACTTCACCTTAGGGGCCAGGAGGAGGTCCCCTGATAGCCAGAGTCCTAGGAGGACGTCCCAGGCCGGCCACCTGCCCGAACCGGGCGTTGGGGCCCAGTTGGCAACGTGATACCACTCTGGCGGTGGGTCGTTGGCGAGGGACTGGTTCACGGGGGCCCGCGGTAGGGGGGAGAGGTGGTCGGCAAGAGGTAGAACGGGCACCGCGTGCCGCTTATGTAGGAGGACGGTAGTGAGAACGACGTCGCAGAGTAGGCGACGGAGACGCGCAGGACGCAGACCTCTGTGCAGCAGGGCATCCCTGTGTGGCGTGGAGATGGCTCCGAGACGACCAACAGTGTAGGTTGCGATGGTGTGGTGGGCCGGGGAGCCATCCACAGCCAGTATGAACGGCTCGTCCCCCCAAAGGACGAGGGTGCCCCAAGCAGTGGGCGTACAGTGGCGCCAGGCATGGCACCTCTGAGAGAGTCGGGCCGCAAGCCACCGATGATAGTGGGCGCGGATGAGCGGGTCTAGCGGGCACGAGAGGATGTGGTCCCCGGAGGCGGGCATGGTGCAGAGGGGGCAGGACGTATCTCTTGGGGGGAACAGGGAGAGGCGGATGCCGGTGACCGTGAGGTGGTCCCCCCATGTGATGAGGCCGTGGCTGACGATGTTGGCGTACTCGTTGAGGTCGGGGCGGCGCTGAGGCGGGGGGGACGCAGAATAGGCGTGGTGGGAGGCGAGCAAGGCGCGGCGCGCGTGGGGCACGGCGTCGTGGACCTGGAGGCCCGCGTGGGAGAAGCAGACGCGGGGTTGCTGCAGGGGGCCGAGCCATCCCACGGCGTCTGGGCAAGTGTCCGCAGCTTGCCCTGCCGCTTCGTCCACCTGGTCCAGCAGGGTATCGAGCCAGGTGCCGGCGATATGGGAATAGAGGTGACGGGGAGGGGCGTGACCGTGGGCCATGTCGCGACACGATCTTATGAGATCTCCTTGTAGCGAGTCTTCCGGCTCGCGGCGCCCTTCCTGCGCCGTGATGTACCCCTTGCAGTCCGCAAAGTGCCACGCACCGGACCGGAAGCCGATGGCAGGGTCGGCTGAGGGCCCCTTGGCGGTGAGGGCCACCCATGCCGTGTACAGCTCCGCCGTGTAGGCGTTGTCCAGCCTCAAGGGGATGGGGACGGGGTACACCTGGTACCGGAGGGTGACGGGGCAGAACACCGCCACTGCCCCGCCGCAGCGTCGGGTCTTCGGGCACCACGACGCGTCGTGGAGGATCCCATAGTTCTCAGGGAGCCAGGAGAACGTGGGGACGGTCGCAGTCACCGCTTGGCAGCGTCTAACCGGGGGGACGGTGCCGACCGGCGGAGTGGGGCGGGGTGAGGCCCGGGGCCACCCCTTCCGTCGCGCGTCCTCTGTACTGCGATGGCCTGCAAGCATCCACGCGTGGGTGTCCTGGACCTCGAGTCCGGGTGACGACAGGGCCAGCACATGGGGGGTGTGGTGTGGCAGATGGCTGTCAGGGGGTAAGTGGATGGCGATGTCGCACCGGTGGCACAGGGCGACAAATAGATCGTGGTCCGTGGGGTGTGCGGTGCACCGGAGCCCGAGCTTTGGGGCGAGGCAGGGCTGGGAAGGATGGAACCGGCAGAGGGCAGTCAGGAGCCCGTGGCGCGTGGACCGGCAGACCAGGGAGTTGGGGTGGTTCAGGTGCCGGATGTAGACGCCGAAGAAGTTAGTAAACCCAACGATTGGTGCCGGGGGGATACCGACTCCCCCTTCGGGGACCTCGCGGAGGAAGTGAGCAGAGGCGGAGAGTGTCCACCCAGCGGTGGCGCGCATGGCCGAGGCGGTCATGGCGTCCAGCACGCGCAGGGCCCCGTAGGAGGGGGGGCGGACACTGGTAAACCAGTTGACCGTCCCATGACACTTGGCGGTATACATGGCGAGGGGGTAGTGGGCGGGGAGTCGCGGGGCGCGGAGCGCCCGGCACGCAGCGCGGGTGCCCGAGAACAGGCGCCTGGAGTCGACGGGATGGAAGAGGTGGGGAAGGGCATGGCGGCCAAGAACGCGGACGTAGTCCTGGCTCGTGGCACATCGCACGGGGTGACCGTTGAGGTATACCGTGTCGTTGAGGAAATAGACCTGACCATCGCGCATGTCGGTGCCGATCAAGACCGTTTTGGTCGGGTCAGAGTGGAGGTTGGTGAGGCGGCCTGCCCTCTCAATGCCGCTGGCGAGGGCGGGCAAGTGGCAACGGTCGCCGGGCAGCCACTCGGTATCATCCATCAGGAGAACCCGGTTCAGCGGGCCCGCGGGGGTGTCGGTGGGGGGGACGGAACGGCAGGCCTCGTGCCCTCGAACTTCGCCATATATGCAGTACTTCATGCCGGACACGGGGCACCCTTGCCCCGTGCCGGCCCCCAACCGGGTGGAGGACGGAGAGCGACCGTCAGCCCCCCCCATGTGCACCTCAAGGGCGCGGTCATGGTGCTGAAGGGTCGCGGCGTCGGCAGGGGAGATCCCTGCGGCGGTGAGGACGGCGTACTCGGTGGTGTGGTTGATGGAGCCATACGCGTGGCGGACATCGTCCGACAGGACCCACGCTTCGAGGCGCCTGCGCCAGCGGTCCCACCATACATCGTGTAGGACGCGGAGTAGCTCCACGGAGGAGCAGTGCGGGGACATCCCGAACTGGTAGGGCGGCAGGATGCCGCCCTGAACCAGGCGGGGTTGGTAGTGGTCTTTGATGAGGGCAGCCGTGAGCTTCCATATCGTGGCCAGGTTGGTCAGCGGCCTGCCGTTCGCAATGGGGCCGTGCGGCGTCTTTTTCGGAAGGTTGATGAAGTCAGCAGAGTGTGCCTGGGGCACGGGCACCCCACGGAGAATACTGTTGATCAGGTTCACGATCGTCGCAAATTGGGCATCCTCCAATTGTCCGAACAGCCGGTACTCCACTAAATCGTGGTACGGCACAGTGGCCGCCGCCCGGCGGATGATGGCTCGCAGGACCAGGAACTGCTGAGAGCCGGGGGGAGGCAGCTCGAATGAAGCCGGAACGGTACTGCGCACGGCGTTGGCGAACGCCGGCGGCGTGGACTGGAGGCCGTGGAGTCTGGTGGCGATGGACAGGAGGGGGGGTACCGACCTGATGAAGTTGTTGAGCCTCACGGCTTCGGTCTGCCGCTGTGCCGCGGCGCAACGCTGGGCCTGCTGCTGGGCATTATCCCGTTCGGTGCGCACTGTGTCCAGATCCCGCGTGAGGGACTCCAGGTCGCCCCGTGCCACGGCCAGCTCCCGTCGTTGGGCCTCATACTCGTCATGCAATTGAGCGTAGTCGGTGGAGTAGGCTGTGACATCCAGGTCCGGGACGAAAGGCTCCCCCACCTGGGAGGGACTGGGGGGGGCCGACCCGACGGCCGGGGCCGGTGATTCCGGAGGCGTGGGGTCTGCGGCAGCCGGTGGTACCTGGGAGGCAGGCTCTGGGAGATTGAAAGAAAGCCTTGTCTGTTCGGGCAACGAGGATGAAGGCGATGGTTCGGACCCTGAGGGGGTGGGCTTGCCCTGGGCCTTGTACAGGGCTGACGCTGGGGTGAACGCCGCCGTGGCGAACAGAGTGCCGGCGGGGCTGGGCGCTGCTTGTCCTTTGGTGAGGTAAGGTGCGTGGCTGGGCGGCGTGAGCGGGGGCGGGTTGGCGGTGTCGGCGATGCCGGCCTGCAGCAGGGCGAAAGTGGGGGCTGTGGCCCAGGAGTGCTCGCCGGCCTGCTCGATCTGATGCAGCAGCTCCACGCTGCGGATCGGCAAGACCGAGCATTCCAGCAGCGGCCGCAGCTGCTCGGGGGTCCACATGCCCTTGTTGGCGAGGGCGGGGGGTGTGGGAACCGGGGCTGGCGTGTACTGTCCTGTGAGGCTGACGGAAGAGGCCCACGCCAAGAGTCCGAACTTCAGCGGGACGAGGTCTGCCGTCGGGATATGGGCTGCCTGCAGGACCGCATGCACGTCGTTGGGTAGCGCCCAAAAGGCCGCAACTACCTCTCGGGTGCGGAGGCGGTCCCATGACGGTCTGAGGTGGGGGGCAAGGAACTGGCTGATGGGCTTGTGGATCTTGTGGGAGACCTTCTGGCTTTGGATGTCCGGAGGGCCGGCAGTGTCGACGGGCGGTGGCTGTTCGCGGGCTGTGTACAGGCCCTTGAAGACTTGGCTGCGGAGGCGTGACGCCGAGATTGGGGCATGGCTTGGGCTCCACCGCGTGACGAGAGCCGCTGTGAGGGCCTCAGGGTCCTTGGAGACATACTCCAGCAGTGGGCCTCCTTGTACCAGCGACAGGGGGACGTGTTCGATGACCTTCGTGTCAGACGGGCCTGCGGCGACCGTTACGGTGGCTGTGAGCAGGAGCCCCCGCGGCGTCCACACCCCCGTCACCGCTGTAATAGCCTGGATGTCGCCGTTGGCAGCCGTCCATCGCAGGGCATCACACAAGTCAGCCAGGGCGGGGTCGGTGGCCTGGATAGCCGTATCTGCCGCTTCCAGTGCGTCATCCTTCAGCATGTCCAGCTCTAGCAGCAGACGGTCAGCATCGTCGGACTGGGCGATGTCCATCAGAAACATGGGGAACGGCCCCCGACGAATGGCGCCGCCTCGACCGGTGTCGGGGGCGGGAGAGGGGGTGTCCTGGGACGGTGTTGAGCGGTCTGACATGGTAGCTCTGGCGAGAAAAGAGCGGGTGGCCTGTGGCCGCAATATGTTGGGGGGGGGAGCAGATCGAGGCGTCGGCAAACGGAGGTGCACTGACATCATAGGCAGCCCCAATCGGATGGGGCGCGCAGGAGAGAAACAAGGGGTACCACGAGCGTGGCCATAGTGTGACAAAACAAAGAGCATGGCGCGATGGCGCGGAGTAACATGGGGCCGCCTGGCGGACCGGGTCGGTGAGCGGGGGTCCCAGGACACACAGGGCGGGGGTGCGAGGGGAGCACCGCGCTGGCGCGTGGTGCTGCAACCCTAGTGGCGCACGGGAGTGAGGGGCCCCACGTTGGGACGACGAATCGGACGACTGATGATACCCCTGCACAAGGCGTCACGCTTGAGCGGCGGATACGTCGAATGCAGTCCCCGTCGCGGCTCCCCGCGTAGCGGCCTGGAAGATTGCCACGGCGAGGTCGACGTCTTGCCAGAGCCGAACTTAGAACGACGTGCCCACTGTGAGCAGGAAACGGCTTGCAAGGGGGAGGGACGCACTTGAGGTGCGGCACTCAGCCCTTGGAGACACGGGATGAAGAGGGAGAGAGAGAGCGCACCATACGGGTGGAGTTGAGCGGAGAGGGGGCCACGATGGCAGAGCTGAGTCACGTGGTGGCACGACTATCACGACGATTCACGATTGGTGTCGAGCGTGGCAGTGCGTGTAGGCAATCCGTCCTACAGCTACCATCCTGAGGGTTTTTAGACTGGTGCCAGGTCACCAGGGCAGTGGGCAGTGGAACTCCTGCAATGCAGTGCCCAACTGCCTGGAGGCACTGGGCAGTGGAACCCCTGCAATGCACGGCCTCACCGCCTTGGGGGCAGTGGGCAGTGCAACTCCTGCAACGCACTGCCTCACTGCCTGGGGGCAGTGGGCAGTGGAACTCCTGCAATGCACTGCCCAACTGCCTGGAGGCAGTGGGCAGTGCAACTCCTGCAATGCACTGCCTCACTGCCCTGGGGGCAGTGGGCAGTGCAGCTTCTGCAATGCACTGCCTCACTGCCCTGGGGCAGTGGGCAGTGGACCTCCTGCAATGCACTGCCTTACTGCCTGGGCGCAGTGGGCAGTGCAACTCCTGCAAGACACGGCCGCATTGCCTGGGGGCAGTGGGCAGTGCTACTCCTGCAATACACTGCCTCACTGCCTGGGGGCAGTGGGCAGTGGACCTCCTGCAATGCACTGCCTCACTGTCTGGGGCAGTGGGCAGTGCAATTCCTGCAATACACTGCCGCACTGCCGGGGGCGGTGGGCAGTGCAACTCCTGCGATACACTGCCGCACTGCCTGGGGGCAGTGGGCAGTGGAACTCCTGCAATGCACTGCCTCACTGCCTGGGGGCAGTGGGCAGTGGACCTCCTGCAATGCACTGCCTCACTGTCTGGGGCAGTGGGCAGTGCAACTCCCGCAATACACTGCCGCGCTGCCTGGGGGGCGGTGGGCAGTGCAACTTCTGCAATGCACCGCCTCACTGCCCTGGGGCAGTGGGTAGCGGAACTCCTGCAATGCACTGCCTCACTGCCTGGGGGCAGTGGGCAGTGCAACTCCTGCAATGCACCGACTCACTGCCTTGGGGCAGTGGGCAGTGGACCTCCTGCAATGCACTGCCTCACTGCCTGGGGGCAGTGGGCAGTGGAACTCCTGCAATGCACTGCCCCACTGCTTGGGGGCAGTGGACAGAGCAACTCCTGCAATGCACTGCCTCACTGTCCCAGAGCAGTGGGCAGTGCAACTCCTGCAACGCACTGCCTCACTGCCTGGGGGCTGTGGGCAGTGAAACTCCCGCAATGCACTACCTCACTGCCTGGGGGCAGTGGGCAGTGGAACACCTGCAATGCATTGCCCCACTGCCGGGGGGCAGCGGGCAGTGCAACTCTTGCAATGCACTGCCTCACTGCCCTGCGGCAGTGGGCAGTGGACCTCCTGCAATGCACTGCCTCACTGCCTGGGGGCAGTGGGCAGTGCAACTCCTGCAATGCACTGCCCGACTGCTTGGGGGCAGTGGACAGTGCAACTCCTGCAAGGCACTGCCTCACTGTCCCAGAGCAGTGGGCAGTGGAACTCCTGCAATGCACTACCTCACTGCCCTGGGGCAGTGGGCAGTGGAACTCTTGCAATGCACTGCCTCACTACCTCTGCCTGGGGGCAGCGGACACTGCAACCTTTGCTATGCACTGCCTCACTACCTGGGGGCAGTGGGCAGTGCAACTCCAACTCCTGCAATGCACTGCCTCACTGCCTGGGGGCAGTGGGCCGTGCAACTTCTACAATGCACGGCCTCACTGCCTGGGGGCAGTGGGCAGTGCAACTCCTGCAATGCACTGCCTCACTGCCCTGGGGGCAGTGGGCAGTGGAACTTCTGCAATGCACTGCCCCACTGCCTGGGGGCATGGGGCAGTGCAACTCCTGCAAAGCACTGCCTCACTGCCTGGGGGCAGTGGGCAGTGGAACTCCTGCAATGCACGGCCTCACTGCCTGGGGGCGGTGGGCAGTGAAACTCCCGCAATGCACTACCTCACTGCCTGGGGGCAGTGGGCAGTGCAACTCCTGCAATGCACTGCCTCACTGCCCTGGGGGCAGTGGACAGTGCAACTCCTGCAATGCACTGCCCCGCTGCCCGGGGGCAGTGGGCAGTGGAACTCCTGCAATGCACTGCCCCACTGCCTGGGGGCAGTGGGCAGCGCAACTCGTGCAATGCACTGCCTCACTGCCCTGGGGCAGTGGGCAGCGGAACTCCTGCAATGCACTGCCTCACTGCCTGGGGACAGTGGACAGTGCAACTCCTGCAATGCACCGCCTCACTGCCTGGGGGGCGGTGGGCAGTGAAACTCCCGCAATGCACTACCTCACTGCCTGGGGGCAGTGGGCAGTGGAACTCCTGCAATGCACTGCCCCACTGCCTGGGGGCAGTGGGCAGTGGAACTCCTGCAATGCACTGCCCCACTGCCGGGGGGCCGTGGGCGGTGCAACTCCCGCAACGCACTGCCTCACTGCCCTGGGGCAGTGGGCAGTGGACCTCCTGCAATGCACTGCCTCACTGCTTGGGGGCAGTGGGCAGTGGAACTCCTGCAATGCAGTGCCCCACTGCTTGGGGGCAGTGGACAGAGCAACTCCTGCAATGCACTGCCTCACTGTCCCAGAGCAGTGGGCAGTGCAACTCCTGCAACGCACTGCCTCACTGCCTGGGGGCGGTGGGCAGTGAAACTCCCGCAATGCACTACCTCACTGCCTGGGGGCAGTGGGCAGTGCAACTCCTGCAATGCACTGCCTCACTGCCTGGGGGCAGTGGGCAGTGCAACTCAACTCCTGCAATGCATTGCCTCACTGCCTGGGGGCAGTGGGCAGTGGAACACCTGCAATGCATTGCCCCACTGCCTGGGGGCAGTGGGCAGTGCAACTCTTGCAATGCACTGCCTCACTGCCCTGGGGCAGTGGGCAGTGGACCTCCTGCAATGCACTGCCTCACTGCCTGGGGGCAGTGGGCAGTGCAACTCCTGCAATGCACTGCCCGACTGCTTGGGGGCAGTGGACAGTGCAACTCCTGCAAGGCACTGCCTCACTGTCCCAGAGCAGTGGGCAGTGGAACTCCTGCAATGCACTACCTCACTGCCCTGGGGCAGTGGGCAGTGGAACTTTTGCAATGCACTGCCTCACTGCCTCTGCCTGGGGGCAGCGGACACTGCAACCTCTGCTATGCACTGCCTCACTACCTGGGGGCAGTGGGCAGTGCAACTCCAACTCCTGCAATGCACTGCCTCACTGCCTGGGGGCAGTGGGCGGTGCAACTTCAACAATGCACGGCCTCACTGCCTAGGGGCAGTGGGCAGTGCAACTCCTGCAATGCACTGCCTCACTGCCCTGGGGGCAGTGGGCAGTGGAACTTCTGCAATGCACTGCCCCACTGCCTGGGGGCATGGGGCAGTGCAACTGGTGCAAAGCACTGCCTCACTGCCTGGGGGCAGTGGGCAGTGGAACTCCTGCAATGCACGGCCTCACTGCCCTGGGGGCAGTGGGCAGTGCAGCTTCTGCAATGCACTGCCTCACTGCCCTGGGGCAGTGGGCAGTGGACCTCCTGCAATGCACTGCCTTACTGCCTGGGCGCAGTGGGCAGTGCAACTCCTGCAATACACGGCCGCATTGCCTGGGGGCAGTGGGCAGTGCAACTCCTGCAATACACTGCCTCACTGCCTGGGGGCAGTGGGCAGTGGACCTCCTGCAATGCACTGCCTCACTGTCTGGGGCAGTGGGCAGTGCAACTCCTGCAATACACTGCCGCACTGCCGGGGGCGGTGGGCAGTGCAACTCCTGCGATACACTGCCGCACTGCTTGGGGGCAGTGGGCAGTGGAACTCCTGCAATGCACTGCCTCACTGCCTGGGGGCAGTGGGCAGTGGACCTCCTGCAATGCACTGCCTCACTGTCTGGGGCAGTGGGCAGTGCAACTCCCGCAATACACTGCCGCGCTGCCTGGGGGGCGGTGGGCAGTGCAACTTCTGCAATGCACTGCCTCACTGCCCTGGGGCAGTGGGTAGCGGAACTCCTGCAATGCACTGCCTCACTGCCTGGGGGCAGTGGGCAGTGCAACTCCTGCAATGCACCGACTCACTGCCTTGGGGCAGTGGGCAGTGGACCTCCTGCAATGCAGTGCCTCACTGCCTGGGGGCAGTGGGCAGTGGAACTCCTGCAATGCACTGCCCCACTGCTTGGGGGCAGTGGACAGAGCAACTCCTGCAATGCACTGCCTCACTGTCCCAGAGCAGTGGGCAGTGCAACTCCTGCAACGCACTGCCTCACTGCCTGGGGGCGGTGGGCAGTGAAACTCCCGCAATGCACTACCTCACTGCCTGGGGGCAGTGGGCAGTGCAACTCCTGCAATGCACTGCCTCACTGCCTGGGGGCAGTGGGCAGTGCAACTCAACTCCTGCAATGCATTGCCTCACTGCCTGGGGGCAGTGGGCAGTGGAACACCTGCAATGCATTGCCCCACTGCCTGGGGGCAGCGGGCAGTGCAACTCTTGCAATGCACTGCCTCACTGCCCTGGGGCAGTGGGCAGTGGACCTCCTGCAATGCACTGCCTCACTGCCTGGGGGCAGTGGGCAGTGCAACTCCTGCAATGCACTGCCCGACTGCTTGGGGGCAGTGGACAGTGCAACTCCTGCAAGGCACTGCCTCACTGTCCCAGAGCAGTGGGCAGTGGAACTCCTGCAATGCACTACCTCACTGCCCTGGGGCAGTGGGCAGTGGAACTCTTGCAATGCACTGCCTCACTGCCTCTGCCTGGGGGCAGCGGACACTGCAACCTTTGCTATGCACTGCCTCACTACCTGGGGGCAGTGGGCAGTGCAACTCCAACTCGTGCAATGCACTGCCTCACTGCCTGGGGGCAGTGGGCGGTGCAACTTCTACAATGCACGGCCTCACTGCCTGGGGGCAGTGGGCAGTGCAACTCCTGCAATGCACTGCCTCACTGCCCTGGGGGCAGTGGGCAGTGGAACTTCTGCAATGCACTGCCCCACTGCCTGGGGGCATGGGGCAGTGCAACTCCTGCAAAGCACTGCCTCACTGCCTGGGGGCAGTGGGCAGTGGAACTCCTGCAATGCACGGCCTCACTGCCTGGGGGCGGTGGGCAGTGAAACTCCCGCAATGCACTACCTCACTGCCTGGGGGCAGTGGGCAGTGCAACTCCTGCAATGCACTGCCTCACTGCCTGGGGGCAGTGGGCAGTGGACCTCCTGCAATGCACTGCCTCACTGTCTGGGGCAGTGGGCAGTGCAACTCCCGCAATACACTGCCGCGCTGCCTGGGGGGCGGTGGGCAGTGCAACTTCTGCAATGCACTGCCTCACTGCCCTGGGGCAGTGGGTAGCGGAACTCCTGCAATGCACTGCCTCACTGCCTGGGGGCAGTGGGCAGTGCAACTCCTGCAATGCACCGACTCACTGCCTTGGGGCAGTGGGCAGTGGACCTCCTGCAATGCACTGCCTCACTGCCTGGGGGCAGTGGGCAGTGGAACTCCTGCAATGCACTGCCCCACTGCTTGGGGGCAGTGGACAGAGCAACTCCTGCAATGCACTGCCTCACTGTCCCAGAGCAGTGGGCAGTGCAACTCCTGCAACGCACTGCCTCACTGCCTGGGGGCGGTGGGCAGTGAAACTCCCGCAATGCACTACCTCACTGCCTGGGGGCAGTGGGCAGTGCAACTCCTGCAATGCACTGCCTCACTGCCTGGGGGCAGTGGGCAGTGCAACTCAACTCCTGCAATGCATTGCCTCACTGCCTGGGGGCAGTGGGCAGTGGAACACCTGCAATGCATTGCCCCACTGCCTGGGGGCAGCGGGCAGTGCAACTCTTGCAATGCACTGCCTCACTGCCCTGGGGCAGTGGGCAGTGGACCTCCTGCAATGCACTGCCTCACTGCCTGGGGGCAGTGGGCAGTGCAACTCCTGCAATGCACTGCCCGACTGCTTGGGGGCAGTGGACAGTGCAACTCCTGCAAGGCACTGCCTCACTGTCCCAGAGCAGTGGGCAGTGGAACTCCTGCAATGCACTACCTCACTGCCCTGGGGCAGTGGGCAGTGGAACTCTTGCAATGCACTGCCTCACTGCCTCTGCCTGGGGGCAGCGGACACTGCAACCTTTGCTATGCACTGCCTCACTACCTGGGGGCAGTGGGCAGTGCAACTCCAACTCCTGCAATGCACTGCCTCACTGCCTGGGGGCAGTGGGCGGTGCAACTTCTATAATGCACGGCCTCACTGCCTGGGGGCAGTGGGCAGTGCAACTCCTGCAATGCACTGCCTCACTGCCCTGGGGGCAGTGGGCAGTGGAACTTCTGCAATGCACTGCCCCACTGCCTGGGGGCATGGGGCAGTGCAACTCCTGCAAAGCACTGCCTCACTGCCTGGGGGCAGTGGGCAGTGGAACTCCTGCAATGCACGGCCTCACTGCCTGGGGGCGGTGGGCAGTGAAACTCCCGCAATGCACTACCTCACTGCCTGGGGGCAGTGGGCAGTGCAACTCCTGCAATGCACCGCCTCACTTCCCTGGGGGCGGTGGGCAGTGAAACTCCCGCAATGCACTACCTCACTGCCTGGGGGCAGTGGGCAGTGGAACTCTTGCAATGCACTGCCCCACTGCCTGGGGGCAGTGGGCAGTGGAACTCCTGCAATGCACTGCCTCACTGCCTGGGGGCAGTGGGCAGCGCAACTCCTGCAATGCACTGCCGCACTGGCTTGGGGGCAGTGGGCAGTGGACCTCCGGCAACACACTGCCCCACTGCCTGGGGGCAGTGAGCAGTGCAGCTCCTGCATTACTCTGCCCCACTGCTTGGGGGCAGTGGACAGTGCAACTCCTGCAATGCGCTGCCTCACTGCCCGGGGGCAGTGGGCAGTGCAACTCCTGCAATGCACTGCCTCACTGCCTGGGGGCAGTGGTCAGTGCAACTCCTGCAATGCACTGCCCCACTGCCTGGGGGCAGTGGGCAGTGCAACTCCTGCAATGCACTGCCTCACTGCCTGGGGGCAGTGGGCAGCGCAACTCCTGCAATGCACTGCCGCACTGGCTTGGGGGCAGTGGGCAGTGGACCTCCGGCAACACACTGCCCCACTGCCTGGGGGCAGTGAGCAGTGCAGCTCCTGCATTACTCTGCCCCACTGCCTGGGGGCAGTGGACAGTGCAACTCCTGCAATGCGCTGCCTCACTGCCCGGGGGCAGTGGGCAGTGCAACTCCTGCAATGCACTGCCTCACTGCCTGGGGGCAGTGGTCAGTGCAACTCCTGCAATGCACTGCCCCACTGCCTGGGGGCATTGGGCAGTGCAACTTCTGCAATACACTGCCGCACTGCCTGGGGGTAGTGGGCAGCGCAACTCCTGCAATGCACTCCCTCACTGCCCTGGGGCAGTGGGCAGCGGAACTCCTGCAACGCACTGCCTCACTGCCTGGGAGCAGTGGGCAGTGCAGCTCCTGCAATGCACTGCCTCACTGCCTGGGGGCAGTGGGCAGTGCAACTCCTGCAATGGGTGGTCGGAGTGTAGTGCCGGGCCTGTGGGGCTGTACTACTAGGCGCACCGGCCTGGGGGGATGGGGAGTCCAACCCAGGGGGTGGTCGGGGCATCCTTCAGGGCCTTTGGGGGGCCATCATCTTCGGAGAACCGGGCGCACCGGCCTGGGGGGGACGGGGAGTCCAGGCCAGGGGGTGTTCGGAGCCTCCTGCAGGGCCCATGGGGAGGCGTCATCTGCTAATAACCGGGCGCACCGGCCTGGGGGGGGGCGGGGAGCCCAGCCCAGCCCAGCCCGTCGGTAGAGCTGGGGAGTACTCAGGTTGTGTTGTGTTGTGTTGTGTTGTGTTGTGTTGTGTTGTGTTGTGTTGTGTTGTGTTGTGTTGTGTTGTGTTGTGTTGTGTTGTGGTGTTGTGTTGTGTTGTGTTGTGTTGTGTTGTGTTGTGTTGTGTTGTGTTGTGTTGTGTTGTGTTGTGTTGTGTTGTGTTGTGTTGTGTTGTGTTGTGTTGTGTTGTGTTGTGTTGTGTTGTGTTGTGTTGTGTTGTGTTGTGTTGTGTTGTGTTGTGTTGTGTTGTGTTGTGTTGTGTTGCGTTGCGTTGCGTTGTGTTGTGTTGCGTTGCGTTGCGTTGCGTTGCGTTGTGTTGTGTTGTGTTGTGTTGTGTTCTGTTGTGTTGTGTTGTGTTGTGTTGTGTTGTGTTGTGTTGTGTGAGTGAGCATGATTTCCATCTGGTCTGCTGATTTTCATGGTTGGGGTTTGGAGACTCGGATTTGGGCTTTTGATGAGGGTTTTTGAGGATCCGTCTGAAATCTTGTTGTGCCGGGGTTGAACTCGTATGCCGTGGTGTGCTCCGTTACTTCCTTAGGGGATGGTGGTGGTGACTTGAGGGGGGGGTTTGGGAGGTGGAGTGGGGGGTATGTGTCTCTCTTTATGTGCTTTGGTGATGGGTGGTCTGGTTGACTGTTTTTGGGTGAACTTTTTGTCCTTTTGGAGGTTTGATGATGATTGTTGGTTTTTATTTCTTTTTTTTAAGTGCCCCTCTTCCCCCCCCCCTTCTTTTTGGACACATTGGACATTTGTTCATTCATTTTTTTTTCAAGCTGGTGCTGTTTAAGTTTTTCTTCTTCATTTTCTTTTTCTTCTGGAGATGGGTGTTGGGGTTAAATAGGGATTGCAGAAGGTTTTGGGTAAGTATTGGAAGCATGAAGGCAACAGGTAGCGTGAGCACTTTGGGCATTCATTCATTCATTCAATCTGAATCCCAGTAGTCGCAGTCATTCTCTGAGTCGTGAGCAGGTTCCAGTGAGGATTCGCTTGCGGATGTGGAGATGTTAACCCAATCTAGTGCGGGAGGTTCTGGATCATGGGCCTGATCCCTTGGAGCACTTGGCCAGCCCGTCCTGCATCAGAACTTGTGTGAGCATGCCGGCAGCGGAGAGAGTTAATCCTCTTTCTAGGCTGATGTGTAGTTCTTCTGATACTCTCAATGTGACGGCCGTTGACTGTGCACGGATATTAGCAGGTGAGACTGGCGATACATATACTGTGCTTGGATTTGGGTTAGGGGTTGGGCATTCGGCTCTAGCGTGGAAGGAGAGAGGTGTGACGGGCGGGGGAAAGAGATTCAATGGAACCGGGCAAGTATCGTCCATCTGTGAGCCGTTCTGACGCCCAACGAAGTTGCACTCCCCAGCAATGGCGTGATACTTCCATTCTGTTTTGAGCGGGGACTATCCATGAGGATTCGATTCTGTCATCAAGCGTTTTGTGCGTACAGCTGAGGGCCATGATTTCATGGAGCCTAGGCTGTTGAGATACGCGCGCTGCAGAAATGGTTATAGCATTGTTTGTGGTGAGAGGGCTTCTTTTCGCACGAAGAATCGCACCTGACTAGGTGATGCACACGCTGATAGGGGACCATGAGGTGCATGATTGTAGCAAAAAGACCGGGATTAGTCCCCATGCGTGTTTCACGTCATTCTTGGTTGTGGTGAAGGCGGCCGGCGATTGCCATTCAATGGAGAATTTGCCGTGTCTAGGCGGTTTGCTATGCCGGCAAAGGACCATAGGCATAACAGCGGAAGCATGATACAAGCGGATTGCATGTGGACACCGCAGCCGGTGGCCATAGTGCGACAGAATGGACAAGAGAATTTGTCTTTCGCTCCTTCGTGGTAGTGGGGGATTGTGCGGATCCAATATGCTGCTGCCAGTCCGGCATTGGTATATTTGCCTTTTGTGAGTCCTCTACGCCAGACAACCTTGCACTTTGAGTCACCGGGATATTCGCTGGGTGGGAGTTGGGAGCTGAGAGTTCGCAGGGAGTTGTTGTACTGAGCATCAAGTGTTCGCACAATGTCGGCTGCCAGAATTCCGTCGTGAAGGCACAACATTAGGTCATCAAGTGCTTCTGGCATCGGTACTTGGCCTTCCGCTGCGTGCTGCAGTGCCGATTTCGCCATGTCGTCGGATTCTTTTTGCCATAGGGCCACACGAGCATTGCTTTTTGTGTTATGTTGCGCAGGGATGTAGTACTCTAGGATGTTGTGGTGGCATAGGAACTGTGCGTATGCCATGCGGTAGGCATCAATCCGGATGCACTTGGATGGTTTGCCACCCTCGCCTCCATGCATGGCTGCCAGATTGTCGGATATGGCTCCTCTGATGCGGTTGGGATCAATTTTGAAGCGATGGATGAGCAGTCTGTTCAGGAATTTTCCGCACCATTCCGCTACCCAATTGCTGCCTCCTTTGCATCTCACTGCGCAGCTGGCTTTTAGGGCTACTCCTTTGATGTCAATCACAAGCGCTGACCATGCATGATCGTTGGTGTCTTTGGAACCGTCAGACATGAGGATGACATCTCCTTCTAGAATGTGCTGTACCTCAATTCGGATGGGGCATTCTGTGAGGTCAGCAGGGAGATGGAAGGAGGTGCCGTGTTGGGCCATCCATTGTTGTGCCGTTATCCAATCGGGGTGAGGAGGAATGTCGGGCTTGCTGTACAGCATGAGCATTCTGGTTGTTTCTCTGGTGTATGTGCTCCTGCTTTTGCATGCGAGAAAGAGGCCTCTAATGCATTGTAGGCGGGTGTATATGTGTGGAACTCGGAAGCCCATGTGGTCCATGCTTGCCCAGAGCATCTTGTTCGGGGTGCGGATTGGGATGCACAGCGCTTTGCACGCTAATCTCTTGATCTGTATCTGCTGTGGTTGGACCCAATCCGCTTGTACTGGGATGGCAGAGAACACATAATCCACCACAGATAGCGTGTGTGTGACCAAGATGCGCACGATGAGGACAAATGAGGGCTGCAGGCGGGAGAGTGCACCTTGTAGGATGGAGAGACGTTTGGCGAATTTCAGGAGTGGTTCTTTGGGGGTTTCTCCTGGGATCATGGGAATTCCCGTCATTTTGAGGTCCGATTTCTGGAGGAGGAATCGGTCTTGCATCGTTTCTACTTCCCCATCGATGTACACCAAAGTGCCATTCTGTGGTTCTGCTCCGTACATTTTGATTTTCTTGCACTGTGATGATCCTCCAGTTGACCAAGAGCCTTGGCTGTAGGTGTTGTACATGTGAGCCATGTCTTCTGGAGTGGCGGCGAATCCTCTGCGATCGTCGCTGTACACGATCTCGAGTACTTTGACGAGTGGGTCCCAGGGGGCTGGTAGGCTCTTGAACTTGTGTTGCTCGGCTCGTGGAGTGAGGTCCGTTGGATTTTTGTGTTGGAGGAGTACTCCTTGGTGAAATTTGGTTCGTGCACACGTGGTGGTGGCATATAGGCCAACTCCCATAGAGTCTCCTTGTGATCCGCCGTGACGCATCTTGTATGGGCCCACTAGTCCGAATGGTGATACCACGTAGATTTCGAAAGAGTTAAAGAAGTTTTTGGCCCACTCTTCTACGTGGAGTGCTTCTGTGGGGAAGAGGCAGTCCATATCTTTTCTTATGGTGTTGCAAAATGCATTGCTCTCATCCCAGTCAATGATGTATACTTTGCCATGGTCATGGGCGAACCACCATGTCAGCCATCTGCATGTGATCGCACACATCTGTGGTGAAAGCTGCTTTTTGTAGGCGAAGTGGTTGGGGGGGACCCAGGCAGTCCATTCTGAGCGTTGTTGTTGACGGAGAAATACGTTGCTCGATTCCAGTCGGCGAAGGTATGGTTCCAGGAGAATGGGTCGACTGTTAGGGATGAGCCATTTCGGCTGCTTCTTGATTAGACAGAGATGAAGTACGGCACATAGCAATTGATCATGAGCACCTTGTGTGAATGCTTGTAGAGGAGATGTGAACAGGTAGAGGCTGAATCCGTCTAGTCGATTGACGAGTGCATGGGGTAATTGTTCAAGGGAGGTGGCCTCGGAGGAGGGTCGGCGTACTAGATCTGTGAATTCATGAAAATTTGGGGCTTTGTCTTCGGGATCTTCCAAGGGGAGGCCTTTGCGTTCGCGCTGCAGCTTCAGCATGTGCGTGAGAAAGTCAGGCTTGTCCTCTGAAGCATCTGGGCTTAGCTCCATTCCTTTCTGCATGTGCTGGGTTTTCAAGGCTATGTCAGGTCTTCCGCTATACAGTTCTTGCGCTTGTTTGAGCATTTCTTCCTGAAAATTCTGCCTTTTTTGCAGGGAAATACTTGCCATCGGCACTGATCTCATCCACAACTTGGAATTTGTTCTTCTTCAGTTTTATGGCATGGGTTGTGGCGGACGTGATGGAGACTCCTTTCAATTTTTCTAGTGGGAAGTGGAGTTTTGCTGCCATTGCTTTGTTGTTGCTGTTTTCCCACCATTGCGCAATTTCAGCTGAGCGTCTTCCGCTGTGGGATTGTAGTGCTGTTGCTAGGACTCGGGCATCGGTTGATGTGAGGGACATCTTCGATCGGCGACGAGGTATGATATCATCCATGGCCGTAAAGTACATGTGCATGACCACAGTGGGGTGCCATTAGAAATGTTAGCCCACGCAAATAGGATGGAACATGCATTTACCACTTCTTGAAAGTCCTCTTGGTTGAGGTGGCGGAAGTCATACCTTCTAGCTGTTGGAGGGGTCCTTCGGTTTCATCTCATCGCATTCAATTGAAAGGGTGTACTATTGCGCGTTGTGGGTGTTGAGGCCAAGTAGTTGTTCTCTGGTGCACGCTACACATGGGGTGCTGTTGTGGAGGACCAGCCGGTCTATCTCTGTCATGGAGACTCCTTTTCGCGTGATGACGTGATTCGTTGGCTGACCTCTTAGGCGGGCCTATACGCACGTAGCAAAATTGCCACAGTTTCCAAATGGGTACCACCCCAAAACGGGTGCTCAAAAACCACTTTGAAAAATTGCACAATTGTGCTTTGCAGCCAACACCCCCAAAAACCTGTGAATTATCCAAAATGACTGTGTGTAGGGGGTACAACATGTGCCAGTCAAAAGTCATGTATCCCCTTCAAATTTGGGCACTGCAGTGTCCATCCGAAGAAAAATCCAATTGTTCCAAATCATCCGCTGCTGCATTTCAAACCACACCGTAAATGGGGTGCGCCGCTAGAAGCGCTCCGCTGGAACCCCCCCCTTCTAGCACAAATTTTGATCACATCTTGGTTTCCCACACAAAACCTGTTGACTTGACCTAATGCACCCCCAAATGTCTTACACTATGACCCCCTTGCTAGTACAAATCTTGGCCGTTCCCGGTCACCCCGCCTTTGTGGAGCACTGGGGGGCACAAAAAACGCCGGAACCCCTGCTAGAACCCCCTTCTAGCGGGCTTCCAGCGACTTTTTAGGCCCCCTTCTAGCGTTGGAACCCCCGCTGGAACCCCCTTCCAGCGCCCCCTTCCAGCGCTGCAAGGGGGTTCCAGCGGGGGTTCCAGCGGGGTTTCCAGCGCTGGAACCCCCCCTTCCGGCACATACCCCGACTTCACAACAACACGGATCGGGGGCACAAACACATTCAACGTGGATTGACTTGTTCAGCACAACATCCTTGCCGATCAACGGCGTTGTCGTTTCAAAAATGCATGACCCTTGCGTGCCACATAGTGGCGCAAGCCAATTTGCATGGTCTCCATGTTGAGGACATGGCGCAAGCCCCGTTTTGACACACGGGGCTTTTGTAGCGACCATCCACGCATGGAGTTTTTCACCTGTACCTTAAATCGGCGGTGCCGGTGTTCGGCCGGCACACTTGAAAACAAATATAACGTGCGATATTTGGCAGGGAAGTAGTGGGAATGGGCCACAGTCCAATGGACCCATGGTGTGGGCTTCCAACCCAACGCTTGCCAACATGTGCCAATGCTTTGGCACAAAGTTTTGGCAGACGCCACCTCAACATCTGTTAGGGGTTCCTTCTTACGCCATAGCTTTTGAAGTGCACAAAAATTTCTGCAAAAAAACAGCAACTAGAACATACATACATACACCGTTGCAAACAATAGTTGGAAAGTGGGTTTGGAGGGCGGAGATAAGCCGTTGTTGAAGCCGTGGTCGGTCCCAAAAAAAGTCGAGCAGTGCTGTTGTCAAACGTTCCCTCCTTTGCCTTTCGAGTGAGAAGCTCCTTGCGCTCCGCGGCAGGAATAGAGCGGGCCTCATGCAGCAATTCAGCCCAAATTTCATGAAATTCGCGAGCCATGGCACGCTGGCCAACTACACCAACCAACCACCGTGCAATATCATCAGACAACCGTTTTTTGAAAGCGTTGGTCACTCGGCAAGCACCATGGACCACATCTCCTACCCGACGATCCGTCTTGATAGTGCGCAAGAATGAGCCCCAGCGAACATTCGCAAGGACATGATCCAATGCAACTAGAATAGTCACATCGTCACAACACCAACATTTCCCCCCGCCGTTGGTTACTGCCATTAACTTCCCATCCCCAGACAAGAACACCACAAACCGCCAGGACTCACCATCAATGAACACACTGGTGTCCCTTTGCAAAGCAACCACTTGTTCATTGAGTTTGCCAATGTCATCGATAGCTAGCAGACACCCGGCATCGTCCGGCCCATCCATGCACCAACACATTGCCCAACGGGCAATGTGGCCAGCCGCTTTCACCCCCTCCCCCCAAACATGGACGAACACGTCCGCTTTGGAAACACTAGTTTTCCACAAAGGGGTTGCATCGGGCACCACAACCACCCAGATGCACTTTTCAGTCCCATTATGTTTAAAATTCCCCTCCGCTATGGCAAGTTGAACTTGGTTTACCGCCACGTCCTTCAACTGCGTCACGGCTGCGCTCCTCTGGTGCATGGAGCCTCCACTGACGGTCAATGTTTCCGCCGTGTAGCGGGTCAACCGTGTCCTCGTGTCGGCAAGGTCGCGTTGCGTGCAATGCCGCGGCAACCGTAGTGTTTGCCGGATTGAGAGGTTGGAGTCCAAGGCGTACTTCCACACCCGAATGGCGGCCCGGTACGCGTGGCTATCCTCCCCCTCAGCGTCAGCCTTACTACGCACGAACAACCCATCTACGGTTTCTTGGACTAGCGGGGTGTCCTCCACAAGAAGGGCAGCTAGAACTTTGGCGATGTGCCCACGCCGCTCATGTCGGGCACGGTCCTTCAGTTGGGAATAGGCCGTCAACGGTGGCAATGAATGCAGAAACGCTGCTACAGCCTTGTCCGTGGGGTCCACCTAAAGACCACGAATGGGTGCTAGAACCCCCGCTGGAACCCCCTTCCAGCGCTCGAACCCCTGTTGGAACCCCCGCTGGAACCCCCTTCCAGCGCTCGAACCCCCCCCCTTCCAGCGCTGGAACCCCCCCCTTCCAGCGCTGGAACCCCCCCTTCCAACGCTGGAACCCCCTTCCGGCACCCCTTCCAGCAGTGAACCCCCCCCCGACCCCTCTTGCACCCATTGCAAACCATTCCGTCCCCTAGCACGCTTTGCACAAAGAAAGGCTTAGGACAGTATTTTGGGCAATCTTGCAATTCGTAGTTCGTAATTCGTAATTCGCAATGCGTAATTTGCAATTCGTTTCATGAAACAACCCCCATACCATGGGACGTTAGGAGCATGGACCTCCGCCCGCATTGCAGCGCCGGCACACATCGCGCAAGGCGAGTAGAAGTGCTTTGTAATTTGTCAAAAAATCTTTGCCACACAGAATGCAAACTGTGGCCTCGGCGTTAAATCAGTGGATCAAAACATATTAATAAAACGGTAGGAGCATGCACCTCCGCCCGCACCGCAGCGCCGGCACACATTGCGCAAGGCGAGTAGAAGTGCTTTGTAATTTGCCAAAGAAGTCTTTGCCACACAGAATGCCAACTGTGGCCTCGGCGTTAAATCAGTGCATCAAAACATAATAAGGGCAACACTGGCAGCGGCAGTCTGGAAGCGCGCATGCTGTACCAAGCGCATTTGCCCCCAGTGGCCAGACTGACAAACACCGGTACCACCAAACAAAAATAGCCTACCTACTTCTGCTTCTCCAAAATGGTGAGGTACTTGGAGGACCGCTCCTTCTCCTCCTCCCTCAAGTGCGTCCTGGAGGTCCTATGCTCGCTTCTCTGCGGCCTTTGCCTGACTCTTGGCTACGGCAAGTTCATTTTGAAGCTTCTGCATTTCACGGGTCGCCCGGGTTGAGGACTCTGTCTTCATGGCCTCACGAACTGCCGCGTGCAGAATATCCCGCAATGTGGACTGCACATTTCCCTCCAACGTACGCATCACCCCATCCGAAATGCCACGAACCGTCTCCTCCATGGGGAAGGGGATTGGGTCGGGGGTCGCTTGTGGGGCTGTCACCTTCGCTGGTGGGGCTGTGACCTTTGCTGGTGCCTTGCCCTTTGGTGTGGCCCTTGGTGTAGACTCCTGCTTGACAGCGGTTCTCCCCTTGGAGGAACCCTCAGACTTCACAATCTCAGTATCATCGGCCTCATCATCGACAACCATGGGGTTAGCCTTGTACCCCCGCCCTGTCAACGGTTCAGCCACCCGCTCAGCCACCCAATCACCGACAGGAGTCTGGACGTCGGCTGGAACCCGTGCACCACCGAGACCGCCAAACCGCTTCAAAGAGTGCCAAACCTCCCACTCATTCGCCTCAGCATCCCACAATTGATAGGTGTATGACCTGTGTTTCGTTGCAGTGGCAGCAGCACACAAAAATAACTCGCGCCGTGATGGATGACGCAGGCCTGTGATGCGCAAAGGCAAATGCAAAATCAGCACATGTGGAGGCTGCGTTTTAACCCGCAAACTTAGGCACCGGTACCAATTAGTCTGCCCCTTCAAAAACAAGCTCTCCGACCAATCCTCCGGACTCAAAGAGGCTGTTGGTGGCCACGTAATTGGCTGCGTATCCACTTGCCCACCGATCTCGCTGGACACCGCCTTGGGCTTCGCAAACACACCCGTTGATGAAACCGGAGCCTTGGCTGTCTCATCGGCCTCCTCAGGGGCACCGCCCTCCGTATAAGTCACCGATGGCCAGATGTCAAGTGTGGCCTGAGGCACAAGGGGAGGATGGTCAATTGACTGGGGGGATGGAATGCACCGCTGGAACCCCTGTACCCAACTGCTAGAACCCCGTTCCACCGCTGGAACCCCTGCTGGAACCCCCGCTGGAACCCCCTTCCAGCGCTGGAAGCCCCCCCCTTCCAGCGCTGGAACCCCCCCTTCCAGCGCTGGAACCCCCCCCCCCCCCCTTCCAGCGCTGGAACCCCCCCTTCCAGCGCTGGGACCCCCTTCCAGCACCCCTTCGAGCAGCGAACGTGGGACAAATTTCATTCTCGAAACGACACCAAACAGGCAAACGTAGTAATAAACGACAGTAGTGGTCGGCTACCTGCTAGCATGCGCACCAGTACTCGCCTGCCTCCTTGGGATTCTCCACCACTAGGCCTGCCTGCACTAGGATCATGGGGTCAACGACGTTTGGGGTCTCCAGTGGTACTTGAGCCCATCGCAGCACGCGGAGTTCATCACCATCTGGGTCCCCACAATAGGCCGTACCGCCAAATCTTCCCGAGCGGATGACGAGGATGGTGCCGGGGTTTGTTCTGAGCAGTGGGTAGCAGGCACTAGGTTGTGGAAGGCGCTCCTCCTGGTGGGTGTGTGGACCAAAAGGGCACTTCTCCGGGAGGCATGGTGTTGCTTCTACGTCAACGGGCTGTTGCGAGGTGATGGGCTCCGGAGGCTGTGGTAGGTGTTGTGTCAAGAGGACAGTGTTTCCGAGCGGCATGAGGCAAGTGGCGGCGAAGCTGCACACAGAAACGTCTCCAACAGATGCTGCAGAGCCTGCAGAGCCTTGTGATAGTCCAAGAAGGGGTGAATCCGGAGGAGGTGCTTCAAAGAGTTTGGTCGTGGGGGCAGTAAGTGTGGCGTCGCAGACTGAACAAGTACCGCTTGCATGGTTGGGGCACAGTGGGACCTTCTGACACATGAAGCATACGGACGGGGGCTGTGCGACCTTCTTGCGGCAACCGGAATGCCCACATTACACCGAGTCTTGCACCTCCGATTCGGCATAGGCCCACGGTGGGCGAGAAATGGGGACGGTGTTGTTGTAGTGCACGTTGTAATTTGCCAGCGCAACGAAGGCAATTATGCGAGGACCGCCTGCAGGCAGCCCAACGGGAACAGCTCCTCCAGCGTGGATCAACTCCGACGTGAAGACGGTCATGTCCCCAACCTCCATATCCATCTGGCACTCGAACCAGGGCTTAGGCACCCCCTCATGGGACAATGGCACGTATCTACCACAAGAGGCGTCGGCCGGGATGTCCACATTGCACGGCACAAATACTGAAAGGGCTCGGCCCTCAATTTTGTGTGTCAAGGGGCGATCGTGGTGCCAGTGTCGCCGCTTGTTGTTTGTTGCCCGAACATAGCCGGCCCGAACAACCACAACATCCTCGAAGTCCTTCACCTTTTGAATCTCCCACTGCACCTCCTTGGCAAGGGCCTCCAAAGCAGGCAGGTCGTACCCCTCTCCATCTGGTAGTGGCAATCCCAAACGACTGTAGCAGGCACTTCTACCGGGGCTGTCTTGTGCACGGCCTGGAGCCGGCGCATTGTCGTTGAAAATTGATCCCCACTTCTGGCCCGGAATGGTGAGGCACTCGTCCTTGGTGGCACTCTGGACCGGGGAGTCGACGAAAATACCACGGTAGCGGCAAAGCCCAAAGTCCGAGATGGCATTGGGGTTCTCGTTCGTGGCGGTACCAGTTGCAGGGCCAGGAACAACCTTCTCGTTACTGCCAATCAATGGAAGGGGGTGACACATAGGAAAGGGTAGGAAGGGCTCCGCATCGGTAGTGGACATCATGGTGGGTGTGGTAAGGCCAAAGCGGTCGTCAGGTTTCCATTGCAATTGCTTGGACGTGGGCAAAGAGTAGATTGGGATCTGCCTGTGTGCGTCTTTGAGGGAGAGGAAGCGGAGCGTGTGGGTGGTCGGTTGGGGGAGTAAATAATTGTCCTTGCCCAGCTTCTTGCTCGTGGGGCGCCTCCTAGCAAAGAGGACGTCACCGGACTGGTCGTCCCCCACATGGAGCTTCACAGTGCCGTTGGAGTCGGTGGGGAGCCTGCAGGTGATGCTGAGGTCCAAATCCTCTTGGTCCTTGGGGGAAAGGGTGAACTGGAAGATGGGGACGTGGGGGTTCTTCCCCATGACCTCGGCGATGTAATCGCTCACCACGCGCGGCTGCCGGTCATGCATGATGGACCCCTTGACGTGAACACGACCAACGGTGGTGGTGGGCTTGAAAATAACGGCGGCACCTGTGGTTGCAGTTGTGAGGGATTCTAGTTCACAACCAACAGGGGCTGCATATCCACGCGTCCCCACGAAGCCCTTGGCCTTGTCAAGCCATGATGCAAGGACCGGAAAGTCTGGCAACTTCATGATGAAGCTATGCTGACACAACAATGTGAGAAATGTGGTGCACGCATGAGGGCAGTGGATGTACTACGCCTAGGGGATGTAGTGTGCCTAGAATCGGTGCTGGAACCCCCGCTGAAACCCCCGCTGGAACCCCTTCTAGCGCTGGAACCCCCCCCCTTCCAGCGCTGGAACCCCCCCTTCTAGCGCTGGAACCCCCCCCTTCTAGCGCTGGAACCCCCCTTCCAGCGGAGTGCTGGAAGGGGTTCTAGCGGGGGTTCCAGCGGTTTTGAACCTACCTTAAATTAAGCACCCGGGCAACGGCACACCTTGTTTCCGCCACAAACGAACACCATACACAACATATTTGCACCCCGAGTGAATGTCTAATGGTAACCTCCACCCACCATGTGTGCCAAAATGGGGGGGGGGGTTCCAGCGGAGCGCTTCCAGCGGCGCACCCCAAAATGGAACCTGAAAAATGAAGCAAGGAGGACGACAGGCAAACACATGCAAAACTCTGGTTTGCTTTTTGTTACCCCGTCTGCTGACCCAGTCACTGTGATTGTATGCGAAGCATGACAAATAATGCACCACCAGTGGTGCCGACAAACAACGGAGGCGCCGCCAGTGCAGCCAATGCAATAATAAATGACGGCAACAATGCCTACAAAAGAAATGGCGCAGCAGGGGTAAAAAAATGGCGAGCCGCTAAATTTGGGCACTGCAGCGCCCAAAATTACCGAAACATGAAAAAGGGCACCAGTCTCACACCTGCATAGAACAGGACGCGCGACAGTGTGCAAATCGAGGCGAAAAAACTACTAACATGGACACAGGCAGTGCCAACCGCACAACGCAGTCTACTTCTTCTTTATTGGAGCCTTCTTGCCCTGGCCTGACCTACTTTGGCGTGAAACATATTGAGGGGGGTATTGTCCTTGGCCTTTTTGGCTGGCCTTTTGGGGGGACCATCAACCTCATCCCCAGTGTCGTCGGAGGACGGCTTCTTCTTGCTGGGGGTGGTCCGCTTCTTGCTGTCACCACCTCCGACCAGCACGATCTCGTCATCCTCCTCTTCCTCCACATCGTCCCCCCCCCTCCTCATCTTCCCCGTCCCCAGGCCGCTGCACCACAACTGGCTTACAGTCCCTAATCCTTGGCATCCAAGCGTCCCAGTTAACCAAGTAGACACAGTCCATCTCCTGCACATACGCCGCTAGCTGTTCACAGGACTCGTTAAACAAACCTTGGCGTTCAGTGAAACAAGCTGCCAGACAGGGGGACTCAGGAAGGCAGGACAGGAGCTGTGCTGGCATTACAGCCGATGCTGTCAAAAGCATGAGCCACACTTCATCCTCGGACTGTCTGTCGCGGCGGGGAACAATACCAAGCACACGCAGGAGCCAACCAGCCGCTGCCAGACCAATGGTGCTGCGGTATGCACCCTCATCGCAAATAAAAATATTTGGGACCTTCACCCTAAACTTGTGTGGGACACAGAAGCAAATAGTCCTCTCCTCGAACCGATACGTCGGGTGACCGACTGCCTGATCAAAAAAAGAGGTCATAATACACTGCCAGCCTCCAGATTCCTCAGAGTCGCGCAACTGATTAACCAGGAACTTAACGTCGGCCGCCATTCCACCAATAGCCACAGGTACCAACTTCCCAGCAACCTTCAGCACCAGCGGATGGATATCGTCCATTTGTTCCTTCGTACACTCAATGAAGACCTGTTGTCAAAAGCACATTTCATTACAGATGGGCACTGCAGTGCCTAAAGTGACCACCAATGCGAAATCGATCCCATTTTTATGCCTAACGGTTGCATACCGCTTTGTACTCCCTGAATGCAATCGTATACAGGATAGCCTTGCCATGAACCAACGCAATTGCCTCTGCCTGAGCTCCAGTTGCTTCAGTCCCATCCTGCGTCTTGTTGAGCCAGATAGTTGTTGAGTTCTCCCCATCAGTCGCTGTCACTGCAGTTTCCTTGACAGGCCTCGCCAGCGCCATCCTCAGATCAGCCCATTCCTCATCGTGCCACATCGGTGCTTTCTGGATGGTGTCCCAGCTTGGTAAGGGATTTTCGGCACTCCAGGTCCATTTCCCCAGTGACAATTTGGCGGCCCTCGGCGACTTTGCAAGCAGTTTGCGGACTCCTGGCATTTCATGCACGTTCACTGTTACAACAGGAGACCACTGGTACCAGTGGGATCGAAACAGCCTTACGTCGTGTGTCGGGGGGGGGGGGGTCAACAGCGATCGCGCCAGACCCTGCCGCCCCATAAACATACGTCGAGAAGGATGGATGAGCGTGTTGTCCGGGTGAAGGTACAGCATCTCCCACAGGCGGTCCCGCTTCAACAGTCTGGCCTTGGCATGTAGTCCTTCGATCTTGGCCCCATCTCCAGCCATGTACAGCAGTATTTCATCCATCTAGTCGCCATGCAGTCCCGTCAACGGCCGCAGAGTGTAGGGGTTGAGCACTGCAGTGCAAAAATTAGGGTCGCATCGAATTTGGGCACTGCATGCAGTTCCCATGAACACCAAAAGACGACAAAAACAGGTACTCAGAGGACACAATACCTTCACCGGCAGTCTTCTCCAAGGTGTCAATAAACTCAGCCACGCGGCCACCAGATATCTGCAGTAATGAAACCAGCAGTCTCCAATTCTTCCAGATTGAGTCGTGGCAGGCATACAGTGTTGGACAGGCCACAGGTACGCAAAGGAGTGACAACGGTGGTCTCATCGTGCATCTCTCATACCACGGATGTTTTCTCACCTAGCCGGCCACACTTCCGCAGAGCCACCAGCAGCATCTCTTTCGCTTTGCCCTTCTGCACTTCAGTCCCAATTCGAGCGGCCACTTGTCCCATACTCAGCTTGGTCACTGAGTGTTGTACCGCGTTGTGATCGCGTCCAATAATCTCTTTGATGTCAACAGTACAGTCGTGTCTGATCTCCTCGCAGTAGACGTGTTGTAACCAGTCCGGCAGTGCCCGTGAGTTCGCACAGTATTTTCGGTGAAGTCTTTGAAGTGCCGTCATCATCATCTCTTGCTCGGCAACACGGAACCATTAGTCCGGCAGACAATTAACGGTCCGCCTGTCCCTTTGTTGGATGTATTCACCAACGGACCGCCTACTTCTCCACTCCAACCGGAGATCTAACACCCACGTACAAAACGCATCGGCACCCTTATCCCTACCCACAGCCTCAGATAGATCCTCCTTTGAAGCATATATCTTCGAACTAAGGAACTGCCGGAAGGGAGCCGCATCCATGGACAAAAGTCCTGTTCACAGGCGGCGAAGGTAAGGGGACAAAGAAAACAGAGACACTATCACAAAACAAACCTGATGCGGCATAGACGGAAAACAGCTAGCGAAGATCCAAACAATGTATCCCCCAATGAACGTGGAACGTTCCAAAGCCTGGGTACACTCCAAGGTGGCAGTCAGACAACCGGCAGTATATTTCCAATGAGCAGAGGATGAGTACCAACGTCCGATGATTCATACGTTCTTTGTCAGGTGTTACGCAATGGGAACCAATAGGAGTGAAATACGGAGTTGTAAATTTTTTGGACACTGCAGTGCCCAAAAGTACTGGAAGTCCATTTTCAAGTGCACATTTGGACAGGAATGGAAGTGATTGGGCAAGGTACATTGTACGTGGCCTTCGGAGTATAACACCGCGGTGCGATGACCCATTGATAACGGGTATGCCAAGTTTTGATGCCTGCTACTGCAGTATGACATCACCTGTGGAGATGACTACAGAGGTGTACTGAAGAACCCACTGAAAAAAGCCATTTCAAATTTTTGGGCACTACAGTGCCCCAAAAATTTTGAATGATACAAGTTTCATCCCGGAATAGGGGGTGTATATGTGCACCTCTAGAAGCAACAAAAGGCGAGGTTGTTGTATCCCACGATGAAAATACACGTGGGGTTGGCCGAAAAAATGATATGCTTTTTTTGGGTGCAAAAAGCGGATGTTGAAATCGCCATGAATCGTGCCTTTTAGCAACGAAGTCTACGTGCGTAAAGGGCCGCCTAAGGACCTGTTGTGTAGGGGCAGTGGAACTCTTGCCAGCTCTTGGTGAGTGTGCGCTCGACCCATCCTTTGTAGCTTCTTCTGACGTCATCGTTGAGGTCTCCTTGAATGAATGATACTGTTGCATGACCATTTGTCAGGAAGTTGGCTACCGCTTCGCAATGCTTTGCTTTGGCTTTTGGGTGCATTCTTGGGGGAAAATGCACTGTGGCAATGGCTAGCGAGTCAGGGTGACCTGGGTTGATGTGCACGCATAGGGAGTGTTCTTTAGCTTCCATCTTCCATTTTTTCTTCGATGTGCGGCGGATGTGCACAAGGATTATCACGCCTCCTCCTCGGAAGGGTTGTGATGCAGTTTGTTGGTACGGTAGTCCGTTTAGCCATCCTTTTGTCATGAGTGTCCAGACTTCTTGCAAACAGACGGCATCGGGCATTCCCAGGATCAAGTAGCAGTAGAGTTGGTGTAGTTTCTTCTCTAGGCTTCCGCAGTTGATGCCCATGACCGTGAGTTCTGCCCAGCTGGAGGCTTTGGGGTGCGTGCACTGAGGGGGTGCTTGGCTGTATTCATGTTGCATTTCTGAATCCAGTTGGATCGTCCTGGGATGGATGTCATTCGGTGTCGGGGGGCTGCATGGCCACATTCTTGCTTCCGTGACGGGGAAGACTCCTTCAAGTTGAAAGGGGCCGGAGAAGATAGTGCAGGCGGAGGCCATTTGTGCCGTGATGGCAGATTCTTTCGGCGGATGCCAGCATGCAGGGATCTTCAGATGGATGGAAGTGGTGGGGAGGGACGAGTGCGCCGTCATGCTGTATCGTGATGGCTTGCCGCACTGTTGACACGTTGGGCCGTCGATCCACACGGCTGTTCTCTGAACGTCATGATTCCTGGTGCTGAGGGCGTGCACGGTAGCCCCCATGAGATTCGTACTGTGAGTGGTGTAGATTCGCTTTGTAATGGCCTGGTGGGGGACGCATTACGTGTTTGCACAAGATGAGCAGTACGCTGTTGGCTGATACTATGGGGTAGGAAGGAGTGTATGCATTTTGTCTGCCGATTCTACGTAGGCTTGTAGCCAGGCGAGAATGACGCGTATGTGAGAGATGATGACTAAGTCAGGTACGGTTGGCAACCGATGGAGGGGGGTCAGGTGATACAGAATGTTCATGGCTGCTGCTGCTGACGGTGTGTGTTTGAGACAGGGTGTGGCGTGGAGGGTAAAGTCTGAGCAGGTGCAGCTTCTCTCTTGATTGTGCGCTGCTGTTTGGCCACATCGTGTGCATATTCCTTTGGCTACCATCTGTACGTTTCTGGCCGGAGGCTCGCTTTTGTGGCCCACGGTGTTGCACGTAAGGTTTTGAAAACGCGTAGAGCGCGCACAACGCGTACAACACGTACAGACCAAGTAACACGCACAGAACGCGTAGCACGCCGAACACGTGCCTCCAGAGGCACGTGCAGAATTGTAATACCGGACCGCGCAGAACGCGCAGAACGCGCAGCACGTCGCTTTGCACACGGGCGCACATCGAGGAGGGGCCGCGTCCTCACAGTTGGGTATCCAGCCTACGCGGTTGTCCCCCAGGGTTCGCACTGGTCCCATGGGTAGGGATAGCAGAGGCTCCGCCTCCATGATCGTCTCGTTCAAGCCCCCCATTCCACCACACTACTCCTCATCCTCCTCATCCTCCTCATCCTCCTCGTCCTCCTCATCCTCCTCGTCCTCCTCGCCTTCCTTGTCCTCCTCGCCTTCCTCGTCCTCCTCGTCCTCCTCGTCCTCCCCGTCCTCTTCGTCCTCCTCATGGTCCTCCTCCCACACCTCCTCGTCCTCCTCGTCTACCTCCATGTCCCGTGCGCCTTGCACACCTCCATAGCCATGTCCCGGTGCAAAGCACAACACGTGGAATGCCTTTCCACAACCGGTACATTAATAGCCGGTTCTTCCCCTCTTGCAAAAGTGGCACACACGCCGCCGTTGTGTCGCCACCGGCACGTGTACCTCTTGTCGTAGGGGATGGGCGAAGTACCGCCGCCGCAACACTTGCCATTGCCATTCCCACATACTAGTGGTCTCCTTGCAAAGTCCCGATTGCCGACAAGTTGCGAACACATTCGCAACCGCGTACCGGAGCACGAACGCACGCACCGCGTGGGCCCATGTCATCTGGCGGCCAACCTGCCTCATCTGCACGGCCATCTGGTTCACACCATCGACACCGCGCGACAGTGTGCGGTACGCCGCCACCACGGGGTGCACTTCCCGCCCGCTTCGCCGGTGAGGTGGTCCCTTTCGGGCAAACTACACATTCGTCAACGTCGGCACAACGCGGGGGGGTTCGTGCCCGACCTTCGGATTCTTGTACGTGCACAAACTGTACTTCAAATCCGCAACAGTGCACACCGCCGTCTGCCCCTCTTGCACCTGCTCCCCGGCCCATGTCACGCCGTACGTGGACCTCTTCGTCATCATGAGGAATGGCCGCTTGTTGGCGGCCAATTCCTTTGCAAGGCCGTGGGACCCGAAAAAGGAGTCGGCACATAGCACCGTCCCCTCGGGCAGCAATGATGCCCACAACTTCATGATGTTTTTGGCATTGAAGTTTCCCGCCGCAGTACCGTAGCGGCGTAGCCGGCCACGTACACCGGTGTACAAATACATGTCCACCACGTACCCCCATGTTGCATCGGCCAGGCAATACAACTTTATCCCGGTTGGGTGCGGTTTCCGGGCTATGAACATTTTCAAGGGGCCCGCTAGGATTCCCTTGTGGGGCACCACGGACTCATCGCCGCAGGCCCCACCCCCCATGCACCACGCTCCCGCCCGTTGGCCATTGCAGTCTTCCAGTAGCGAGACGACATCGGTACGTAGCAACCGTTGCAGCAAGTAGTATTGGCGACGCGTCAGCATGTTTGCCATATAGGGATTGTATAATAGGCCCTTGCGGTCCCAAACCCCGTCCACCTGCATTGGTCGCACCATCCCCAATAGAATTAGAAATGCATTGTACCTAGGTACTAGAGGTAGCAGGTCTGGCCTTCCGTGGTCCCGTAGGGCTTGGCATTGTAGATTCTCTATGGGGGCCATGATATGGTCCCACACCTCGTCCTCAGTATAGCCGATGAGCCAGGATTCCCCGGGCCGGATACCGTACTGGATATCGGCCGCACAGTCCTCCCGTGGGAGCCTATGGTCGTACAGCGGTGGTTGAAATTTTGGTGGCATCACAAACAAAGATTGTTGAGAAATGAGACTCTGTAGAACACACAACACACCAGTGGCAGTTCCAGAGGCAACAACAGAGGCAGCAAAAGCGGAACGTGCAGAACGCGGAGCACACGCAGAACGCGTAACACGACCTCCAGAGGCAGACAAAGAAGCAGACGCGTAGAGCGCGTATTACACGAAACACACACAGGACAGGGGGTGGGGCAATGGGGGCGGCAACACGAACAAGTCAATTGTTGCTTTCTTGAAACGGTGTCCGTGCACCCTACATGGTCCACGCACAGCAGCGGCCGCAGCCGCCACCATTCATCCGAACGTCGAAAAAGTATTCACAACACAATAAATACCGGCGTCGGTGCCCCAATAGAAGCGCCTCCTACCGATGCCACCACTGTGGGGTTGGCTGTGAATGTGCTTGCTGGGCCAACGGCACTGGCCTGGAAAAGAAGAGGGGTTGTGAGGTTTGTCTGCCGCGGACCTCATCGGGGTCGGGCCATTCATCCCCCTCCTGTGTGTTTGAAAAAATGCTGCCTGGACTGCTCCAACTTAGGTCGGCCCGATTTACTAAATCTGCACTATCTCGTCCTTCTCCTCCATCTCCTCTCCCGCCGCTGCGGCTTCCTCCGGGGGCTCCTGTCCCATTTCCGCATCGCTCTTCGGCGCCCCAGCGCTCTCTTCCTTGGCTGCCTCCGGCTCCTGCGGTGGATCCATTGGCGCGGTCCACTCCTCCTCCTGCTCCGTTTTGATTGGGTGCTGCAGAACATGGAACACGCGTGAAACATGCAACCCACCTCTAGAGGCAATCCGAGAGGCACAAAAAAGGAAACGTGTGGAACGCGCAGAACGCGGAGAACACGGGGCTCGCATCTAGAGGCACACCCGGAGGCTACACGCAAATCCCCTAGAACGCATAGTACTAATGTGCAACGCGCAACTGTGCACCTTCAGTGTGCGGGGCTCCCGTCTCCGGCCCCATCTCCGGCCTGCCCTGCTGCTCCCCGGACGGTGGCGGTGGTGGCGGACGCCCTTGCGGCATTGGCTGGGGTGGTGGGAGTATTGGCGCTGGTGGGTCCCCCGGCGGTGGCGGTGGCTGCACCATTCCTTGCGGTGGAGGATACGTGGGTGGCGGATAATCCGGGGGCCGGTACTTGTACGGGTCGGACCCATACGGGAGACTCCCGGAGCTCGAAGGCATGTCCGGATCCGTCTTCATCGGCTGGTACTCGTACCGCGGCTCATACGGATACCCATGCTGCTGCGGATACCCATACTCCTCCCAGGTTGTCTGCAGAACATGCAGAGCGCGCAAAACAGGTAAGACATGGGAAGGCAAATCCAGAGGCAGTCACAGAATCGAACGTGCAGACCGCGTAGAACGCGTAGGACGCCCAAAGCATACAGGAGGCAACTCCAGAGGCAAGTGAAAAGACCCGTGCCACGACGTCCAGCACAGGAATGCACACCCGCTGCCTCTTTGCATCCTTTGTTCTCACGAGTGTCCATGCCCCTGTGTCGGGGAGGTCGACACCTCTGTCCTCCGTAGAGGTGTAGGCCATGAGACCAGCCATGCGGACCGTGCGCGACAACTTCTCCTGTACAGACCACGCAAAGCGCGTGCAACACCGGAAGGCACCCCCAGAGGCAACGAAGAGGCGAAGCGTCGGGAACACGTAGTACGCGCACAACGCCGAAGACGCGCTACACGCTGCACTGGAGGCGTTACAGAGGGAACACGCAACACATGCAGTACACCTGCAAAGTGTCAGTGGGCATGTCGACAATGTCCTCCGCACCAAACGCACTCAGCTGGTCCATGGTGCGCCGTGGTCGGTATCCAGACGACAGGGGCTCCCCCTTCAATTTCGCCAACGGCAGGCCTGCAGCTGCGGGGTCACCAAATTCCGTAGGCCAGTCCGGGGCTCCGACACAGTTCGTGCACACCGACACCCCCTTGATCAACCTGGTTGCGACTTGGCGGGGTGAGCTGCTGGGGTATCGCTCCTCAAACAGTTCCCTGGCAGCGGCTGTGCTTTGTGCATTCTTCGTGCCACAGTGGAGGACCATCTGCACACTGTACGCCCGCACGTCCGTCACCAGAAGCAGCGCCAGGCCCAATTCGCGGCGCGCTTGTGTTTCCTCGGCCAAACACACTTTGTAGTGTTGGCATACTCGTCCGAGTGAGACTTCATATTCCGACTCCAGGGTGCGCTGCATGACCTGCACATCGTTGTCGTAGGCGGCCCCGGCTTGGTACTTCTCCCCTCGGGTTGCACCTGTGGGCATCGACCTGTGCGGTTCGCCTTCCACTGCGTAACGCACATGCTTGGGCTTCTCCTCCACCTTCTTCTTGCCCTTGCTCTTCTTCTTGGGTGGACTCTTCGTCTTTTCCTTCTTCTTCTTGGACTGCTCCTCCGGCTCTGGCCTTGCCTCTGGCTTTGCCTCTGGCTTCGCCTTGACAGGGGTCCCCTTTGGTTGTGCGGCCATGCGGGCAACCTCCAGGTGGGTGCTGCGGGGGGCGCGTTGGGCGAGGGAGGGCTCGTCCTCGTCCTTCACACTGGCAGCATCACTGCCCTCCTCGTCCTCCTCCTCCGCCGTCTCCTCTGCCTCCTCCGGCTCCTCTTCCGACTCCTCTTCCGACTCGTCCTCATCCGAACTCTCCGTGGTTCCCTCATCTTGGATCCACGTCCACAGCCGGTCGCGCGGAATCTGTAGAACATGCGGAACATGCAAGACACATGGAGACAACCCCAGAGGCAATACCAGAGGAAGCGCGCAGAGCGCCGAGAACGCGCAAAACGCATAGCACACAATGAGAGGTAGCTCCAGAGGCAACGAAAAAGGGAACGGATAAAACGCGCAGAACGCACAGAACACCTTTTTGTATTTCAAGAAGCCATCCTTCTTGTTGCGGACGTCTTGCACCACGTGTGCCGCATGTGGCTTGCCCTTCGGGGCCTTCACCTGTAATAAAAGGGTGCAAGAGGCGGTAGTGGACAACGGGCAGCGCTAAATAGTGCTCACATGAACCACAAACCCGTGAACGTGGTACACCTGATACGTTGTGAGGTTCGTCAACCAAAATTCTTTGTCCTGCTTGTCCTTGGCCCCTTTCTTCTTCCGATTGACCCATCCGGCATGCCACCCCGCTGCGTGACAAGGGGGTGAGGAGGACAGCGGTGCAAGGCGAGAAGCGAGACGAAAACGGACACACACACATACTTGTGGCTTGTTTAATTTGAAAGACAACGAAGGCGTCGTGCTTCGGTTTCTCCGGATGCTTCCACTCTCCCAGCTTCCCACCCTTCTGCAACCATTGAGAATGTGTGGCGGGGTACAGGGGTGCAGGCATGGCTCCTGCACCATAAAAGCAAAGCGGCCTATGAATGTTGGGACAAAAACATGCTGCAGAGCACGTAGCACGCGTAGAACGGCTCCAGAGGCAACGTCAGAAGCGAAAAACGACAACACACATAACACCCAACACACGTGGGCAATGTAGCACCATGGCAAACGCATAGGCAGAAGGCAATTGTCGTCGGAATACGCGCGTTTCAGTTCCATTGGGAACCAGTGCAGGTTTGTGGCAAAGTACACGGGTGAAAGCATGGCAAAAAAAAAAAATCGGGGGTGGTATGATAGGTGTGAAGTGCTTAGCCCCTGCAGAACGCGTAGAACGCGTAGGAAGACTTCCAGAGGCAAAGTCAGAGGCACCGGACCGAAACACGCAGGACGCGCAACACACGCAGCACGCGTAGCACCAAGACAGAGGCAGAGGCAGGAGGCAATTGTGCTTCTCTCCTCGAAAATGGTTGAATTGAGCTAAACGGATAGTTCCATTGCGTCGGGCACCCTCGAAAACCCCCCAGAAGCACAAAACAATCATAAAAGCAAAAACGCGAGAAAATTTCGTGCTATGCGTTCTACGCGTGGTAGCCAAAGGAATATGTGCAGAAGTGTGTGATGGATTTTCGTTGATAGTTCTGGTGGGTCTTCGCAAAGGGGGCTGAATCCGAGGTCTCATTGGCATTTGTTGGACCAATTGTGGAGCTCTGTGAGCACACTGGTGACAGTTTGTCTGTTTGTCGTCCCCTTCTTCAGTAGGCAGTCGAGAATGAGGATCGAGAGGGCTACACAGGATGTGGCTTTCGGTAGTACTATGGGGAGCAATTTGCGTTCTTGTGGAACTCCTGGGATCAGGGATGGACATTGATGATCCCGACACATTTGATTGCGGCACTTCTTCATGCCTGTCGGGAGCTGGGGTCTCTGCTTCGGGCGATTGCTGGGTGACGTGAATGGGATGTGCTGCTGGCGCCATGATGGTTGGGGGCTGGTTTGGTGTGGGATTGTACACATGTTGCTGATACGTCGGCATGGTGCTGTGTGGATGAAATGCTTGCTGGTTGTACGCTGGTATGTGCATCATGGATGGTGCATTGGGAACTGATACGGTGACATTGTCGATGGATTCGGAAGCATGGGTGGAGTTTGCTGCATGGATGGCAGCATGTGATTCATCATTGGATTCATCATTGCTTGGGACATGATGGTTGAAAGGTGTGCCGCTGCTGGTGGTGGCGGGGGAGGAGCCTTTGGTTGAGGGTCGCTCTCGGTCTTTCTTTTCTTGGCTGGATCTAAGGGTTCATACTGGACTCCTTGATCATTCTTCCAGCGAATGCCCACATACTTATTGTCTCCAATGGGAACCCACACTTTGTCTTTTCCTTCCGAGACCATTTGCCAATTTTCTGGGTTTACCCCGTTGATGAACCAGAAATTCCAATGGATGGCGCCTGGAGACAGACCAGTGTTCGGCCCGAATCTCTGCTGAATTGCGTCTTCTAGATTCTTGAACGGTAGATCTTTCGTGGCAGTAAGCATCAATGTTAGCTTCGGGCGTTGTGCAGACCCTCCTCTCTGGTTCTGTGCCGAAGGAGTCTGAGATGGGGGGAATGGCAGCACGGTGGTTCTGTGTTCTTGTGCTCTTTGGTACGGCGATTGGTTTGAAGAAGGCATCGGTTGTGGATGGTTGTGCGGCGTTTGGAGATGGGGGTTGGCATGTGATGCAGTGTTCTGTGCTTGGTAGTTTTGGATGCTGCTTTGCCCCAATGCAGTAGGGGTTTGCATAGATGTGGGAGGGTCTTCTTCTTCTGCCACTACCCTTTGGTTGATCCAGTCTGGTGTCTTTGTGGAGGATTTTGCTCCCAGAGACTCCAATTCCTCTCTGATGATGGTGAAGTCGTCTGAGTCTGGAGTAACCGCAAGATTGCGGATGACCGCATTCCACCATTGTGCGGCGCTCTGTACGGTGATGAGTTGAAGAGGGGCACTTTCATCGGAGTGGAGAGAGTATGATAGAGTGGTGGCCCAAATGGCCCAGTCTACTCCTTTCAGGATAGATTGCCACATAGTCTTCAGTTCTCCCATGTGCTTTTCTGCTTGCGGAGTGCCTTGTGTGCCTGTGGACCTCATGAATTTGAGCCAATCATGGAGGGCCTGTGATACCGCCGGCATGTCTGTTGCGAGAGCGCACATGTGCGCTTTGAGCAGTGTGCCTATTTGTCTGCTCTGATGGACTTTCAGGAAGAAATTCTGCACTTTTGCTGCTGCTTTGATGCGGTGAAATCTCATGTGGAGTTGTATGGCTGCGAGATTGCAGTCAGAATCTTCCACGTTGTTGCATTTGTCAACCACTTGCTACACGAGGTCTTCATACTGCGCGTAGGGGTTTGTTTGATGCGTCGGTGGGGGTGGCCTTTTGAGGGAGCCAGCTGACATACTTGGATTCTTCGGGTGCAGATTCTTCGGGTTCGGGTCGCTTCTTTGGGCGTGGGGCGAATTGTACTGGAAGAAGTTGTCTGGCTCTGGGTAGTGGCCCATCAGCTGTAGGCCATCTGTTGGGAAGGCTGGAGGCAGCGGGTTTCGTGCGGGTGTTTTCGCTGGGGGAGTTCGTGATGGTGAGCGATTTCTGTTGTTCGACGACTGATCCTCATCGTCATCGTTGGTGAATCGACAGAAAGTGGGGGTGGATACACCTGGTTTCAGGGCCAGTTTCGTGACGGAGACTGTGGCTCTGAGGGAGTGGTTCGACATTGCTTGATGCACTGGATTCTGGATACCACGGGGGGTTGTGGCCATTCTTTGTTGCCCACGCTGCGTACATGGCGCTCCATACTGTGACCCACCAGTTGGTGTCGTTGAATGCGCAGTTTCTGGGGCAAATCCATTGTGCTTCGATGATCTGCGTGAGGACTTTCTTGCTCTCTCCAGCCAGTCTCTCGAAGGTCTCTCGGATGGCTGTGATCTGAATATGGTTCGCAATGCTTTCTACAAGTTCTCCGACCTTGTCATCCGGTTCCTTGGCGATGAATTCTCTGACTTGGCGATCATGTCTTTGATCGTGAGCCACAGATACTCCGGGTAATCCGTTTCCAACAACTCAATGTCTGGCCGAGGGATAGAGGATCTCATCAGTGAGGCAAACATGCCAAAGCTTGACACCAGATTCTTTGTGAGGGGGACATCAGCTACGTCTACTCGGGAGGGCCAATGGGTGATGAGGGCACGTAGGTTGGGTGAGTGCCCGCTAATTCGATGAAAGTAGCCCAGATTGGCTGGGGCGATAGCTGCTCTCTGGAGGGCTGGAGATAGGTTGGCGAAATCTTCGGCTTGCATTCTTCGGATATTCGAAAAAGGCACAGCTGTGCGTACAGTGGTGCTGGGAGAATGCCGGGCATTTTGGTTTCTCTCTTCTTCTTGTGCCGGTGTTCATGCATGCATTCCATGCCGACGAGTATCTGTTTCACTTTTCTTTGATGTCGACCATCGAGTCTTGACCCTAGCCTTAACCTTTGCCTCTATCCTTACTATAACTCTAGCCTTCACCCTCGCCCTGACTCTATCCCTAATCTTAGCCCTACCTGTTTGAGGGCTTTGGGTACGGATCGGGCATCGAGCTTTGCTTGTTTGCATCTTTTGTACGTCTGCATGGGTGACCAGTATGGGGTTTGGCTTCCGGGTTTGGGCAAAGAAGGCTGAGGGTGAGGAAGGGTGAGGGTGAGGAAGGGTGAGGGTGAGGAATTGAGTTCTTCACGATTTCGCTCACATACCTTTCTTCTCGGATGTTCATGCATATGTCCTTTGCTGACCGGTATTGCTGACCGGTATTATTTTACCGGTTTAGAGTTCGGATTCGGATTTTCAGGAGATGTAAGCACGTTGTCTGCAGGTTCTGAAGGATGAGGAAATTGATTCTGTTAGGGTATTGATTGGACTGGTTTGGAAACATCTAGTGTTGTCGTGTTGTGATTTTGATCTCGATTCGTTTGCTGGGGTGAGAGGTGCTCACATACCTGAGTATCGTGGTGTTTTCGATTACTACCTATGTGAATTAAGATTCGTGTGATTGTGCTGGGGCCTCGATTAGGGTTAATGTTAGGGTGTGAGTTTTAGCCTTCCTCCTCTGGTGTTGTTGAGTTGTTTGTTTGATGTCGTGATCATGGGTGTGCGGCTGGCTGGGGGCTGAAATGAGATTGAATGAGACTGAATTTCTTCTTTCTTTGTCCCTCTTTGGATCGATTGTGCGGTGTGTGTATCTCTGCTGCTTGAATGCCGTTGATTTGTTCTGCTGCGTGTGAATTGAAAGGAAAAAGTGAGGAAAAGGTGAGGTGCACTGGCCACCACTTGGTTTGTTTTGAATTGGTCTCAGGGCGAAGGGGGGGGGGCGAAGCAAGTATTTTCCCTGCTCTGTGCTCTTCTTGCATTGGTACTCGGGGTGTGGTCTGTTTCTTAAGCGGATGAGGGTTGCAGCAAGGATGTGGGCAAGAGATTATGTGCATGCATTGAGTAAGGCAAAAGAGTCTCGTTGCACTCCAGAGTATGTTCTGTGCTGATACCGAAGGTCCCGGCGAACACTGATTGGGCCGTTGCATCCATAGGGGGGATTCGATTCTGAAAAGATTCTGCATTCTCTGGTGGGGCAATGTTCAATACCATTCTTGACTGATGTCTGACTCATTTGGCGTCAGCATATAGGATCCGCAACGATGTGATTGCAGTGTTGATTCTTGCGGTTGGTGCTGAACCGGTTCCGTACAGACGGATGTTCTCCATAGGCATGGTGCATGCATAATTGAACAGCTGGCACGGATCCAGTTCTGTCCTAATCCAGTTTTGTCCTGATCATGGGTGTGTGGCTGGCTGGGGGCTGGAATGAGATTGAATGAGACTGAATTTCTTCTTTCTTTGTCCCTCTTTGGATCGATCGTGCGGTGTGTGGACCTCTGCTGCTTGAATGCAGTTGATTCGTTCTGCTGCGGGTGAGTTGAAGGAAAAAGTGAGGAAAAAATGAGGTGCAGTGGCCACTACTTGGTTTGTTGTGAATTCGTCTCTGGGCAAGGGGGGTAATGGTAGTATTTTCCCTGCTCTCTGCTCTTCTTGCTTTGGTACTCGGGGTGTGGTGTGTTTCTCAAGCGGATGAGGGTTGCAGCAAGGATGTGGGAAAGTGATTAGGTGCATGCATTGAGTAAGGCGAAAGAGTCTCGTTGCACTCCACAGTACGTTCTGTGCTGATAACGAAGGTCCCGGCGGACACTGATTGGGCCGCTGCAGCCATATGGGGATTCGATTCTGAACAGGGGCTGCATTCTCTGGTGGGGCAATGTTCAATACCATTCTTGACTAATGTCTGACATATTTTGTGCCAGCATATAGGATCCGCAACGATGTGATTGCAGTGTTGATGCTTCCGGTTGGCGCTGAACCGCTTCCGCACAGACGGATGTTGTCCATAGGCATGGTGCATGCACAATTGAACGGCTGGCACTGACTCAGTTCCGTTCACCCGGATATTCTCCGCGGGCATGCTGCGTGCACAGTTGGACGGCTGGCACTGACCCAGTTCCGTACAAACAGGTATTCTCAGTGTGCATGCTGCATGCACATTTGAACAGCTGGCACTGATCTAGTTTCGTTCAAACAGGTATTCTTTATTGGCATGCTGCGTGCACAGTTGAGCGGCTGGCACTGATCCAGTTCCTTACAAACGGGTATTCTCCATATGCATGACGTATGCACAATTGAACGGCTGGCACTGATCCAGTTCCGTTCGGTGGGTATTCTCCATTGGCATTCTGTTTGCACAATTGAATGGGAGCTTGCTTGTGGGTGGCAAGCGCATGCCTGTGGGGCGTGCGGGTGCATGCATGAGTCGGAGAGATGGTTGTGAAGTGCTTGTCAATGGGTTTGCTGTTCTTAACAGGAAAGCGTCAGGCTTTGCAGTCTTTTCGTTTTGGCTGATGGACATTTGGACAGATAGGCTTGCTTGCTTGTGTGTGATGCTGTCAGGTGCTGTTGCATGGATTGACTGTGGAACGCATGTGATCTGCTTGTCAAACTTTCGTGCTGTGGTTGCAGTTCCAGCTTGTTCGTGGTGCATGTTGCCAGATGTGTCATACGTGGGTGGTGATTGTGCTCCCGTTGTGTGTCATTCCCATGATACCCGTGTGTTCCTTTTGTGTCTCCTTTGTGTTACCCTTGGTTCGCTCTCGTGTCACTCTTGTGTTTCTCCCGTGTCTCGCTCGTGTCCTTCTCGTGTCTTTGTCTCTCCTGTGTCTCTCTCTCGTTTCTATTCTTGATGGGCTTGCAATTGGGTAAAGGCATGTATGCGCAGTGTTGTTGAGTGCATTTTGAGTGCTTGTGCTTTGGATGTCTGAAAGACTGCCCCAGTGTGTATATATGGTGAGTTGTTGTGGAGTTGAGCGAGTGCATGTGATTTATGGGCTGATGGGGCTCATTCCTTCGGGCGGTACAGTCTCAACACTGCAAGGGGTTGATTCGGAAGGTGGTCTCTTGAAATGATGTGGGGCCGGTTCTGTGGATTTCTCGATGTCAGTTCCTACCTTCTTGTGGTTTCTTGCATCCTTGAGCTGAACTGACTGGAAAAAAAAAATTCTCGGTGCGATGCTCCCAGCACCTTATACATTCTTTGAGGGGGGTTGCTCGGCTCAAGCATGCCTCTGGCTCGTGAGTGTGCTAGCAGTGCGTGGGTGGGGGTCGTACGTGTGCCTCCGGTGTCAAAGTGCTTATTCTGTCGGGCGGGGGAGGGAGGGCATGAATACGTGAGAAAAGAAACAGAGCGGGTTGTCTCCCGCTGGCTCTGAACCAGTTCTAGGCCATGGATTCCTTACTTTGGATTGCCATTTGGCTGTTCTGATGTTTGCGAACAAGTACGCTTCGGGGAACAGAGTCCATGTCGTTGACATCTTACTGGTCCAGGGCGCTTCGGTTCCGGCCGCTCGGGCCACTCCAATTCCTTTTCTCCAGCTACGAGTCAGCTTGTTCAGCGACGCAACTGCCATCGGCTGACATTATTCCTCACGCCTGGGGAGACGTTCAGTGTGATTTCCGATGGGCTTCTGCGACTGGGCTGCCTGTCGCCCTTCCCGCCCTTGCACCCTACACTGGTACTGGATCTGGGCGGCATGCTGCGGGTACGGGAGCTGTAGTAACGGCTGCTTCCTTTCCCGTAGCGACGCGGTGGGCTGCTGTCGCGGTCGCGCCATCCTCGGTGAATCGGTTCGTTTCTGCTTTTGTGCCGGCCGCCCTTCCCGGATGCTTCGTCCCATGCATGCCTGTCATCGGAGTGCTGGGCAGATGCTTGTCCTTGGCCACGCCATTCTTCCCTTCTGGGGACCTCATCTTCTCGGTGCTGGTTGTCGGCAGCTGGGCGTGCACTTCTGGCTTTTGCGTGGGGGAAAAGCATGGGCTGCATGATTCCCAAAGCGGTGAGGAGGGTGTGGGCCGCCGAGTCCGTGTCCCGATTCCCAGGCTCGATGCTCTCCATCGCCGGTTCTTGTGCATGCACTGCGTATGCGGAGGTTCTTTGGCGCCTGTGCGCTGGTTCTTCTTCGTCCATTTCCCTCATTCTTTGTGACCGGCCAAGTCCCGGTGCTTGCGGACGATAGGGAGTTCCGTCAGCGTGACGGCAGCGTACGATATAATCTCCCTCACTCAGCCTTCGTGTCAATTGGAATCGGTTATCCGGGTTGGCCAACCTCCACACGTGACGCTGCGCGTTGATCATCCAGTATCCTTGCTCAGAGGCCGTGCGCCCAGCGCTACTTTCCAGCGGAGTTTGCAGCCATTGCATCAGATCGTGTGCGACTGCCTGTACGTTGCTGCTTGAGATATTGTTTACACGCAGAACCACCACATCTTCTCCTGGTCGCCGTGCTGCCGGGGACGCCCCACTTCTGTGCGATTCTTCGTCATCGGTCCTCATATACGGGTCCGGATCATACATCACAGGTTCTTGAGGCCTCGGTCCTGGGTCCTGGCTTCTCACTTCAGATTGTACCCTTCGTGAACGGCCGTTAAGTGGCCGTTTGAATAATTGTGTGACTTTCACGTGAATTTACCCAAATTTTGAGGTTTTTGGGGGAAAATGCCATATTCTTGGTTCATTCCAAGGGCTTTGAGGGGCCAAAATTCCTCCCCTAGCTTTGTTACGCATCATCCAATGAAAGTCCCGCCCCGAAAGCATCCATCATGTCCGAACCGTGCCCAAAACGAGAGGTGCCGGAACCCGGCACGCCTGTAGCCGATTCACAGCCGTGAATTCACGTGAATTCGTACGAATTTCGCACGAATGTCGCACGAATTTCGTACCAATTTCGTACGAATTTCACGTGAATTCACGTGATTTTACACAAATGTTACCGGTGTGCACCCCCTGATTTGTCCTCACACCCCTAGTAGGCCCCCCAGCATGCACCCCGGTCACAGGCAACAATGGTCTGGGTTCGTAAGGTGATCTCATGTCCGTCTCTTGCGGCACCGGAACCGCCGCTGTAGAGTCTGAAGGTGCTGCACGTCGGTTAGAAGCCGTCTTCTTGTGCGGCTTGCATAAGTTTGTACACTTATGGGCCCTTGCCCATGTTGAGCCCTTTTGGTCGCATCCCACCCATGCAACCAAAGGCTATCGTCAATGGTGTGGTTGTCCACAACCACTTGCACCTCTAGTCTCCCCCGGAGGAGGCTTAGGCCCCCGCAACATGCGCTTCAGCCTCCGGTGACTTCCCTCCATGGCGAAGCAGGAGAACTTTGACAAGATTCTCGACTTCTTTGCAAAATAATACATGTGGTCGATCCAAAGATGCGTGCACAGAAGTTTGCCCCACTAGAGCTCATTGTGGGCAGCGCCCATGGCTACGCTATGGTTCCGGAGCCGCCCCAAGTCGGCCCCGGAGAACCATGCGGAACGCCACGCGTATACACACATGCTTGCAAAATTCTCCCACCACGTTTTGCACACCGACTCCCAACTTTTTCCCCCTACTTGATGCTGCCTCACACTAGGCTGCTCTAGGCAAGCATTCATTATCTTCTCCCAACCCCTATTCCGCATGAAATGGATGGCAGTAGCACACTCCATCCTCACCTTCCCCTTGCTGTTTGCCTTGTCATTATTTAATGAGGCACGGGTGCAAGTTCGTGCAGCAAGCCATGCCTCATTTAGAACCGGTTGCAGCATGGTGCGTGCCACAGTGGCCGGTGCCTTCCCTGTCAATTGTACAACTAGGTCCCGTGTCCCGTTGATTGCACACAACAGGACACGAAGGACCCCATGGAGGCCATAATCAGGCACTCGCCTATCACTCGTAATGGTCCTATATATAGCATTTATGGCAACGGCCGGTTCCCAGTTGCCGTCTATCGAACTTGCTGTGCCAAAGGTAGCAAGGCACAGAGCACGGTTACGCATGCAGACCCAACACACAGTGGCACCAAGGGATTCTGCCTTCCGGTTTTGGCAGCCCGCCATGAGCACATGTGCTTTACCATGTGCACACAAAAAAAAAAGGGACCGCCTACCGTTCCCTGCCGTATCCTTAAAACTTACGGTTGCGGCCTTGCGCAACTCATCATCAAAATCAAATTCCTGGGAGGCCGCGTAGAGGGTCTCCCACTTTTCACTGCCCCCTAGTAGCCACCAACCTGTACGATCCGCTAGCAGATGGAATGGCTCCTTGGGCCGCGGCATGGTGTGAGATACAAGGGCTGTTGAATGGGGAGGCAGCCATTGCAAGGTTTCTACCATCCCCCTCCCGTAGACAACTCTCTCTACTGTGATTCGCATGCAATTTGTAGAAATTCATATAAATTCGCACGAAATTCGTACGAAATTCGTACGAATTTCGTGCGAATTTCACGTGAATAGAATTGTGTGAATATTCTGAAAATGTGAAATTCGAACGAAATTCGCACCAAAATTCGTACGAATTTCGTACGAATTTCGTACGAATTTCACATGACTGTCACAGAATTTCTGCCGAAGCCTCATCCTTCTGCCCTCGTTGACCCTCACAAAGCAAGCTCAGGATGGTGCTCATGGGTTATCACACACCCAGTCCAGTGGTTGTCATTCGGGCTGACACTCAACTAGCAGTGTAACACGTCAGGGGGCATAGCATACCCCAAATAAAATACAAACAGTTCCGCAGAAAATATCGCAAACAGGTCAGGGGGCATAGCGTACCCCAAATAATGTACAAACAGTGCTGCAAAAAATTTCGCACAATGGGGGGGAGTGCCCCACATGTCGGTCAAACTGCCCATGCTTGGGGAGGGGGGGGCAGGATAACTTTTTCTGGTGGTTAGAAAGGACGGGTGGTCCGGAGGGTAAAGGGTGAGTTACGCACCCCCCCCCCCCCCCTTGGAGCAGAGCTCCGGCTAGCGGAGCCCTAGGAGCTCTGCTCACCCACCGCCTCCACAAAGGAGGGGTCCATGGCCGCAGACGTGAGGCGGTGGGGGGGGTACTGCCGGCGCACTTCCTCCATTGCGGCAGTCACCTTGGGGGCGTCGGGGGTCACGCTGTCCACATCGACCTGCTGGCCACTGGCCATCATGGCCATCCGCAGGCCGGTGGACACTGCCGACATCTGGCCAGCGCATGCCTCGGCCTGGGCATGCCAGGCCTGTGCGCCGGCCAGGAGGTACCGGACACCGGCGGCACTGGCCCCCCCCTTGTCACCCGGGGGGGCCTCGGCACCCTCAGCCATCTCCACTGCCACTGCTGGCTGTGCCGCTGGCTTTGCCTTGCGCAACGTTGCCACGTCGCGCTCAAGAGTTTTCACCTTGGTGGCCAGCCGGTCACGCTCCTTGGTGACGTCCGCCAACCGCGACTCGCAGTCCCGCTTGTCCTCGCTGGCCCGGTTGGCGGCCTCCGCGCTGATCGCGCGTGCCTCCCACGCCCCCGCCCGCTGCTGGTCCACCTCTGCCCCCGCACTCCCACCGGCTCCGCCTGCTCCGCCCGCAATGCCCGCTCCGCCGGGGTGGCCGTACGCGGGGCTTTGGGGGGGGGGGGGGGCGTGTCCCCTTCGGGGCGCCCTTTCCGCTTGCGTGTGGGGGGTTCGTCCTCCTCGACGTCAATGACGTCAGCCACCCCCATCTTCCGCTGCCTCCCCACATGGACGCGCATGGCAAGCCATGCCACGTCCACCCACTCCGCCCTCCGCTGCTCCCGACCCGTGAGCACATTCAGCCCAAAAACCCCAGCCGTCGTCACCGTCCCCGCCTCCCCAGTCCGTGCCACCGCCGTCTGCACCCGCCAGTGCCCACTCACAAGCCGGTAGGCAAACATGCCCACCAGCTCCTGCCCCGCAGGCAGGTTGGCCCCCCCCCGGACCACAATGGGGCAGGGGAAAGAGATGCGGAAGGTGCCCTGCACCCCCTGGGACTCCAACACCATGTCCCACACGGCACTGAGATGCCGCTGCCGCCCATCGGGCCCGGGCGGCACCTGCTGGGTCCAGGCCGGATCCGGCTGCCTGGCGGCCAGGGTGACCCGGTCTAGGGGGGGGTCGTTGTGGGCGTTGCCCAACTCGTCGCGGGACGGCTGGGGCACCACCACCTCGCGCGCCACATGCCCCGTGGCGGTGCTGGCCTCGCTACCTCCCGAACGTCCAGAGCGCACACTGCGCTCACTGCGCACACTGCCGGCCTCGCTCGGCGGCGGTCCACCACCGGAGCCTGCGGGCTGGTCGCCACCGGGGCCTTCGGGGGGCACGGCATGCTCCTCGGGCAATCGGGGCCGGGGCTTGTACTTGCGCTTGGTGTGGTGCCGAATATCCGGCGACCAAGCGGTGAACGGGACCTGCAGATGTGGGGAGGTGTGCAAGGCACAAATTGAGAAAGGGGGAGTGCACACGAGGCAATGCAAGAGCAAAAGGAGCAAATTGGACGAAATTCACAGAAATTCGTACGAAATTTGTACGAATTTCGTACGAATTTCACATTTCCAGAATATTCACACAAATTTATTCACGTGAAATTCGTGCAAAATTCATACGAAATTCGTACGAATTTTGTACGAATTTCGTACGAAATTCACGTGAATTTCGTCCAATTTGCCAACACACAAAGCAAACACACAAGCAGGCACACCTTGCACTCGCATGGGCAGGTGATGCTCCATGCCCCGGTCTTCGCGCACTTGGGCGACCGCCACGCTGGGACCGTGTTCACCAGGTGCCACAGCGTGGTCGGCCGCACCGGGGGGACAATGCCGGTCATGGCGATTTCTTCACTTCAGAAGTGGATCTCCGACTCCGCATCGACATTGTCCCCCTTGCAGACCTCCAGTTGGTGCACGCTGCCCACGAAGAACAGCATGCACTGCTCGCCGACCTCGATGACGGCGAGGTCGGAGGCCGGGGCCGACTAGGAGATGAAGGTGGGGTGGAAGGGGCGGGTGGGGGGGCCTGCCGGGACCGTCCGAGGGGGTCGGCGAAGAGGGCCTGGGCAGCCTCCCCCTCCCACAACTCCACCCCCCCAACCGCCCCCTTCCCCACCCACAACACCTGGTCCACGCTGGGGCAGTCCCAGCTGGACAAATCCCCAGCAACGTCCGGGGCCTCCTTGGGGGGGGTGGCGTCCAAGTGTGTGGTGTTGGCCTGGTGGTGTTTGTGTCGGGGGTCGGGGGTCCACAAGTTAAAAAGAGCCCCCTGCAGCCCATCCTTGGAGTCGGGGAGGGCAGGCAACCCATGATGGCGGCTGGTGGCCACCATCAGCAGCAGGTCACCCCGATGCAGCTCAACGGTGTCCCAGCGCGCCTCCCCCGCCTCCCCCAGGGCCGTCCCCGCCTGCATCGCCACGTGGTAGTCCTCTGACAAGCAGAGGAAGCTACTCAGGTGGCACCCCCCCACCTCCCTGTCGTGGGGGGGGGGGACCTCGGGGTGGGTGGCCACGTCGGTGTGGGGGAGCTGCGGCCCACTCCCCACACTCGCCACAATGACGCTGCCCGGCGTCATTGGGTGGAGGTCCCCAACCCTAGGGACACTTTCGGTGAGGTGGGGGTGGAACTTCTTGAAGAGAGGCCCCCCCACCCCCGACCCCAAAATGCTCTTGCTTTGCCAACGCCGGGGGAGCGCAGGATCCTTGGCGTGCTCCTCAGTCCGCGCGGCGTTGAAAAGGAGCTCAAAATTTTTTGCGACGACTTTTTCGTCGCCGCTGCCCCACGCCTTCATCACCTTGTTCCACCCCACCTCACGATCCCGTGCCTCCACAAGCCCCCGAAGCACAATGTAGCCGTTCCCATCAACAAAGTTGAGGGGCCGCTGAGAGGGGCCAACCCTGTCGGGGGCGGGGTCAGGGCTGCCCATCACCCCATGAGGGGGGTCGGGAAGGGGTTCGGTGCGGACGGGGGGCTCACTTGAAATGAAGGGGGGGGGCGCATGAGGCACCACGGTACCATTGCAAAGAAGTTGTGCTATAGAAGGTGGGGTGGGTGACGTCGGGGACGTGCACCTGGGGGGGGATGGTGGGATGGAAAGGGGCGATGCCCAAATCATCCCACTACCGGGGGTTGGCAAGGTGCCAAGAAAAGGGGGAAAAAGAGTGGTATGCCGGTGCAACTGCAGCAAGATCCTGCAGGCACACCATATCGCAGTGGGGGGGGGGTGTGGACGAGGTTAGTGGTGGGGTACACCTGGACGTGGGCGTCCTTAGGCTTCCCCACAGGGTTAGTCCTCATCAAGTTGAGGAGCTGGTCAACACTGGAGGGGAGAGGGGTTAGATGGAGAAATTTAAGGGAGAGGACTTGGCGGCGCAGTTCCCTCCACAAGGTTGTGGCCCATCCCCTCCCCCCGAGGTAGCAGTTGCGGGTGGGGCTGCGCATGTCGATGTGGATGACCTCGGGGGAGGGGTCGAGGGAGGCTGCCCAACCCAGGATGTCATCCACCCCAAGTGCCCCCGACTCGTACGTGGCCTCCTCCAATTGATGGTGGGCGACGGGGAGGGCTTGGTAGTGGGCGAGGGTGTCGGCTCCGGGGTCGGGGCGCGAGGCCAGGCTGGCGAGCTGGGACATAGTCTGCTGGGACATGATTCAAAAAGAAGAATGCGAAGGCTTTGAGAGCTGTAACAAAGCGAAAGAGTGGAAAGGAGGGTAAATTCGTGCGAAATTCGTACGAAATTCGTACGAATTCGGTACGAATTCGTACGAAATTCGTGCGAATTTTACATTCTCGTGAATCTGTGAATCTACCGTGAATTTGTGCGTGAATCTGGCTGCGTGAATTTCACATTCACGCGAATCTCACCAAATGTGTTAAACCATGCGGGGACTTTAAACCTCTAAATTGCACCTATTTGTTGGATCTTACTTTGGGCGAAGGTAGCACGACAAAAGCACACGATAGCACCAAGTTACGAGCAAAACACAGCAAAATTGGGTGAAATTCACGGTACCGTGAATCTCGGATTCAGACGGCCGGTTCACGAAGGGTACAATTCTGCTCTGCTTGCGCTCGGTTTGGGGTTTGGGCTCGGTTCGGGATTCGGGCTCGGTTCGGTGTCATACCACCATTCGGCCTCTGAGTCCACATGCACCCATTCGCCTTCATTCGAGCTTGCATCATCGCCTCCAGTCCATCCTTCTTCTGCCCAATCTTCCGTCCATTCTTCTTCATTCCAATCTCCCCATTCTTCGTTCCATTCGTTCAATAGGTTCTGCCTGTCATCTTCTTCAGGGCCGGTCCACGAGTAAGGCGAATAGCTGGGTTCTGGCAGTCGGTCCATGGAGTCCTCTTTCGGAGATTCTTTCTGTCCTGGCTCATCCAAGGTCAGATCGATGGGTTCCGGATGCTGTACGTCGCTTCTTGCTGGTTCTTGCGGTCCCTCCGTGGGTTGTTGTTCTGAGATTTCTTCCATCACATCCGGTGAATCACGTTGGGTTTCTGCCCATGTACGGAAAGCTTGCTCTCTCAGATCATCAGCTGCGAAGGCGTCACTTGCGGTCATCGGCAACGGGGGCGTTTGTACTCGCAGTTCGTCACTTGGCGTGTTGGCGGAGTGTTGAGACATGCTGTGATTCCGTCACTAGTGATATCATGAGGATGCATTGGGGGGCCTGAGTGTGGCTTGTGCGATCTGGTGAGGGAGGAGGGTGATGGATTTTTTCGTTACAATTGCTGTTGGATTTGTGATCGTCCCTAGTTGTACTAGAGGCTTTGATCTCTACACTTGACTTTCTTTCGATTGCGGATTCGGGTGATTTTCAGAAGTTGTTTGACACGTGTGAGGAACAGGGCATGGAACTTGTAACATTGCCGTGAACACTGTGCTGTTGTACTGTTACTGATACAAGTACGTAGGCTCGACTGTTTTTCCGCACACGCCCGGCCATTGAACGAGGAGGGCTGCCCCACCGGCGCCGCGAGCCTGCTCGGGCCGTGGGATGCAGCGTTCTAGGGCGTGGTGCGGAACCCCTAGTTACAACGCAATTTCTGGAACACCCACCTACCCTTAATTTTGGGGCAAACCACCTAAAAAAATGGATTCAGCACCCTCAAAAACCCCCCATCCCCTTTCTTTCCCCACATAACCCTCATTGTAGGGGTGGTTTTTTGGGGAGGGGTCAAAGAGTTAGAGCACATTTAGAACAGAGTTAGAACGCAGTTAGAGCACCTTGCTCTAACTAGTTATCGCGCTAGTTATCGCGCGATAACTCAGTTATCGCGTAGTTATCGCGTGTAGTTATCGCGCACCCCTCCTCCATCCCTCACTAGGACAAACAACAGAAAACACTTGGCACAAAGCATGTATGGTCTTTTTTCATACAAAGTCATCAATGTCTGAGGCCTTGGCTGCCTCCAGTCCCAAAAGCCCTTGCTCCAGGGCGTTCATGGACATGCAATGGTGCATGTGGCGGAGGGACATACTTGGCCTCACCAAGGACCAACCCTTAAAAGAATTTTTGAGCCTCCTCTTGTAAGGCCCATGCCGATACTCCGTTGGGATGGAGGGAAACTGAAAAATGTTCCTCCATTTCTCGGCAAAAAAGGTGGAATGTGCCAAGCACCAATGGATCCACCTGGTGGGGGACCAACCTGAGTCTCCCCACGCTTTTGAAAATTTTGTGGTCAACGCACGGTGGCGTTGCACTTGGGTTAGAGTGTACAACTCCCTCACCCTCCAAAGCTCATACAAACCATCAATGCATTTCACCATGACATGCACAACAACCCATAACATAGGTCCCCCAGGGGTCCTCACTGTGGGGACATGCTCTTTGAGGCAATCCACAAATTGCCTTTGGAAGGGGGGGGAGGTTAGGAAAACTTTGGTGCTGGTTAGATCGAAATCTTTTTCTGTGGCCGTCGAGGCCGAAGGGAGGCGTTCCCTAAGAGGGATGCCTGAGGTCTCATCCTTGAGGGCTTGTTTGAAGGCCTGCAAAGCTGCAAGAGCTTGGGCCTTACCAGGGGTACCAGGGGGGAGGCCCTGAAGGGTGGTCTCAATGCGCTTTGCAATGCCGTTTAGGATGCGGCATGCTGCGTGTTGGTAGTCCCTCGGCCGCCTATCAGGGGTCACACTTCTCAAGAATGCCCCCCATCTTGAGGTGGACTCCACCCCCCTTTGCTCAACAATCCCATTGGGGTCTTTGCACAACCAACACTTAGACCCAGCCCCCCCCATTGCTTGCATCCCCTTCCCATCCCCTGTCAAAATGACAGTGCAAGTCAAAAATTGGTTTTGAAAGAGGACAACGTCCTCTTCCACATCCCTCACCTCTTGGTTGACGTTGGCGGAGATGTCCAGGCTTCTCAAAAAAGCCTGTTCATCCCCGCCATCCATGCAAAACCATGAGGCCCATAGCTTCACCTTCGAAGCATATTTTGCCCCCCCCCCATACATTAACCCCTACATCCGCACGGGTAGAGGATGCCTTCCACAAGGAAGTCGCATCAACTGAAATAACAACAATGGCAACGCCACTAGGGGGGGGTTTCACGATAACTCGGGCCATAGATATTGCATTTTGCACAATTGATTGCAAAGGCACATGGGCAGCTGCCCTATTGCGGCCTGTGGTAGACTTTACAATGGTTGTTTGGGGAAAGTAGGGCATGATCCGTTGCCGAACGGTCCTTAGGTCCCGTTGTGTGCAACGGCGGGGCATTCGCAAAAGGGCCCGTTGGGAGAGATGCATGCTGCATGCCATGCGTAGCATGCTCAGGGCCTCATGCTCCTGAGCTGTTAATGCAAGATGGCCGCCAAATGGGCCAGACAGGGCAGTGCACGCCCCACCACTTAAACAAACTTCGCCTTAATTTGGTGTTGGTGCCACACACGACGTTTGGGTCACCCAATAGAACTCGCACCAGCCGCTGAACCACCTTCAAACGCCGCCGCCGGGCCTTGGGGCACTGCAGATCGGTGTACCGCCGGAGGTTGGCTGTGTTGAGAGCCCGCAGGGCCTCATTGGCAGCACTATCCATGAAGAATAAGAGGACCTGGACACGAAATGAGGGAGGGTTTTGAAGCAAGGGCCCAAAAAACACACGCGATAACCCACGCGATAACCCCCGCGATAACTAGGTTATCGCGCGATAACCCCCGCGATAACCCCCCGCGATAACTAGTTAGAGCGCGATAACCCCCGGCGATAACTAGTTAGAGCACCCAGTTAGAGCGCGATGACCCCCGCGATAACTAGTTAGAGCAGGGGTTAGTGCGCACTAACTGGTGGGGTTAGAGCAAGCGTTGGGCACCCTAAAACCTTCACAAACGTTGATTTTGCACCCACGAAACCTTGGACATGTCAACAATGTGCAGGCACGGGGTACATGGCGCCACAATCACAAATTCAAATCAGTCAAATGGACATGTTCCGGGCTAGTTGCCCCTCCTCAGAGTACACAATGACAAACCATGGTGGGCATCCCACCAAAGCAGAAAAAATAGAAATAGTGAACAATAATCGAATCACAAATTACACTAGCTGGAGGGGTTAGAGGGAGCATTGGGCACCCTAAAACCCATGGACAGCAGCTGCTGCCGCCACACAGGCGTGCAGTGCAGAACCCCCCCCGCACTATAAAAAATCACGCTCCATCGCTCGCCCTCCCATGGCAATGGAGCGTGTAGTGCCCTGGTGTTGAACAACACCGGGGCTTGGGGGGTGGCGGTGCATGCCCAACCCTCCACCGCCCTACCCTTGCACACACGGATGTGCCGCTTTTTTTCCCTCATGGAGGGATTCAGCAGGCCACCACTCTCCACCCAAAACTCACCCCCCGTGAGAGACCCCACACACACAATAAGCGCCATGGGCGCCCCATCCCGCAAATGGGAGTGGAGGCCCATGGTGTCCGTCCCTTGGGGTCGAACAATTTGGATGCTACACCATGTGAACCATGGTGGAGCATTGGAGGTGCAATACCCATTGAGGTTTGCAACCAAGGGGGTGAGGGCAGGCCTGAGGGTAGCAGCGGCCATGTGGGTCGCCCTAAAATTAGAGGGGTTGGGGTTTCCACTTCCCACGAGGCCGAAGTGGCACATGTCCACTTGGGCCCCATATCGCTCCTCCCCACGAAAAATGCCCTTGGGCAACCCCTTGAGCAAATCCACTAGTCATTGGCTCCCACTCCTACTCCCGCTACCCAAACTCTGCAACCCTTGCGGCGCCAGCCCCTGCTGGGCCTGCTGCACCCCGAAGGAGGCAAAGAGGGTGGAGGTGAGGCTGCGCACCTGCGCCTCAGCCACCCCCAAGCGCCGCGTGAGGTCATCCCCCCTCCTCCGCTGCCGCTCCACCTCCACCCTAAGCTGGGCCGCCTCCACCTCCGCCTTCTGCCTCCCCTCCTGGGCCTCCCTCAGGGCCTCCCTCATCGCCTCCACTTCCTCCCCCCTCTTGGCGGCCAGGTTGAGGGCCTGGTCCAGGGCACGCTGGGTGTTGCCCTGGGCCATTTCGGCCTTCGCCAAGGCCGACTTGTGGTCGGCCGACCGACCCTTGGCCAGTGCGGCCTCGACCCCCGTGGCGGCCGCCTGCTCCACCAAAACCTGGCAAGCGTCCGTCACGTGGGTGGCCACACTGGCCCCCAAGGCCTCCACGTCCAGGGCCTCATGGGGGGGCTGGGCCGCCGCCACCTTTGCCACCTTCGATGGCTTGGGGGAGGGCTTGGGGGCGGGGGTTTGGCCCTTACCCCTAAGGGGGGGGGCGGCATCCGGCTTAACCACCACCACGTCTGGTCCCCGCTTCGTCTGGCCTTTTCCCGGCCTTCCCCCCTTGGGTGCATACTGCCGAACCCAATCGGCAGTGGCGTCCGCCACAGAAGGGGGGGGGTCATACCCACCAACGTGGTGGATGCCCCCCCCCCTGTGCAGCTTCTGCCACACTTCCCTCCCTGTATACTCCCCCTCCCACAAAAAACACACCCTCAAAAGGAAATAAGATTTCCTTTGGGGGGGGTCGCTCATCCCAAACAAACACAAAAATGCCGCAACCGTTTCCCCCTCTGCGGCATTCGGCCACTTGGCCGTTTCCCCCCCAACCCACACATAGGAGGGGAGGGTGAGGTTAGTCTTCCTCTCCACCCCCCCCTCCTTCTCGGTGATGGTGACCTGCCGGTACCATCCCGTCCCCCCCATCCTGCAGGCCTCATCCCCAGGCTCCCCCCACCGCCACGACGCCCCCTCCGGCAGCCTCTTCTCCCCCTCCAGCTCCAACCGGGCCGCCACCGGCTTGGCGGGCCGTGCCCCTGCTGCTTCTGCCGCTCCGCCTGCTGCCTCGGCTGCTTGGGCGTCGTCCTTGACGAAGATACGGGGCAGCTGCAAGATGGTAGCCTGAAAAAAACAAAAGAAACAAAAAAAAACACGCGATAACCCGCGCGATAACCCCCGCGATAACTAGGTTATCGCGCGATAACCCCCGCGATAACCCCCCGCGATAACTCCGCGATAACTAGTTAGAACGCGATAACCTAGCGCGATAACTAGTTAGAGCACCTAGTTAGAACGCGATAACCTAGCGCGATAACTAGTTAGAGCAGGGGTCAGAGCAGGGTGCTGTGGGAAGTTTTCACACCTGGTGACATGGACACATGCTTTGGCCCTCCTTCTTGGCGTCGTTCAGCACCAGGCCCAGCCTCCGCAGCCACACGAAGTCCGTGACGGCCGCATACTCCCCCACCTGCCGCCACTCCACCACCTGGGCCAGCCCCTCCACCTCCGGGGCCACCCTTGCCACTCCCCCATACAACCCCTTCCTCACCACCAAAATGGTGCCCGCCGGCACCTTAATCCCAACATGCCCTTGCAAGGTGGGCCAGGGCACTGCCTCCCCATGGCACACCTTGGCCAAGGGGCACTGATCGGGGTGGCCTGCGACCGCCCCCGCCTCCTCATTAGTGAGGGGGGCAATCACCTCCCTCCCAATCCCCCACCCCGACAACAAGAAATGCCCTGTGGTTGTTCCCACCGGGAGCAAGCACTGAGCAGATTGCTCAATGCTGACCCCATTGGGGTCCACCACCTCCTCCTCCTCCTCCCCCACCACCACCTCCTCCCCCTCCTGGCATGGCACACAAAGGCCATCTTTGTGGGCGGTGCACAAAATCAGCCGATTGCATCCGTAGCAATTGGCTACCACCTTCCCCCTACACCTAACCGCCCCATCACACTGGACTGTCTTGGCCACCCGGCCACCAGGTGCCCCCAGCTGGGGCCTTTTAATGGACTGCGTCACGTGCAGGTTGGGGAATCGAAGATTCCCCCCCTGGGTAAGCTCAATGGCAAAAAATGCCATGAGGCGGAGGTCCCTTACCCCCATGGGGGAGGCCTTGGGAATCCCCGACCCCCTGTGGACATCAAGGGCATTAAAAAAAAAGGCAGTGCCCCTCTTGAATGGCACAGCCCTCTCCACCCAAGGGTCAGGGAACCCCGAACTGATGGAGGGCACAAAAAGAAAATGTGACCCATCCTCCTCCTCATGATTATGGGTTAGCATAATAAGGCAATTGACAATCAATGTGCCTTCAGGAATGGTGTGGGGGGGGGCGTCGCGATGGAGGTGCTGGGGGGTGTGGTCATAGCTCGAAATTTCGGCCATGTCAAGGATGGTGCAGCTCCATCCGACCCCCCCCACCACAGTCTTCTTTGCGGTCTCAAGCACACGATCTGCCACCCTTTTGAGGACTCGCAGATCATGGAGCTTGTGGGGGTTGTGCTTGTGGTGGTTGGCGGCCCCATAGTTGCCATACAATGTGCGGCGGGTCCCAGAATCTTGGGGCCTGCCGACAATGGGGGGGTTCTCATTGAAAATGGGTGCCTTCTCTGAGAGAGGCACCCTATCCAAATCATCCAAAAGACTTTGCAGCTGAATGTCACTCAAAAAATTGTGCTCCAGGAGGTGGTTGACCACAAGCTTTCCCCCCACCGTGAGCACAAGGTCATTGGGGTCCCTATTAAAGGCCCCCAAGGGCTCGGCGGCAACCACCTCCTCCGCCTCCCCAATAAGGGGGGATGTTGCCCCAAATGGAAAAAGAATCACCCCCTGCCCCGAAACAATGTTGGGAGTGGTGACCCCATACCACTCACGCTCCCACTCCCTTGTGGGGCAAAGGGAGTGCATGGGGAGCTTGTTTTCGGGGTCGTCAGTGCAGACCCGGCGGGTGTTGTGGGTGAGGGGTTGGGGGAACCAACCATCCGACTTCCCCTTCCCCTTACCCGGTCGGATCCTTACCTTCTAGACACTAATCATGAGGGGGTTGTGGGGCTTCTCCTTCCTCCCCCCAGCCCCCACCCCCCCCGCATCCTCCTCCTCCTCCTCCACTTCCTCCTCCTCCTCCTCCTGACCCACATAGAGGCTCGTCTTCGTCCCCGCACCCTTCTCGGCATGAGCGGTGACGGACTCCACCACCGCGTCCACATCCTCGGGATGCAGCTGGATCAAAAATCCAGCAACCCCTGGATTTACCTCTAGCAACTCGAAGATGTAGTTGCTGAGAACCAGGGGGTCTCGCTTGTCCGCCATGAAGGGGGACTTACGGACAAGGAGTCCAAAGTCCACACCATGTTCAAAGCGGGTCGCCACAGGGCGCCTCACATTGGCATCACCCATCGTAAACCCCTCAGGACCGCCAAGGCGACGGACCCCAAGAAGCTTTTGATGGTGCTCGCACCAAGCGTGGGCAGCAGCAAGGGCCATTATCAAAGAATATGAAAGCTTTGAGAGCTACAGCGAAAAGGGGAAACATAAAATGAAGCGCGATAACCCACGCGATAACCCACGCGATAACTAGGTTATCGCGCGATAACCCCGGCGATAACCCCCGCGATAACTAGGTTATCGCGCGATAACCCACGCGATAACTAGTGCTCTAACCCTGTTCTAACCCCGCGATAACTAGTTAGAGCACACAAAGATCAAAGCGCAAAAAGTGCAAAACGGGCAAGATCGAGCAAACGAAACATGGAAGGCACATTGTTGCATCATAGTGCACCCATGTAACGTGTGAAAATCCGGGTTCCAACCATATTAACAACACCAGAAATTGGGGGGGTTCCGCACCACGCCCTAGAACGCTGCATCCCACGGACTGACGGGATATGGCAGGAACGAACACGGCCGTCCACAGACAACAACTGTCATTGGACTGCCCCCCGCCACCCCCAGTATTTGTGTTGTGTTGTGTTGTGTTGTGTTGTGTTGTGTTGTGTTGTGTTGTGTGGTGTGGTGTGGTGTTGTGTTGTGTTGTGTTGTGTTGTGTTGTGTGGTGTGGTGTGGTGTGGTGTTGTGTTGTGTTGTGTTGTGCTGTGCTGTGCTGTGTTGTGTTGTGTTGTGTTGTGTTGTGTTGTGTTTGGTTGCCCAACCCAACCCAACCCAACCCAACCCAACCCAACCCAACCCTACACAACCCAACACAACACAACACAACACAACAACACAACACAACACAACACAACAAAATAAAAAAGAAGAACACTGCACAAAATGACACAAGAAAAAAACCCAAAACGAAACAAGGAATGACACAATTAACACAACACAACACAACATAACACAACATAACACAAAAGGAAAACAACACAACACGACACAACAAACACAACACTATACAAAAATCGTGCCAATGCCACGGATATGTGCGGATATCCCGGGTCAATGCGCCGGATATCTCCCTCCGGTCGATATCCGGCGCATTGACCCGGGATATCCGCAGATATCCGTGGCAGTTGGCACAATTCTTATATCCGTGGCATAGGGGCCCGAGGATATCGGCAGATATCCGTGGCATTGACCCGGGATCCTTGCGCGCAACCCTTCCCTGGCCCTTGATGCCTCACCAATTGGAGTAGAACAAATCCGAAACGTGTTTTCTCTCACGGGTCCGAGGTGTGATTTATCTCACGGAGCTTCAAGTAAGCTCTCTACAAACATCGAACATGCCACATATAGATGGTCTACTGGGAGCCCATCATGTCGGCGACACAAGATTCACAGGCCCAAGAACCAAACTTCCGTGGAAACCTAACATGGCAAATGTCACACGTGACCGGTCTTTGGGTGCCAACTGCATTCTTCTTAATTGCTTCGTCACAACGGTAGCATTGCATTTCCTTTTTCACCTGGACTTCCTTTTTCACCTTTTTTTGGGGGGGTTTTCTTCAAACACAGCCTGAGCAAAAGGAGATGGAATGCCCAACAAATCCTGACTTATGGGGGCCTTGGCAGGTGTTGCTGGGGCGGCCCATGCACGAGAAGATTACATCTCACGTTCATATACAATGACCTCCTTCTCATTGAGCTCACGTACAGGCTCTTTCTCACTCAATTGTGTCAACGGGAAGGTTTCATACTCCTCTTCCGCAGTTAGGTCAATGATCATCTTTGCAGAGGATGGAGAAGGTGTCCGGTCCTTCCGTTTCTTCTCTACTTTAACTGGACTGAGGCTAACACACACAATGTCATGCTTTGGTGACAAAGTGTCACTATTAGAGGCCTTCTCTTCCTTAGGAGAAGCAGGCATAGCCATAGCACCATTAGGAGGTTCCGCTTTTACCTCACCTTCCTCCTTTTTATGGTACCGCGAAAGAATCTCAGCGGCCTTACAACCCTATCCTTGTCTTTGCGGTGACCCAGGTGATTGGATTGTTGGCGGCGATTAATTTACTTATTTCATGACTTGCTGCCTGCGACGGGATATCCGCAAATATCCGTGGCATTGACCCGGGATATCACCGCTGCTGTATCCCGGGTCAATGCCATGGATATCTGCCGATATCCTCGGGCCCATGCCACGGATATAACACAACAACACGTACCACAACACACCACCTATTGGACGTGTTAACACGGCCCCAACACAGGCGGTGAAAAGTACCCCCCCACCACCTCATGTGTTGTGTTAACACAGGCCCAACACAAACCTGAAAAGTACCCCCCCTCCCCCCCCTGCCTATTGCCCCTCGCTTTGGGAAGGTGACCAGGATGTGTAGCCAAGACCCTGGGGCCATAGCAGGGCTGTCATTTGTTTGCGAATGTGTCCATACCTTATGAGAAATCGCGCCAATGAAAAATGGAACTGACTTGATGCAGAAAAAGCAGTGGTGAAGTGTTTCTTCCTGCAAAGTGCGCCACGGAAGGTAGGGGACTGGGGCATCACATGAGGTGTACCGGGGTGGTAGAATGATACTTGAGAAGTGGCGGGTTAGACTTGGCGCACGCCAAGTTCAAACTTGGCGTGCGCCAATTCTGGTTTTGACGCAATATGGCGTCCTTGGAGCTAGGAAGCCATCTTTTCACATGCCTATGGTAAAATAGGTTTTCGGGGAAGCCGGCGGCAAGAAACGACAGGCTTTTTGAGGGATTTGGGTTTTGTTTAAACCAGAAAAGAGCCCCAAATACGAAAGTTTGGGATGTAGTGACAAAACCTCCATCCGCAAATTCCGGCAATATGTGGCAGCAAGTTGACGAAATGAAATCGGCTTCGTATTATAGTTACAACCTCCACGGAACGAACAAAATCTGCCCCTTGGGGGTTTGGGTGCTTTGGAGGTAGAACATGGGTGTCATGGGTGTCCATGGGCAGATTATGGGGTGTCATGACATGGAGGCAGGATACACAAGGATACACAGGTCCAGGTCCACTGCATCCAGAGGCCCAGACCCACCCGTATTGTACCCCCTTTTTGCCCGAGTATACTCAAATTTTGCAGAAAAAGTTGCATACTTGCACTTCCTCACCCTAACCCTTTGAACTTTCGACATGGGCAAATGTGCGAAATCTTATACGCAATAGTGCAAAAAAAAGGCGTAAAATTTGTCGATTTTGTGCAAAACTGTCAACTTTGTCAGCATTTTTTCATTTTCGCGACAAGAATGTCAAGAAAAGCGCAAATTTTTGCGCTTTTTGAGCAATTATACTCGGGCAAGAATATGGGTGGGTACAGTGGGTACAGGTCCAGGGTAAGCAAACCAAGAAACAGACACGTTGCAACGTCTAACATCATACCGACAACTATATCATAGTTCAAGTGTGAGGGGCTGCAAATGTCTAGTCCGCTGCGAGATCCCCCCACACCTACACACCAACCTACAACGGCAACAGCAAGTCATTAGCATACAAACCTTTAACATTTGGCCCAATCAGCCAAGTTACTTGAGGCAATGCAGCTGAGATATGTCGACATTGGTTATACGTATTGGCATCAACGAATGACAGGTGACTGCGGACAAGAACGTGTTTCAAACCACACCAACCCACAAGAATGAATTGAGTAATTATCTCACCATGCCACACCACAACACGCCAATTGTTCTCTCATCACGTGCAATGGAACTCGTTGAAAAAAAGGGATTTTTGGAGTTTCAACACTAGCTTCCATTACCAGCTGCAGCTTGGTAAGGTGTGTAGTGTGGCGTCTTAAACAATCGACGAGAACACAAAGGGCAAGCACTACAGCAAACAATGACAAAGCCCTAGCCAAGGAACTACCCACAAAACCTGAAGAGACACTTACTGCAATGATAAGGTAGGTCATGCTAGAGTTGAGCTAGATCACGCTAGAGCTAAGCGAGATGTGTAGCACCGGCTCTTGATTACCCACGGTATGATTAGGCCATCTGCTACCAACGTACAAATCAACACAATGCAAAGCAACAACAAAGCAAAGGCTCAACACTATTGAAAACACATAATTTGCAGACAGTCGATGGACTTTCGGCAATACTTTAGCATTATAAGCAAGAGAATCATGGGTGCACAGTGTGCCCGTGTGTTGTGCCCTACCACTACCCTCCCATGGTTTTGCGTTGGGCATACAAGTGCTTCACGCGTCTTAAAGGAAGAAGGGACAACAATCCTAAGTTTTTTAGGCAGACACGTAGGGGCATCTCATTATTTTTAGGGGTAACCCTTGGCACCAAAGTCCTGAACAATGGTCCAAAAATGCAGCCGTCGAGTCACAGGGTAAGAGCACAAGGTGGTGGCCTTGAGCACAATGGAAGGAAGCATGGACTAGAGGGTCACAGGGCAGCTCGGAGACCATCGATCAGGCCACCGGTGCCATAGAGGGTTGGCATCGGGGCTGAACCAGGGGTACGTACTCCTTTACCCCTTACAAAACCAGCACCCCCCCCCCTTAAGGGAGGTTTCACACAAGGTACTCCCTCTAGCTTGGAAAACCTGCGAATCGTTATTTCTGCGACCTTTGAAAATGATTTTGAATTGATTACCGAAGAGCGTAAGCTTGAGGTTCCACCCCGAGAAACGCTGCGAATGTCGGACACTTTGGGGTGTATATATATATATATATATATATATATATATATATATATATATATACATATATATATATATATATATATATATATATATATATATATATATATATATATATATATATATATATATATATGGTGCAACTTCCGTCTATATCGCGAACGGTCGGCGCGCGTGCGCGGGATCTGGCATCTGGCGGATTTTGCGATTTCGATTTCTGCCGCCAGAAATCGATCTGAATGCATTGCTGTGTGAAGATTCATACAGATGAGCGCCTGTTAAATTATCATGCGCGAAACAGCGCGATTTCTTGATCGGCGGTGCATATCCGCAATTTTGGCATCTTGATGCACAATGCTCAAGTTTGGATGCCAAAATCGTGAACAAGGTCCAAAACTAGATTCATTCAACTTTCGGGTTATTCGACGTTGAGGTGGTAGGCCAGAGATCTGAATTTTCGGAATTTTAATATATTCCTTTATCTAGGGTTAGTACTCAGGGATCCATGTGGTCTGGGTAACCCATTTTTGCCCCAGAAAACAGGTGAAGATATTTGACCTTTTTTATTTTTCGAACCGGGCAACATGCTTGTTACCTGGGTAACACATGTTACCGACGGTGTTACCAATGTGTTACCCGAGGGACTTCCTATGTTACCGGTAACATGTATGTGTTACCCGAGCGCTCTGGTTCTGTTACCACCGCTGTAACCCTTGGGGTGTTACCCGGGTAACCATGCTCCCTTCCAATCCCACTTTGTCTCTATTAGTTACCCCCTGTGTTACCTTTCATGTAACCCCTTCATCACACTTTGTTTTAGTTACCCCATGGTGGCTGGGCACAACGTCATGCACACATAGTCCCTTCCCTCCCTGCCCTGCAAGAAGTATCACTGCGCCGTAGGACTGCTTTTTCTTCTGAGTTCAAACTTTCAGTTCTGAATGCCACTTTTGGAAACAACCACTGTAGGAGTGCAAATGCACATCGCAATGAGCACACTTGAACCAAGTGCGCCCCTTGCATACTTTGCAAGTGCCTCGGGTATCTACAAGCACCGGCGTGTGCACAGCGTGCCCAGGGGAGACAAACTTTTCCAAAATATCCCATTGGAAGTCCCAAAGGGATTTCTTTTTGGGTATCAAACCTTGGAGTCGGCAGACTGTAAAGGTATTTACAATCGCGTACCTAAACAAGAAAGCCTTCAAGGCACGGGTCCAACTCTTGAATCTGCCTGTCTCACGGTGTTCTAGTGCCATTTGATTGGCACTGTCAACACCGTTGGCTAGCTGCCTGTATGCAGCCACAACAGGTGGGAGCTCATAACCACCTCTGTGGCGCACCCACTCATTGTCGAACACACAGTTTGACAGAAATGGAACCACACGTGGTGGCTTGCTACCCACTTTTGGGTTTTTGTAGACATGGAGGCTATACTTGCCTCCTTTGACATACGTTTCTGCTGCAATGGAGGGTCGCATACTATCCCCAGCCAGGGAAACCCCTTCCTGATCCCTTTTGCATAGGAACAAGAAGGGTTGTTGACGCTGTGCCATTTGGTTTGCCACTAGGTGGCTTCCAAAGTATGAGTCGCACACAATTGCAGTGCGAGTAGGGAGTAGGTCAGCCCATCGGTGTACCATCTCCCGGGCAGTCCGAGGTCCAGCCACCTGGGGGTGATCCCGGAAGACCTTGACCCTTTTGCCTGCATACAAAAAAATATCAGTTATAAAAGGGTGCACTGAGTCACCCAGGACATACAATTTAATGCCTGTGCTATGCGGTTTTCTGGGGATGAACTGCCGCATGGGTCCAGCCCTTTTCCCCTTGTGGGGGACAATGGACTCATCCCCTGCGGCAGCCCACCCCCATACCCACAGGCTGGACCAATGGGCATTAATAGCCTCAAGGAGCTCTGCAGTACCACAATTGGACAGGCGGTGTATTTCATAATACTCCTCCCTGGTTAATAGGGAGGCCAAGCCTTTGTGTGCACACAAAGCTGTGGGATGCCATACATCATCGACTCGTCTTGGTCGCCACATCCCCAGCATAACCCTGAATAGGATGTAGTTGGTGAGCTTGGGTATCAATTCGCTGGCCCCATTTTTTTCCAACGCCTCACTCAGGCACCGCAGGATTGGGTGGAACATGTCATCCATGGCCTCGGTAATGGTGGCATACTTCTTTTTGGGATGTCCCCCAAGGGTAGCTGCTGATAGGGCCCCTCTCACATGCTTGGGGGGTAGTCCCCTTCGTTCGAACACCATTGCTCTCCGCAATGGACGCCGGCTGGGTCGGATGGGCATGGTGGCTGTGGGAAAATGGGTGGACAGGAAAACACCCCCCCCTTGCACACGTGCACATCGTTCACAAATTACCCCTGAACCCTGAGGCAAAGCTAGAAGGAAAGAATAAGGACGTCGGGGTAACACCCCTGGTAACTGGGTAACTGGCAACTCGGATACAAGGGTGGTAACATTCACCACTGACATAATAAGAACATAGAGGCCACAACAGGCCTGATCAAAATAAAAAGACCCCATCCGACGTCGCCGATGCATCAGTCCGTGAAGTCCATGCCTTCCTCGCAATCACGTCCACGATCCAGAGTCTCCGCCACTCACTTTTGGGCCTGAGAACAACAGAGGATCATTGCTGAACGATGTTACCACGCATGTAACCGTTGGGGTGTTACCCGGGTAACGTGTTGCCATACCCCCAGAGGTGAATACCTGTGTGTTACCGCCCATGTAACCCCTGGGGTGTTACCCGGGTAACGTGTTGCCATCCCCCGGAGGTGAATACCTGTGTGTTACCGCCCATGTAACCCCTGGGGTGTTACCCCGGTAACGTGTCACCACACTGCCCCATTCACAAAACCAAGGGTACAAATAAAGAAACACACCCTTGCACATCATCACATCGGCGTCTCATCGTCGGCCCCTGTCAATGGATGCTCCTCACCCGGTGTCTCCGAAGGCGTACGTGGCTGGGGTGGTGGATCCTGGGGCCGGTACCTGTACGGGTCGGACCCATACGGCAGGCTCCCGGAGCTCGAAGGCATCTCCGGTCCAGGATCCCGACCGGTGTCGCCAGCATCCTCATCCTGCGTGAGCAGCGGTGCCCCCAGGGCCGGTGGTGGCGAGTAGACCTGTGGCAAAAACGGATGCATGATTGCTACGTTTTCTACGCATTGTGCGCATGTCATGTCAATGGAAGGCACTGCGCACACCACCACTTTGTCGTCCACGGTTGCCGATGGGGTGCATCCTTCGTCCCCAACCTCGGCGTCTTCCTTGGCCTTGAGTTCCTCCTCGGCCTTGGGGTCCTCCCCGCTGCTCAACTCCCTCGCCGTCAGGGGTGAGTAGGCCTTTTCCCGCTTGCCTGCTTGACCTGAAAACATAGAGAGACACACAGTGGCTCTGCAAAGTACGTGTTACCACCTGTGTAACCCTTGGGGCGTTACCCAGAATTTTTGTTACCCAGGCTTTCGAAAGTGTTACCGCGTGTGTAACCGTTGGAGTGTTACCCAGAATTTTTGTTACTCAGGCTTTCGAAAGTGTTACCGCGTGTGTAACCGTTGGAGTGTTACCCAGAATTTTTGTTACCCAGGCTTTCGAAAGTGTTACCGCGTGTGTAACCGTTGGGGTGTTACCCAGAATTGTTGTTACCCAGGCTTTGGAAAGTGTTACCGCGTGTGTAACCGTTGGGAATTTTTGTTACCCAGCAGCAACAGAGCACAAAAAACATACCAAGGCTTGGTGGTCTGGCCTCCACTTCCATTGCCTGCACCCTCTCCAGAAGCGCGTTCCGCTCTGCCTCCAGCCGCTGCCGCGCCTCCTCCTCGCGGGCCCGCCTCCGCACCCTCTTGTGCTTGTTCCGCTGCTTCCTCCGCATCCTGGCCCCCTCACTCTCCTGGCTGTCACTGCTGCTGGTTGCACTGCCAAACTCATCACCTGGGTGCATATCCCTGACCTTGTGGTACTTCCGCTTGTACCTCTGCAGCCTCTGCTGCTGTTCCTGGAGGGTCCCAACCAGACATGGACGCCATTGGCCAGGCAGTTCCAGTGGGGGTGGGCTCTTGTGGGTGGACCTCAGATGGAGCATGACCCCGATGTGGCGCCAGGTTTGAACAATCCTGGCATCGAGGTCTTCCTGGCTGAGGTCCGCCAGGTCCTGGGTCCGCAGCTGCAGTGACCCGGGGATACTGGGACCACTCTGCAGGCCTGCACGGAGTTTCTCCAGGTTGGACAAACCTGCAGACAGAGAATATCATTACAGACAATTACATTTGTATGCAAGTAGGTCAGTTAGTGCAACACCCCAAGATTGCAACACCATACCTGAGTATGCACTTTCGGTTTTGTGGGCTTTCTCGGGGCCTCCCTTGAGCTGCGCTGCTGTGGGGCCCTCCCCCAGCCTCTCCGGCTGCCTCTTCGGGGCTTCGGCATCATCATCCTCCACGTCCTTGAGGGCAGAGCACCCGTCGCAGCTGAGCTCCACCAGCAGCAGATTCACTGTGACAAAGAGTGCAAAGCATGTTACCCGGGAGCAAAAACCTGACACACAGTGTTACCACCCATGTAACCGATGACCTGTTACCCGGGAAAAGTGTTACCCGGACACAAAAACCTGACACACAGTGTTACCACCCATGTAACCCATGACCTGTTACCCGGGAAAAGTGTTACCCGGACACAAAAACCTGACACACAGTGTTACCACCCATGTAACCCTTGCCCTGTTACCCGCGATTTACGTTACCCAGCAGGAAAAGGCAACATACATGCTTCAGTTCGCGCTTCATCATCATTGAGCAACCCCTCGGTCCCCATCTCGTCCCGCCACTTCTGCTTCAGCCGATCCAGGCACGTCGGGGAAGCTCCGGTGTGGGCCCCTCGAGCCCCAATTCGGTTCACCATGACAGGGATGGCGATTCCCAACCTACATGGGAACACAGTGGGGAACAGTGAGATGGCAGTTAGACATACCAATGTGCTGTTACCACGTGTGTAACCGTTGACCCGTTACCAGGGTAACACGAACCACACACCTTCCAGTCAGTGCCCATCCAAAGCTTTCTCTTCTTCTTGCACTTGTGGCTCTGGGGTCTTCGGCCGCGTTGAGGGGGGTACCATCTTCAGCCACAATGGCCGCACCTGTCACCCCCAGACACTGCTGGTAGTGGGTTGCAACCTGTTTGAGGCTGGACCCCAACTCTTCCCTGACATGGGACTTCGCCCGTTCAAGGTGTTGTAGGTATGTTGTTGAGGTAAGAGTTTTTTCTGCCCTTGTGGGGCGGGCAGAGATGGACTTTGCCCCACCAGAAGCCGGCCCGGTAAACATAAAACTGGGGTGTGCCGCCTTCCCTTTCGCCTTTTTTGTTTTCCCCTTGGTTTGTGGTACCGGTTCGTCCTCCTCAGGGGTTCCTTCCTCCTGGACCACCACCTCCTCGTCAGTCCCTGGTCCCTGGTCATCATCATCATCATCACTGTCCACCTCCCTGTCAACATCCACTTGGGACCTCTGCCGGACTGCCTTGGCTGCAACTGAAGCTGGGGTGAGTGTTCGGGTCTGTCTTGGGGGCTTCAAGGCTGATTTGGTGGGGGCTTTGCTGGCTGCTGCTGAATGACTGCCACTGCCTGTTGCCTGCACCTCCTTGCCCCTGCCCTTCTCTTGCCCCCCTTTGTAAAATCCCCAGGGGTTCCCACACTCCTTTGCCTGAAAGGTCACTGGCCCGTGGAGGGTCTGGATGTCCAGACATTCCCCCTCATCAGCGTCGTAGGCCAACGCCGTCTTCATCGTCAGGGCCGAATGGCTGCCCTTGGAAACCCAGCCGCAAACAAAGTTGGGCTGGCCTTGTTTCTTGGCCTTCAACTGCAAGGAAAGTAAGTGCAGTAAGAATGGGGGGTGTTACCACGTGTGTAACCGGTAACAGGTACGTGTTACCCAACCCGTTGAAAACAGGTCACAGCAAGCAATGGTGCAAAGGGGATACCTGAAGGACCACAGGTGCCCCGGCACGGGCAACATCACCCCAGCGGACGCTGTACAACGTCGATCCGGCAGTCAGCTCCTTGTGAAACTTCTTGGGAACCGGTGGAAGGGGCATAATGAGGAAAAACAGGGCCCTAATGGGACATGATTGGCATGTGTAGTGTTACCGCATGTGTAACCGCTGACCTGTTACCCAGGGAAAATGTTACCCAGAGTGAGAGATACCTCTGCAGATCTATTGGGCACATGTGTAGTGTTACCGCAGGTGTAACCGCTGACCTGTTACCCAGGAAAATTGTTACCCAGAGGGAGAGATGCCTCTGCAGCTCTATTGAGCACAATTTTAGGTTTGCAAGAAATAGGCACGTCAAATCAAGACAAAAAAATTCATTGTGGAGTGCAAGGGTGTTAAGATCAAACTGACAGGGTCGTGAAGGTCGCGTTTTCTTGAGGGAATTTTTTTTTCAATTATTATTGCACCTCTGCCCATTTGGTTGTTGTTACCGCTGATGTAACCGCTATGGTGTTACCCCGTATACCTGTTACCGCGAAACTCAAGGCTTGCAGCAGAACACACGACGGGCATGTAACACATTTGCGGTAACAACAAGCACAAAAAGGCAAACTTTGCAATTCTTCCTGTCACATGTGTTGAATGAGAGGGTGACACTATGTTACCAAGGTCAGGCACCTCAAAAAACCCCCATATAACCCAACTTGAAAAAATTGACCTGTTACCCCAAATTTGACCCTGTTACCGCCCTAGATAAAGGAATATTTCACCCAGGTTAGTCATTTTGTGCGCTTAACATGCCAGCTTAGAGCTCAGGCCGCTTAACATGCTAGCTTGCCATGCCTATGGTCATGCACCATGGCTCAAGCATTGAACCCACTACCTTTTCTTTGCACCAAAATGACTTGCAAAAAATCAATGTTGGCCCTTGTGGCCTCCTTTTGCCACGTAGGTTGGGAGCACAAACGTTGAAAAGGAAAGCTATCTCCACTTCACATTGTTGGTGTCATATTGCGGACAACATCCTAGCCCAAAGATGTTGTAGACAAGGGTTGGGTGAACAACAATAGATAGTAAAATGTAAAATGAGTTTTCCAGGTTACATTGGAACATACCTATTAGTTTACGTATTTTCATTTCAAAAGATTCTTCGACATCTTGTTTGAAATAAGGATGCAGATTCGCAGCGAATTCAATTTGAATTCGCCGAATTCGCTGCGAATTCGTTCGCAGCGCGAATTCGCTGCGAATTGGGCTTGAAATTCACAGTACTGCGAATTCGGGGCGAATTCGCGCTTCGAATTCGCAAGCGACGGCAAAATGATCACGCGTGTGTAACTGCTAAGATATGTTCACATAGACGCGTACGTGTTGAAATCTCAACACGTACGCGTTGGTTTTTTCTTTGTTGGAAATTTGTCATTTTTCATGCAAAATTCATGTGTGGGGTATCACCTTACCCAACCCAACCCCTCTTTGCACTTCCCCTACACCACTGGGTGCCACTGCAAACATTGCCGACCGTAGGTCGCCTTCTCCCTCTGCAGAGTGTCCCGAAAACCATACTGAATTTCCCAAAACCTTGCTTTCAGATTGTCCTCTGACGCGTGCGTGTTGGAAGTGCAACGCGTACGCGTTGGGTGCGTGGCGCGTACGTGCTGGTGTTTCGACGCGTACGCGTTGGTAACTTAACACGTACGCGTCGAAACAGCAACGCGTACGTGTTAGATTATGGACGCGTACGCGTTGATCTGCTGGTGCGTACGCAGTTCGTACGCACCGCCTACGTGTTATGTGCTATGGCAGCTGGTTGGTCTAGAGGTATGAGCATGTTCCCTACGTTTCGGAACCCTGGGTTCGAACCCCTGCACACGCACTGTGTCTGCACCTTAGGATGAGGACACACAAGAGCAGGAGAGGGCGTGAGGCGACCCCAACCGCATGACCAGGGGCCCACAAAGGAGGTGGAATCCGGGTGAAGACGCGACGAGGAGATGCTTGCCAAAGACCTACCTAGTGGGGCAACCAACAAACACAGGCGCTGAAGACAGGCATTGAAATGAGACCACCAGCTGCCCTTGGTTTTTTTAGCTCCCTCCCTTGCAAAGCACATCACTGCACCAGAACACCATGTTGAATGCAATGTGCATTGAAGACGTAGTATACTTGCCCAAAGCAATTCAATGGAATCCCGAATCAAATATCCTACACAAGAGCTGAAACACCATACAGACTCCTAAGGCGCGTTGGCCTTCCAATACGTTTTGTGTTCTTTCACGTGTGCTTGCTGTGTCCATGCACGCACCCATACATCCCACCCCCTCTTTAACAAACCCCAATCCAGATTATCATTTTTTACAACTTCCCTCCACCCTTTCACGAAAACTTGCCTCACCAGTCTACCTCTCCGTCCCCGTACCCCCCCTTTTACTTTCCTTGCCCCCCCCTTGAAGCTCCTAAACCGAATCTCTGTTTTCAGAGTCTTGTGCCTTTCTTCTGCCTTGAAGGCAGCAAAGGCGCCAAGGGCATGCCACTGCTTAGCATACCCAAGCATGTGGTCAACCCAAAGGTGCACCCACAGGGTTTGCCCCAGTTGGCACCTTTTGTGATGCACTGCCATTTGGGGTAGCACATTTTTTAGGGCTTCAATCTCTTGGGCTCCTAACAGCCCCTCCTTTTTGGCAATGGTTGCACTTTTGTGGAAACAGTCCCACCACGAATCAAAATTTTGCGCCCAAGTGTGACCCCCTTCCACGACATGTTGCAAGAGACCTTCATTGTTCAGCCCTACAATGAGGGGACCCCAGGCCTTTGTCGAAACAAATAGAATTGCTGCGCTCTGTTCACAACGGAGTGACGGTTTGTCACCCGCCTGCCCTGCGATGTCTTGCGGTGCAACACTGTGTGAGGCAACCCTGCAAGGATTTACATGGGTCTGCACCCATGTAATAGCGCGTCTCTTCGTGAAGCGATGGTGCTGTACAAGAGCCCTCCAGCATCCATCAAGGCCACTGTGGGTTACACGTGTGACCCCATGCAATGCATAGTCAGGAGGCCTGTACTTGGGCACAATGCTACGTAGCACCTGCCCGTACCAGGTCCAGTGTGACAGAATGGGTGAAAGTCCCTTTCCAAAGTCGCGATCGCAATGTGCCCTGCATTTGCCGCATACCCAGCACACTGGGTCCTCACTGGTGCAGTTCCATCTTTTGATGCCTGCCATTGCCTGTTGTGCAACGACATCTGCAACCAGGAAAATATGGGGTTTTTCCATGTAACCCCCTTGTACCTCATACCTTGTGTTTAGGGCCTCTTGCACCTGCTCATCCATTTTGCTAACCCTTGTGAGCGATCGTAGCACAGCACGTTTTTCAGAGCCGTGCAAAATGCACCAGCTACCAAGCGGGTTGCCCGATCCAAGCACTCCAAGCATAAAATGCTCGAAGTGCCGCTTGTGTAGTTGTGTGCCATCCACACATAGCCGTACCCATAGGTCCGGGTACAAATTTCCCTTATGGGCGGCCATCATGAGTCCCAGCTTCTCCCTCAAATTTGTACCGGCCCCCAGCAATGCGTGGTCCCCGTCCATTGCATTGTAGTCCACTACTGGTGGTGCACTAAGATCCTCCTTCACACGTCTGATTTCATCAAGGGGGCATTTGATCCTGGATGTGGGGATGGAGTACTGGAGGGCCCGCCAGCTTTTGCCCTCTTTGCGGCAATCCCACAGGAGGGCCTCGGCATGCCACATGTGATTTTTGGGCATGGGCCCTTCCGTCGTTTTCAAAATGAGGGTGCCCACGTTTTCGCCAGCTTGCACTTGCCAGGTTGGGCCAAGAATGTCTGTGACTGCCGTTTGCAGTTCGGCCATCCGTTCCCATCTCTTAGTCCTTCCCAGCTGTTGGTACTCCTTGAACGGGGGCATGTTCCTTGAGGGGGGGGGAAAAAAAACCTAGGGAAAGACAACAGGGGGGGGGGGGTGCATGGACACAACAAGCTTCACATGTACAAGCAACATGCAACACGTACGTCTGCGCGTACGAGCCGCGTACGCGTTCCATTCTTAATGCGTACGTTCCACAACACCGAATCGTACGTGTCATGAACCCAACGCGTACGCGCCAGAAAAGCGAATCGTACGCGTCATGACCCCAGCGCGTACGCGCCAACACAGCAACGCGTACGATGCAACACCGTAACGCGTACACACCACGTACGCCAGCGCGTACGCGCCCCTGCCACAACGCGCGCGTGTTGACGCACACTTCACCCATCAATCATTAATGCACAATGCATGCACATGCTACCCGGCACACAGCCGGAACCCAAGACTGCGCAGCAGCACGAGGTCCTCTCAGGACACCTTGCCAAGACCGACCCGGGTAAAAAACACCAGTGCGTAGCGCTCACCACGCCACGGGGCTGGCATGTGCAAAGCACCACTGCAAAAAACAACCCCATTCCGGGCACCCAATGCCACCCCATCCTCATCCACTCTGTCTTGGCCCTCTGGCCCTGCAACACATGCCATTGTGTAGGGACGGGTTCCCTTTGTGGGGAACACGAGCCCCGCCTCTTCCACACAAAACTCCCCACCTGAAAAATCACCAACAGTCACAATGGCACTCAAGGGCAAGTGGTCCTGGTGCTTGTGCCCTGGCATAGTGCTTGAATGGGATGCAGCGTTCTAGGGCGTGGTGCGGAACCCCCCCAATTTTGGGTGTTGTTAATATGGTTGGAACCCGGAATTTCACATGTTACATGGGTGCACTATGATGCAACAATGTGCCTTCCATGTTTCGTTTGGGAAAGGGGAAATACCATGGTTCACTTGGACGGCAGTCCAAGTGAACCACGATGGCAACCGTGCGCGCCCGTAGGCGTTGATGGCCCGGCACACCTTCGGGAAGTTGCGTGTTGCAACCGCCACCCGGACATTGCCACGCTGCACCACCCCAAACATCGCGGAACGCAATCGTACTCCCCACCTGTCCTTTGACTGCCACACCCCCCCATCCAACCCCTCCAACAAAAAACATATGTGAGAGGAGGGGCAACACTGGGGCAACACGTACGTGCTGGTACGTCAATGCGTACGAGGCGCTCGGGCAACGCGTACGTGTTGCTACCCCAACACGTACGATCTGTGTGGCCTACGCGTACGTGTTGGTAGGTCAACACGTACGCACCAAAAACGTAACGCGTACGAGGCACTTGCGCAACACGCACGCGGTGCGTACGTGCCACATGCGCAAGAAATGCATACCTCCCCATAATTATCACAATGGTCCATGCACCCACATGAGTACGCCATTCCGCCCGTCGCCGTCGGCCGCTGCACCACCCAGTTCTGCTCCACCGCCTCCGCCACACTAGCGGGCGCCACATGCAGGGCATGCCCCATGGCTGCCCACTCCATCCATTCCGGCCCATCCTCGTCCCGCCTCAACACGTAACCACACGTGGCAAACGTGAACACCAACGAACCTTTCTCAACCGTAAACCGTGTCCCGCCGTCAAAACTTGCCTTTGGGAGGTACCAACGGTGAAACCGGGCCAAGGGACATGGTGGCTCCTCGGGGCCGGGGGGGCACTTAAAAAAGAAAGTTGCACCATGCACACCATGGCCCAAAATCACAACGTCACCACAATAGGGGATAGCTTGCCGTCGCCGAACAAGCAACGGAGCCGAAAAATGGGTAAAAGATTCCCAAGGGATAGGAACACCTTTGGCATCTTTCAGAAATTGAACCATAGGAGGAAGGGCATACAATTGGCGAGCAAGATGCACCTTTGACATGGTGGCAGCATGCTCCAAAGAGACAAACGGGATGAACAAAGTGTAGCGCCCCTTTTCCCCACCACCTGCCCCGCGATGAAAGGTGCAACCTTTTAAAAGAAGGATGTCACCCAATTCCATGGAACACACATCCCAACGATTGGACTCATGTTGCCCAACCTGATGTGAACCCACTCCGACTTGCAAAGCACACTCGGGAGGAACATTGTCCAAGGGAATAAAGACTTGGATGCAATCCTTCATCCAAGGTGGACCCATAAGGTTGTGATCCGAATGGACCAACTGATACCCATCCCATGGGGCACATGGGGTACAATGTAGCAATTTCAGATCCACGGGTTTCAACGCACTCCACTCAACACCCTCAATGCGCGTCACCGCACCCAACACTTGCGTGCGCAACTCCTCGGGCAACCATTTCGACGACCGTTTTGTTTGCTTCCGAATCACGTTGGCACTTGCATAAAGTTAAACTTAAAGTGTCATCTTCCAACGTAATCACCTCCCAATCACGGGGGGCAATGTCAACGTTTAAAATGGCTTCGCCAATAACAGCATCAAACGAATGCCGTTCAATGAAATAACCGGCATGTGCAAACCCATGCACATTTTCAACGGGTGCGTCCGGAAGCAATTGGTTTGAGGGCAAGGGCATATCACAAAAAAATGGTGTGGGTGCACCGTAACCCAATGCAAAAAACTCTGCTGCGGTTGCATACACATACGGCGTTGAGCAATCGGGGTGGTAATTTACCGAAAGGGGTGGGGGCACGCATTGAATGGGGCCATGCTCATTCCATTCATCCGATGCACAACCCATGTACCGGACAAAGGAGTCCGTGCGACAAATGCTATCCACGTCACTGGCAACGGGATTGGGGAAAAGGGTACCATCATTGAGCACCGCATATTTGTGGGTAAGGGTCTTGGCAACTCTCTTACGCAAGGACGCATTCATAGTTGTGAAAAGTGCTTCACGCTCACCAACACTCAAACTAATGGAAACCATGAGCAAACGCTCACCCACAAACTCATACAAAGCAGCAGGGAGAAGGGTGTGGGGCATTGCATCGGCATTGGGCCATGCAAGAACGGAACGACTATCAACAACAGCAATAACACCTAGTGCTTGCGCATTCACATCCAAAAGCAAAAGATCTTGCCCGGAACTTGGCAATTCCGGGAGACCCTTAATGTCTTCCTCACCCAACGCTAAACGAACAACAACAACACCATGAACACCGTGAGCAAGATCTCCTGCCTCACGAGTGTCCGTGAACCAACGCTCCACCGATTCATCCTCCTCCAACAACCCAACCTCCAAGGCCCGCCTCACAATCTGGGCGGGCCTATTGCCGTCGGCCACCACCTCATCCTCCTCCTCCACCTCCTCCTCCAAATCCACGTCTCCCTCCACCACGTCTTGACCCACACTTGTCCTTGGCGCCCTCCTTGCCACGGCCCCGGCGTCGGTGGGAGGCACGGAGACCTTCCTCGCCACCTTCTTCTTCGCCGGTTTTTTCTTGCCGGGCATGTCGTGCAAAAAAGCACTAAGAAAAGGAAAACAGACATGAAGCACAGTAAAAGTTTTTCTTTGTCACGTCAAAAGGAGCACAATTCAACCGCCAGTACTGCAGACAGCGTACGGGCACCATAGGCAGCACGCACGCGTTGCGATCTGAGTGCGTACGCGCCAAAATACCAACGCGTACGCGCCAAAATACCAGCGCGCACGCACTCAGAACGCAACACGTACACACTAAGATCGCAACGCGTACGCGCTGGTTCGCTGGTTCATGCGCGTTACAAAATCAGTGCGTACGCTAACGCGTACGCATACATGTGAACAAAATGGGGCAGATCTTAGCAGTTACATGCGCCGTCTTTTCCCCAGATGAAGGCTCCGGCAATGCACCTGACCCAAGCTTTTTGTTTCCGGCAGTTGGCGGATTACAGCCCTGTCTCAGACATAAGTGTCACCTGGTTTCTTCTTTCCATTGGGATTTGGATTTGGATTTCTCTGGATTGACATTACTCCGCATCTTTCTGGCTATTTACTTATTCATTATCAGTACTTTGAGTTTTCTGGCATCATATCATGGCTACTACTACTGTGGAGTTTACCAATTTATTGGCTTTGGATCCTTCAGTGCTTGACACTGCTTGGTGCGCATTTTTATCCAATCCTAGGGCTTGGGCTTTGGTCATTCCCGAGGATCGCCGTGAAGAGATATTGAAGACTGGGTTTGATGGTTGGTCTTCAACTACTAAGTTGAACACTACCCGTTTGGCGAAGTTGTTTCGTGACAATTTTGGGGTCACGTTGGTTTCAAGTTCGTTTCTTATTTACCGAAACGCCTTTCTTTTTGGTATAGCTCTCGCATGGGGCGTGGAAGCGAACCAATACGACTTGGACGCCCAACAAAGTGAGGCCGCCTTCGCCGTGTCCGATGTTATTGGGGGCAGGCGTATCAACGTCCCCGGAGGTGCCGAGGTCTTTGGAGATGAGACGGCCGACGACGACGAGGAGTTTAGCGCAATTTTGCCTTGGGATTCTCCTTCCATTCCCTTGCCCGCTTCGTTGGCGGCGGCGTGGCAACGAGCACACACTCCGATGTCGATGGAAACAAGGTCCTACCTTCTTGAGGATGTACCGGAGGTAGACGAGGTTCCGACGAGGGCGCCCGAAAACAATCATAGGCGGGACAACCAACATGGTTTGGACAAAGTGATACGCTCGTGGCAAACGTCTTTGTTGGGCAATTTGCGTTTATTGTCCACGATTACCGATTGCTTGGAGTCCGAAGAGCCTTCCATGGACCCGCAAGAGCTTGTTCATAGGACGTTCTTTATGACGGCGGAACTCATGCACCGAGTGGAGGATTATCGCAAGACAAGGAGTATTCCTACAAGCGTGGCCAAGGCAAATGTATTATTCGACAAGAACGATTTGGCGGTTGCCAATTTTCAAAAGAGTATCAACCGATTGGGCGGCTCAAGCAAAGGTGGATTTCGTTATGGCAAAGGCAAAGGAAAAGGAAAAGGTGGCAAAAGTTACGGTGGATACAAAGGATATGGTGGTGGATACAGTGGTTACAAAGGAGGATACAAGACCGGTGGCTATGGTCGTGGAAAGTCCAATCAAGAGTGACTCTCAAGTGGGCGTTCGGCCCCATCAACATCCGGTGGTCCCGGAAGATCTAACAAACCGCCTACGCGGTTCTTTGAGTTGGTGGCGCAAGCATGCAAGCGGAGAAGTGGTGCGCCTCATCGCCAAGGGCGTACCTCCCAATTGGGTACGCCCACCACCGCTCAGATATCGACGTCAGCATCATTATGCCGAAGAAGAGGCCATCGCCAAGGTCCTCATTCAAGATTATTTGGAGTGGCACGCCGTGGTGCGATTGCCCGATACCGAAAAGGTACCCTTTCTCATGCCGTGGTTCATCATTACAAAAACCGATGTCACCGGGGAAATCAAACATCGCCTCATTTGCAACGCGCGGGCAATCAACGAGTATTTATACGCTCCAAGGTTCACGCTGGCAACGGTGCACACCATGTTTCCCGCTCTTCGCCGCGGCATGTGGGCCGCAAGCATCGACATCAAGCACGCTTACTTTCACATGGGACTACACCCGGAGCTCGCAAAATACGTGGTCATCGAAATCGACAAGGTCCGGTATCGTTTCCGCTCCGCGTGCTTCGGCCTATCACCGCTCCCGTATCTCTGGATGAGTATAATGAACGTGATTACCAAGTTGGCAAGAGCCGCGGGTATTCTCATCTACGTCTACTTGGACGACATCTTCATACTGGGATCAAGTCAAGAGCAAGTGCGGCGACACGTTCAAATGGTGCTCAATTGGCTACGTCAAGGAGGTTTGTTCGTGAACCTGCCAAAGAGTGTATTGGAACCAGTGCAGCGCCTAGAGCATCTCGGTGTGTTATTCGACTTCGTCAGCGGGTGTCTCAAGGTTCCCCCCAAAAAGTTAAAAGCTTGCCGCAAAGACATCGGACAATTCGTCACAAGGGACACCGTGGTACTGCGCAAGGCGGCCGCCGTGTTGGGCCGCCTCAAATCTTTATTGGTCGCCGTTCCCGCACTTCGTTGTTTTTGCACGCTCCTACAAGACTTCACAAATCAAGCCCCCGTGCTAGGTTGGAACACCACAAGGAGTATTCCATCCGCCTTGGTCGAAGAAGTGCTCAAGTGCAAAAATTTCTTACACGATTGGGGCGGTCGCCCGTTTTTGGACAAGCCTTTCACTCGCGAGTTGGCAAGCGACAGTTCTCAATTGGCTTGGGGCGGACTGGATTCGGGAAACCCGCTCCGCATGGTGCACGCCTTTTGGCGAGAGGCCGAGGTCCTACACATCAACGTCAAGGAGCTCAAGGCCGCCGTGGTCACGCTCAAGTCATTGGCGGCCCCCGGGGACCACGTATTGCTGCAAGTGGACAATTCCGTGACCTATTCGTATCTCAAAAAGTTGGGCGGTCGCAAAACCCCCTTCAACTTACTGGTTCAAGATCTAGTGGATTGGTGTCTTCGCCGTCGGATAACATGGGATTGCGAGTTGGTACCCTCTCAAGACATGCCAGCCGATGCAATAAGCCGTTGGACGTTCGACCCTCGGGACACAAGTTTGGACTACCACATCTATCAGCGGGTCAAGTACGAGTTTCGTCATTGGTGCCATCCAACTTGGGACATGTGGGCTTCGCCGGACACCACCAAGGAGCCATTGTTCGTCAGCCGTTGGGAACATTACCAAGCAGCCCGAGTGGACGCGTTGGCATGCAGCCTGGCCAACATACACCATTGCTATGCTTGCCCTCCGTGGGGATTGATTCATCTGTGGCTCAGCCGAGTGGCTCGTGTGCAGGACCCGAAGTTCCGATGCCTTCTCATAGTCCCTTGGTGGGCGTCATCTCATTGGATGCCCCTCGTAATGACTTTGCGCGTCGCGCAGTCGCCCGTGCTAGCGGTGAGCCCGAGGTGGGGCGTTTTCAAGGATTGCAGGGGGCGGAAGCTACCGCCGCCGAGATGGCCCCTTCTTTGCGTTCTGCTCTCTCCCATGTCTACCGCGAGCGCGGCGTGTCCGAGATTTCCCTCAGACATACGTTGGATAGGATAGGAACATCTTTGAAGCGTTATGACAACGCCTGGCGAAATTTTTATGCCATGGCGACGGTGCGAGGTTATTCTGTCGATTCTACCCTTGAACAATTGATTTCCGTTTTGAGTGATTTAGCAGTTAAGTCGGTACATCAGGCCAGGAATGCATATTCGGCATGTGTGTTGTTCCCACAATTGCAAGCCATCGCTCATCACCCGATTGTTCGCAAGCTCAAGCAGCAGTGGAATGTTTCTGTCCCTCGCTATGCAGCCTTCTACGATGCATTTGATGTGTTTTGTAAGCTAATGTCACGTTACACGTATGATCCCTCTTCCGTAGAAAATATACGGCTCCGTTTGATTATTTCTTGGCGGTTTTTGGGCTTGTTCCGGTCCGTTGACTTGGCTAGGGCGTATCGCGTTGTGGCGGTTCAAAACGGGCAACACATGGTGGCGGTTCGGCGTAAGAATCAAAAGCATGCTAAACTGGAATGTGTCATGACATTGGCCGACGAGTCCATTAGTCCGTGGCATTTATATTGTTTGTATATTAAGCTCACGCCGTATGCTCCACCTGGTTCACCTCTTTTGCGCGCATTGAAAGCGCCATATTCACCCATTTGTGCCGACACGGTTGGAAGTCTCACACGTGATGCGTTGATTTCGGTCGGAGTACCTAAGGGGTATGCAGCACACAGCACACGTGGTAGTGGTTTGGCTATGTATTCCTCGTGGGAGTTGCCACCCGAGGTCACGGCCGAATTGGGCCAATGGGGTTCTTTGGATGCATTTCAAAAACATTATTTGCGCTTACATGCTGTTTCCAAGGCGTCACGCGTGGTCAATGAAAGGTTGAGTATCCCCACTGATGTGCAGAGAGCCTCCCTTGGGTCAGGTGCATTGCCGGAGCCTTCTCGAAGTCTCCCGAGGGACGACAGGGGACGTAGGGAAGGCGAGGGCAATGCACAAGACACAAGGGACCCACCCGCGCCACCCGTGGTAGTTGAAAGCAGTGGGGATGTCCCGAGTCGGCGCGTCGGCAAACGACAGCGCCCCTTATTGTTGCTATACGCGCCCATTGCAGCGCGGCTTCGCTCAAGGCGGCCGACCGTTTCACCACCGCCTAAGCGGCGCAGGCTACATCCTCCTTTGCCTGTGCATTTGCAACCGCAAGGCGCCCAGCGGGTGCCAGCGTCGCCGTATGCTATTCCTACGCGCGTGTCTCGTACCAGGAGTGGGCGGCAGGTTTCAGGTTTTGTTTTTCAGGTGAATGATTTGTCAACAGACAGCTCATAACCGCCAACTGCCGTCACTTCAAGCGTAACCGAAAAGAAACGTTCAGACTGCCGGAGACAAGAAGCAGCCTCCCTTGTGTCTTGTGCATTGCCCTCGCCTTCCCTACGTCCCCTGTCGTCCCTCGGGAGACTTCGAGAAAACCTAACTTTGAACTGTGCTATGCAATAAGTTTTTTGACTTTATACAATGAAAACTATGATGATTCCACTTCGATTGACCTATTCAGTTTGTTCTGCGGTGCCTGCGTACCCGTTTTCGAAAAAAAAATTGTTTTTGAGGTTTGAACACACCGTTGTGTCCGCCTCGCTTCACTGAACACGGCGGTACCCTCCGTTCTCCCCAGAACCCCACCAGTTTAGAGAAAAACCCGTCCCCAACTTTTCTTTTTCGACTTTTTTTTTCCACTTTTAACTCAAAACGTGTTCTTCCTTGCCTACGCTTCACACTGGTACCCACCCTCCTTACCCTTCACGGTGCCCTGCACGCAGAGAAATCCTGATGACGAGGTTTGAAAAAGTCCAGATTTGACTGTCCTGCACTGCCACAATGACTGGCAGTGGAATGATGAACCGGAAAAATCATAAATATGAAACAGGTGTGAAATTACACTCCAGAGGCGGCAGCCATCGCACCTGCAGCGAAGGCGCTCACTGCCAGAGCGCTGGCAGCCACTTCCCGCCGCCTGTTCTCCTTTGTGACTTTCATGCGTGCCAGGATGCGAAGATTATGATAAATAAAGACAAGTTTGCGCAGGCGCTCAGGTTTCAATATGTTTCTGTTCCTAGTGTACAGCTGTCTGAATTCATTCCAGTTCCGTTCCGTTGCACCCGCAGTGGCTGGAATAGCCCCCAGGGCAATAGCAACATTTTGCAGAGGGCCAAGGTCGGCGTATGCTTTCCACCAGCCATATGAGGACAGTGAATCAACGACCAGCAGGGAGAACAAATTTGAACCAACATCAAATGGCGGCTCCCGAGCACGGAACTTACCATACTCTTGCAATGCTTGTGCACGCTGCTTCTCAGGAACCATTTCCTTGAGTGCATTAAGGGCTGCCTTTCTTTCGTACTCGTTGAGGTCCGGCACACCATTCTTGGGATTCAGGCAATAGGCCAGGACATGTGCGTCGTCATGCATGTAATCCCATCGGTCTGTGTACAGTTTCTCCACCCGTTTCCTCACGCTTTCTTCATTCGCGCTCCATGGTTTCTCTCTTCCCGCTCGCGTCTTGCTCTTCAGATTTCCTGGAATTGCGCTGAGGACCTTTTCTCGCAACGACTTCATCCTGGGCCAAACTTCTTGGAGCAGCGGCTGATCTCTCCCGAAGTACGTAATTTCAGATCGGATCGGACTCGTAATGGCCACGACAGTTTCAAGCAGTGCAAAGCTTGTAGCAGAATTTAGGACCATTTCCATGTCTTGTGTCTCTTGCTTCACATGTGCCTGCTTCAGAATTTCGTCCGCCCACGCATCTTCAAGCTGAATTGCGCGCAGTGCATGGCGATTGAACGCGACGCTCTCCACCACAGTGACCTGGTCGCCCCAGCGCGTAAAAGAAGCGGTGACCAGGTGCATCACTCCTTTTTGGCGCGTAATGTAGGTAGGATCTTTGCAAACTCGTTCAAACACGGTGTGCACCATGGTGTGTTGCTTGTGAAAGTGTACAACTTTTTTCGCCAAGTTCAGGGCATCATGGAAATAGGCGATCTGCTCAAAAATGTCTCCCAGCAGCAAACTCAGGATGTGTGCAGTGCAGAAAAAACACAGCAAACAGTGTAGAGTCTCCGGAGTTAATTATTGATACAACTCCTTGTGCACAGCCTTCATTTTATTTTCAGTGTCGCTGATAAAACTGACGAGCTTCTTCCCGAAAGGCCTCAAGCGACTGATCAATTTTTCAGCTTCATTGGTGGCAGTTTTTCGCCGTTCATCCGACATCCAAGAGTCGAGGAAGAAGGGTTCCGGTGTGAGAAGCATCAGGTTGGTGACAGATTTTCCCATGACGTCGTTCCAATTGTCCGATGCCCCAATCAGAACTGGTGCCCTGTCGTAGTATCCCTTGACCTCGGCCTCCACACGGTCGTAGCATGAATCCAAAAGCGACTCACCCACTTTCCATCGCGATGGAGGTGTATACATTGTGCGCAGCGAAGCCACGAAGTCCTGAGATTAGCCATTGTCCACCATATCTAGATCTTGACCCGTTGCATAAATCCAATTGGCCAGTTTTTGATCAACAAGTTTTTGCCGTGGTTTTGGTAGAGGAGCATCGAACCAACCCTTCTCGGTGAACTCAGAAATGGTGTTTTGTTTTTGGGAGTGGTAGGCCTTCTTGCTCTTCACCATCACCAAAGCCGGATTCAAATCAGAAGTGGGAGCCTCCGGTTTTGCCTCATCTTCCCAAGTGGATGGTCGAACTCGCTTTTTGTAGGAGCCTTCCCGCAACTCAGTTTTCATGGCTTCTTTTAATTCGGAATTCGTCTTTTGAGACTTGGTGAGATGTTTTTTCATGTCGGTGGCATTGTCACGGGAACTCCAACCACAATGTTTACAATCCCACTTGACCTTGGTAGAAATGACTTGACCTTCATCATTCAAAGTCTCTTCCTTCCTTGCATTGTAGTGTTGCGATTTCACAAACATTTTATAAAAAAATGAAAGAGTTTTGTTGCATGGGATATTTTCTAAAAAAATTTGTGGTTTTGCAAAGGTTGTAAATGTTTTCACTCTTAGTCATGAATATCATTGATGACGTCACAATTAAGAACAAACTCCGATGATGTCATACCCTTGTCATAATTAAGAACAAACTCCGATGATGTCATGCCAATGTGGCCACCTCGAAGGATGATACCTCCGCCTACCGGACCACCGGGGTGGAAGGGGTGAACTTCTTGGTGGTTTCACAAGAGTTTCTACTTCTCAGAATTTCTTCGGCCCTTTGTGGCCACCACGAAGGATGATACCTCCGCCTACCGGACCACCGGGGTGGAAGGGGTAAACTTCTAGGTGGTTTCAGAAAATTTCCAAAAATTTAGGTTCGAATTCGAATTCGAGGGGGTCCACGAATTCGTGCGAATTTGGGGCGAATTCGAATTCGACCGAATTCGTGCGAATTCGAACCTGCATCTCTAGTTTGAAATTTGGGTGTGTGTGCCTATTGTTGGAGCAACTATTGTGTGCCCATCTTGGTGCCCATACGTACGTACCTACAATCTGAGCAAAGGTACCCAGCCTTTGGGCAGAGTAATGGATTTAGGCGGGTACATTGGAGAGTAAATTGGAACATATATGAGTTAGTTTGCGGATTTGGTTTTCACAATTTTCTTTGACATCCCGTTTGACGCTCGAGGTTCCACAGGCCGAAGGCCGTTTGATTACCGAAGAGCGTAAGCTTGAGGTTCCACCCCGAGAAACGCTGCGAATGTCGGACACTTTGGGGTATATATATGATACAACTTCCGTCTATATCGCGAATAGGCGGGGCGCGCGCGTATCGTCTGGGGATTTGGATTTAGCGATTGTGATTTTGTTTGAAGATAGGTGCTGTACGTGGCATGGAAATTAATTGACTGGGGAGTGTCGTGCTGCAGGCGGTACTGGTGGGCGGCAACTGATCCGGCCGGCCCGCTAACGGCTTGCGGTTCCGCTCTACAATGCGGTTCCAATTATCGGGCCCCTTCCAAAGACACAGTGACAGAGTTGCGATCAATGTACGTCGGAGGATGATGTATTTTGGTGATTTTACCGTTTAGAATTTATAATTTTGGAATTTATAATTGGAAGCATGTTTTTGCGTGATGTTGACATAAGTGTTGACGATAATTTCCGTGACTCCTTGGAGTATTTGAGTTCGTTCTATACTGAAAACACTGTGAAGGTATCCCACATGCCGCACATGCCGAGCTACATGATTACATGGGCCATTTGCTTGTGTTGACGATAATTTCCGTGACTCCTTGGAGTATTTGAGTTCGTTCTATACTGAAAACACTGTGAAGGTATCCCACATGCCGCACATGCCGAGCTACATGATTACATGGGCCATTTGCTTGTTTTGCCATCGAAGTGACGATGTTCGGCATGCACGGATGCACGAAACAAGCTAGGACGATTGGTTTTTACAACGTGTGTCGGCCCAATTTTGTGACTTCCTCTTCACCTTTTCACACTAGGACCGGAAGAATTTGAGGGGACTTCTTGAACAAAGATCCTTGGTCCTCCACGAGAACTTCCTTGCCGAGTTCGACAAAGTGAACGAGGTCAGTGTGTGTGGTATTTTGTGTCGCTTTTGCTTCGCACCACGAATTGTACCTCCAATGTCGACCGTCATTGAGCACAACCGGCTTTCGGCCGATGTTGCGTTTTGGAGCCAATGCCGTGTTTGTTGCAACAACCAAGGGCACGAGGAATCTTTCAAATTGGTGACGACTCCTTCTCGACTCGTCTGCACTCAGTGCTAAGTAGATCGTGGCGTCAAGTCACGCGGCCAATTTGTGCATTACTAAGGCATGTCGTCGGAAAAACTTAATACGGTGGTGCCAACGCGATCAATCATGAGTCCTTTGACATTTTTGTGGTGAGATGTATCTTGTGTAGTCTCACTATGTGCTTCAACCTACACGACCCGCAGTTCAAATGAATCCACTGTTCAAAATGGCAGAGAGTTGCAAGCCCCATGTCATCATTGCTTATGGACCCAATGTTGTTGAGCCTATTGGTGAGCATTGTTTCGTTATTGTTGCACACCGCCGCAACTTGGCACTTGACGCACCGCACCATCACATGATCCATCTTTCTTTCATTGCGCACTCGTAGTTGTTTGAGGCAGTGGAGAAGGATGTACACGACTTGGCGGAGGTTTGTGATGGTGTTAGTACTATGTTGAGAGAAACACAGCAAGAAGTATCCGCTTTGCTCACGACGGCGGCCGTATTGCAATCGGAATTGCAGGTGGTTTTCGTTTCGTGCCACAATCTACTTGAATGTCCCATTCCCCCGAGTGTTTTGAGGGATATTGCTCGTTTTGCTTTGCATTGTGTACATATTTCATTGGTGGTAGAATTCCCGCCCGCGGCCGCCATGGATCGTAAAGGAACCAACACCGCCCATAGCCGATTGACCCGCTCCGCGACATTGCGTGCCTCTCCACGTGCCAATGGATTCTTGACTCGCGGTTATCCTAAAATCATGATTTAAAATCTATGCTTTTGAGGTGTGGCACACCTTGCACTCAAGGCAATGGGAGGGTAGAATTGCCCTGCACCGCAAGTGGTTTTGAAGAAGGAAAGCACGTTTGAGGTCTGGCGCTTTCAAGCTACGCCTTCTCTCTGGTGTCAATTGAAGCCTCTTCAAGAACGGTGTTCACCTTGTCAACAAGTGAACACGTTCTTGAAGAGGTTCCAATTGACACCCGAAGAGAAGGCGTGCTTGAAAGGAGACATCAACGCTGATTTCTTCACAACACTTGCCAAGGTGCAGGGCCCGTAATGCTAGTGCTTGGTTGGGTAGGTTGGGCAAGTTGGGCATGCTACGCAGCGCCGCAATACGCGCCTCGCTCCCGCTCCACGCTCCACGGGATTGAATATGACCGGGCATTGAATATGATCAAGTACTCTCTCCGAAATCGAAACACTAGCGAGCCGTAAGGATGTGTTCTCTCGTTGGACGCCGAAAGTCGTTGCGTCGGAGAAATAAAATAAAAACATGAGTCCTTTGACGTTTTTGTGGTGAGATGTATCTTGTGTAGTCTCACTATGTGCTTCAACCTACACGACCCGTAGACGTCAAGAATCCGCCGGCCCCCCGTGCAAGCGACTGGTGAACCCGAAACCAATTAGCAACCGGGTGGGCCCCTTCTAGGGTTCACCAAGGACGCGCTTGTTTGGCACCTGAACACATTGAACGTGCACACATGCGTTGCACGTCTCTGAATAGCAATTGACACAGCCATTGCCATCGTGTGCCGCAGGTCCACAATATCCACAAGAACTGTAAAGAACTACTGAACGTCAACCATCAACAAGCGGGCATTGAGATAATGGAGGAGATGTACATGTATCAATTGTCGGGATATGAGAGGTATGTGCAGAACCAGGTTCATGTGAGTGGTGCAGCCAGGGCTTTCTTAGTGTTCGGTCGGGAGTGCCCACCAGCCGCAGTTTGGGCTCGTCCATGATTGGGATAGACCGCTGGAGGAGGATGGGGGGGGGGGGGGGGGGCTCTGGTATGGCCAGAAACTTCATCCGTTCGCTGCAATGGATGGAACAGCCGAGCTTCGTCCTGGTTTTTTGGAACCCATTACGTGCCACCCGACGAGTGATTAAGGGTTCTCAGAGCATTCATACTAACGTGTGATGGTCCGGCTTCCCTCTACGACCTTGCACGCGATCTAGCTCAATGTGTACGATTTGTTTGATCTTGTACACACACCACAACACAACATGAAAACACAGCGCGCCGCTGGCTCGCAACACTTGGTGATCTGGAACCCCTTGGCCAGTTGCAACATCGGTGGTGGTGAGCACCCTCAAAACTTCGCCGTCATGGCACCGACTGAATGTGAAGTCTGCCGGCGCCAAAATGGGAGGGACGCTATGGGGCAGGAGCAGAGGGACAATTGTCCCACTCTCACCTACCATAACTATATTTGCCCACCGTCCGTGGAAAAGCAATGTAGAACACTGCCTCCTGAAAACCCAGACCAGTCGGTGCCCAGAAGTACCAACCGGCACATTTACTCAGCGTCTATGGCGATGGCATTCCATGACGTAGCGGTTTGGTGGTACGTGCGGTGCACGCGAGTTTGCCGAAACGGAGCTCCACAGCCCAAACGTTTGCTTTGCCCTCCTTGCCTCAATCAACCATTTGGAACAATATTTTGGGTGTCGGGGAGCAGTTGCATTTGGTTGGAAATGGTGATTGGAAGACTCAGATGGGTCCCCCTGAAACCCCCCGTTCAGGGCAGATTCAGTCAAGGAAGGCCTGGCTTTTCAATCCCCGAAATAGGGAAGGAGTCCAGAAAGGGGCTAGAAGGGCCTCTTTTAACCCACCGTGGCCCGCACAGCAATCAATGTGCAGTGGATTTCTGTCGTGACAGTTCGGTGCAGCGTCCCAAATAAGTTGGGGTAGTCGAAGGACCAAACAGGAGCTGGGGATGCAAGTCCATGGATGCTGTTTGTGCTTGTTCCTGCCTGACTGAACCACCAAACCGTTGGGCATTTCTGTGGTTTGCAGATTATTCAAGTACACCCATAAAATGTGTCTGGATTTGATGCTGGCAGACAGTCCAGAGATCACTCCCAATTTTATCACTGCTCTCGATGCATTGAAAGAGCGCCCGGTATCTGTTCCCGCTTCCATTATGTTGCCTCGTCTTGTCAGGAAACCTACAGTATGGCTCTCAACAGTTTGTGAAAATGCATCCAGTATAATCGGGCTCACGGCATGCCATGATTCTCTGCAGCATTCTTTGCAGTAATGCAATAAAACCCAGCATAAGGTCTCGACCCCATGCAACCCGTTTTGAGCCTCTCAGTTAGCAATGATTGGACAGCCCAAGGTCGGTCTGCTGCACAAAACCACTGATAGCAGGCACAGGCCCAAGGCTCAGGAATGCCTATTTTGCTGCGGCATGCAATTTGGGTAATTAACCCAGAATAGAGGATATACAGTAGTGCATATATACAGGCCCTTTTTGTGCAAAGTGCACCATGTACCATTTTTTGTTTTCTACACTCTCCCTTTTGGGCCTTGAGGGTTTTGTTGCTGTGTTTATTTCCTTGACAATATGCACGAAGGCTACGTACCCTTAGTCTGCGGCACTTGCGGCGCGACGGAGGCATTCCCATGGCAGGGGCGAGGAGGGCAGAGGTTTCCCCAAAGTAACTGCAGTAGCCAGATGCACTGCGGTGAAGGGGCTAGCTCTGGACAAGTGTTTGACCAAATGATTGTCTGCCCGAACCCTCAACAACCCTTAGCCACTCTCCAACACTGTAGAATGCAGGAGCAGAGCCTGAAGGTTGCTCAGATCATGTCACTGGGGTGGAGGGCAGTCGTTGGTTCCAGAGGATTGTTTGATCGCAGAACAAAACTCTTATTTGAACACTGACCATGTTGAGGAACCATCGCGATGCTTCGTTGATTGGAAGCTCGCATACGGTAGCAATGGCAAGAACACATCCATTATTCGAAGATATTTTTGCGGGGCGATACGCGAGCTCCCTTGTCAGCTTTGTGTTTTGTGAGATCAAACGAATAGAGCTAAGGGAGTGTTCAACATGACTTGACCTTCGACGCGCAATCGGTGATCTTGGAGCTTCTATGTGTTTTGTAGGTTTATTGCCAAAATCTCCAGTAACAACACATGTCGCAAATGAGCATCGCATAGAAGGTTTTTATGGTTTCCTCATCCGCCCCCCATTTTGCAAATTTTCCGACACTTCATGGCACCCATTGGTCGGAATGCTTGTTGGTGCGGCCCCAAATTTTGCATGGGATGATTCCTACGGTCTTTCAGATTTTTTCTTGGTATGCCGGCGGGGGGGGGGGGGGGGGCTGGTTGTTGCTGCAGTCCAGGGGCAGTGTTGGGGCAGTGCTGCAGTGTCGGGATACAGTGCTGCAGCATTTCAAAGGCATGCAGCATTCAAGAGGCAGCGGCACCACTGCTTGAAGGCAGTGCCGCTGCCATCTGAAGGCATTGCTACCACCAACTGAAGGCAGTGCTGCCTCATTGGGAAGGCAGTGTCACTGTCCAACAACAGTGCTGCTGCCGTCCACAAGCAGTGCTGCTTAATTCTGAAGGCAGTGTTGCTGCAGTCCAAGGGCAGTGCTGTAGTGTCGGGATGGAGTGCTGCAGCATTTCAAAGGCAGTGGCACCACTGCTTGAAGGCAGCGTTGCCACATTGTGAAGGCACTGCTGCTGCCATCTGAAGGCATTGCTACCACCAACTGAAGGCAGTGCTGCCTCATTGGGAAGGCAGTGTCACTGTCCAACAACAGTGCTGGTGCCGTCCACAAGCAGTGCTGCTTAATTCTGAAGGCAGTGTTGCTGCAGTCCAAGGGCAGTGCTGCAGTGTCGGGATGCAGTGCTGCAGCATTTCAAAGGCAGTGGCACCACTGCTTGAAAACAGCGCTGCCACATTGTGAAGGCATTGGCACCGCCGTCGATGTCTGCATTCAATGCAGCAGACCTGAAGCCTAAGTGTATGTTGCCTGGGTATGTTAGTTCCCTTCACTAGTGGGCCTAGGGGCTACCATCTGAGGTAGCCGGGGGAGAGAGGGGTGTGGCCCGATCGGGCGCACCGTTGAACCGAATCCCCTGGTGAGTGACCGATGCAAGCCCCTAGGTCCTCAGAGCTTACGGACAAAGTCCCCAGCCACAAAGGGGCGCAGATCACACGGGATGTTGGTGCAAAAGTCCCCAGCCACAAAGAGGCGCAGATCACACGGATGTTGGTGCAAAAGTCCCCAGCCACAAAGGGGCGCAGATCCCACGGATATGATTTGGTCCACGCATTGATCACTGTTTCTTTCTCATGGGTGGGTAGACATGGGCAACAACAATTGATTTGTTTCCTGGGAGTGGTTTTTATTCACGTAGGGCGTATGTTATGATGGTAGAGCAATATTTGGGATCCATGCAAGGAGTTTGGTGAGCACACATGGGCCACAACAATCAATCTGCTTCCCGGGTAGTACATGTTTGAATTCAAGTAGGGTGTGTTTTATGATGGTAGAGTATCCATGAGGATTGCCTTGTTGGGCATGTTTGGTGAGTGGTGTTTGGGTACCGATGTGCTGAATTTTGTGATGGTAGAGCATCCGATTGCATATCCAAACAACCAAGTTTCTTTCTCATGGGTGGGTAGACATGGGCCACAACAATCGATTTGTTTCCTTGGGATTGTGTTTTATTCACATCGGGCGTATTTTATGATGGTAGAGCAATATTTGGGATCCATGCAAGGAGTTTGGTGAGCACACATGGGCCACAACAATCCATTTGCTTCCCGGGTAGTATATGTTTGGATTCAAGTAGGGTGTGTTTTATGATGGTAGAGCATCTATGAGGATTGCCTTGTTGGGCATGTTTGGTGAATGGTGTTTGGGTACCGATGTGCTGAATTTTGTGATGGTAGAGCATCCGGTTGCATATCCAAGCAACCAAGTTTCTTTCTCATGGGTGGGTAGACATGGGCCACAACACTCGATTTGTTTCCTTGGGATTGTGTTTTATTCACATCGGGCGTATTTTATGATGGTAGAACAATATTTGGGATCCATGCAAGGAGTTTGGTGAGCACACATGGGCCACAACAATCAATTTGCTTCCCGGGTAGTATATGTTTGGATTCAAGTAGGGTGTGTTTTATGATGGTAGAGTATCCATGAGGATTGCCTTGTTGGGCATGTTTGGTGAATGGTGTTTGGGTACCGATGTGCTGAATTTTGTGATGGTGGAGCATCCGGTTGCATATCCAAGCAACCAGGTTTCTTTCTCATGGGTGGGTAGACGTGGGCCACAACAATCGATTTGCTTCCTTGGGATTGTGTTTTATTCACATCGGGCGTATTTTATGATGGTAGAGCAATATGTGGGATCCATGCAAGGAGTTTGGTGAGCACACATGGGCCACAACAATCCATTTGCTTCCCGGGTAGTATATGTTTGGATTCAAGTAGGGTGTATTTTATGATGGTAGAGCATCCATGAGGATTGCCTTGGTCGGCATGTTTCGTGAATGGTTTTTGGGTACCGATGTGCTGAATTTTGTGATGGTGGAGCATCCGGTTGCATATCCAAGCAACCAAGTTTGTTTCTCATGGCTGGGTAGACATGGGCCACAACAATCGATTTGCTTCCTTGGGATTGTGCTTTATTCACATCGGGCGTATTTTATGATGGTAGAGCAATATTTGGGATCCATGCAAGGAGTTTGGTGAGCACACATGGGCCACAACAATCCATTTGCTTCCCGGGTAGTATATGTTTGGATTCAAGTAGGGTGTGTTTTATGATGGTAGAGCATCTATGAGGATTGCCTTGTTGGGCATGTTTGGTGAATGGTGTTTGGGTACCGATGTGCTGAATTTTGTGATGGTAGAGCATCCGGTTGCATATCCAAGCAACCAAGTTTCTTTCTCATGGGTGGGTAGACATGGGCCACAACACTCGATTTGTTTCCTTGGGATTGTGTTTTATTCACGTAGGGCGTATGTTATGATGGTAGAGCAATATTTGGGATCCATGCAAGGAGTTTGGTGAGCACACATGGGCCACAACAATCAATTTGCTTCCCGGGTAGTACATGTTTGAATTCAAGTAGGGTGTGTTTTATGATGGTAGAGTATCCATGAGGATTGCCTTGTTGGGCATGTTTGGTGAATGGTGTTTGGGTACCGATGTGCTGAATTTTGTGATGGTAGAGCATCCGGTTGCATATCCAAGCAACCAAGTTTCTTTCTCATGGGTGGGTAGACATGGGCCACAACACTCGATTTGTTTCCTTGGGATTGTGTTTTATTCACATCGGGCGTATTTTATGATGGTAGAGCAATATGTGGGATCCATGCAAGGAGTTTGGTGAGCACACATGGGCCACAACAATCCATTTGCTTCCCGGGTAGTATATGTTTGGATTCAAGTAGGGTGTGTTTTATGATGGTAGAGCATCTATGAGGATTGCCTTGTTCGGCATGTTTCGTGAATGGTGTTTGGGTACCGATGTGCTGAATTTTGTGATGGTGGAGCATCCGGTTGCATATCCAAGCAACCAAGTTTCTTTCTCATGGGTGGGTAGACATGGGCCGCAACACTCGATTTGTTTCCTTGGGATTGTGTTTTATTCACATCGGGCGTATTTTATGATGGTAGAGCAATATGTGGGATCCATGCAAGGAGTTTGGTGAGCACACATGGGCCACAACAATCCATTTGCTTCCCGGGTAGTATATGTTTGGATTCAAGTAGGGTGTATTTTATGATGGTAGAGCATCCATGAGGATTGCCTTGGTCGGCATGTTTCGTGAATGGTTTTTGGGTACCGATGTGCTGAATTTTGTGATGGTGGAGCATCCGGTGGCATATCCAAGCAACCAAGTTTCTTTCTCATGGGTGGGTAGACATGGGCCACAACAATCGATTTGTTTCCTTGGGATTGTGCTTTATTCACATCGGGCGTATTTTATGATGGTAGAGCAATATTTGGGATCCATGCAAGGAGTTTGGTGAGCACACATGGGCCACAACAATCAATTTGCTTCCCGGGTAGTATATGTTTGGATTCAAGTAGGGTGTGTTTTATGATTGATCCGTTGACATGCACATATGTCTTTAGAGGTTACCATGAAAGGCCTTTTGACCGTTCAAAATGATTTGCATTTTATTGCATTGTGTGTGCACGTGCAGTCCACGCTGCGGATGCTAAAACAGTGTTTGAACGATGTGCTTCATACTTGGAAAGTTTCAACTGAACGATGGAATTTCTGCAAAATCAAGCCACCAGCAACCGCACCCAATACATATTTTACAAGATTCATGGCGTCGTGCGGAAACGGATGGGCTGTCATTGCGCAACCGCACCCAATGCGTTTCAAAGACGTTTGTGCAGCTTGCAGCATTGTGCGTGTCTCATAGAGGGAAACCGCCACCATAGGTCGCAAGAATTTGTTTGCCTGTAGTCCAGGATACTTTGAGAGCTTGTTGCTAGACCCAGAACGCAAAAAACGAATAAGCTTGACGTATCCTGATACTATAAATAGTGTCGCTGTGATGCAAATGTGCGTTGAGCAACAGAAGAAAGGGACGTACGAAAGAGGAATTTAGGGATGTTGGAATCCATGTTGCATTTTCCCGCACCTTCTGTTCTTTAGTACTTTAGTAATATGGCGGGTGATCACGATGATGTTGTGCTGAAGCAGGTTTGGGCTCGTGATGAAGGGTGGCCTTCGTGGCCGGCTGTGATTCTGGCCGGCTGTGATTCTGAAGAATGGTGTGGAAGACGTTACTGATAGAAAAACCCAAAAGGTACTACTCAAATGTCGAAAAGAAAGATTAAGAAAGAATCCGAATTCAATCTACAAGGCTCAGGATGGTGTGGTGTTATTGTTTTATTGCACCCTTGAGCACACGTGGGGACATCACTGCCAGACTCAACCCTTTGATTTGAGCCTCGACGACCAATTTCGGAAGATACTGTGCAAAAAGAAAGACTTCAAGCCGTATAGAGAAGAGTGGGAGGAGGCCTTGCAGATGGTTTCCCCTTTTTCCTGGGTGTGCCGTATGGTTGGCTGCATGCTGGTTGTTGGAGCTGGATCCAAATAAGCTTTCACGTGCAAGTGCTCTCACGGTGGTTGCGCGATTTTACTATCGTGCGTGGTGGATATGAAGTCCCGCATCCGCACAGGGTGCAGTGCTTGCGTTCATGACGGCTGGCAACCAACAAATTGGCCGCGGGAAATTGAGACCGAAGTCTCCTGCATTTGTCCCACTGCCCAATCCCTCCACCCCTCTTTGTGGCATAAACACGGCGACCCTCCTGAAACGGTCCTTACTCACAGGAAGCCAAGGAGAAGGTGGAGGACGAGCAGAAAGACGATATACCGTGCGCAGTTTGCGACCAGGACAATAACCACGAAATGATGCTTCTGTGCGACGACTGCTCTGTGCGACGACTGCGATGCTCATTACCACTGCCGCTGCTTGGACCCACCCCTGGACGCGGTCCCGCCCGGCAGCTGGTCCTGCCCTGATTGCAAGCCAATCACAAAAAGCAAGCGGGTATGTCCCTTGCTCTCAGTTGTTGTTGTTTTTTTATGCATGGCTGCCCTGCTGCCCAAGACAGTGCGAAATCACAGTTGTAACTTGCTCTCAGTTGTGGGTTGTGAGAAACAAAGGGGAAAACTGAATATCCGGGGAGCAATGAGCACACGTGTCCATCCTGTTTCAACGATAGGGGTCAGCCCCACAAATTATGAGGTTCCAGGTTTCTGAGATGAGCTTCTGTGGGTATGATATGCCACTCTGTTGCACTCCTCTAGCACACAGCAACTGTATGTTGCATGACATAACACGCGACAGCCTGGAGGTCAAGCCAAAGGTCAAGTAGGAGGATGAGAAGGCAGAGCAAACGAAAGTGCGGAAAGAAGATGCTGAGTCGAAGGATGCTTCTGCAGTGAGCAGTGAGCCGCAGCAGAAAGGTTTGAACGTGGGTCGCATAGGCAAGCCAATGGACCTCCCATTGCGTACTCTCATTGATAGAGTCGGAAATTGCATTTGCATTTGCATGTCCCGCTTATTTATTCCTATTCCATATGCCACTCTGTTGCACTCCTCTAGCACGCAGCAACTGTATCTTGCATGACATAACATGCGACAGCCTGGAGGTCAAGCCAAAGGTCAAGTAGGAGGATGAGAAGGCAGAGCAAACGAAAGTGCGGAAAGAAGATGCTGAGCTGAAGGATGCTTCTGCAGTGAGCAGTGAGCCGCAGCAGAAAGGTTTGAACGTGGGTCGCACAGGCAAGCCAATGGACCTCCCATTGCGTACTCTCATTGATAGAGTTGGAAATTGCATTTGCATTTGCATGTCCCGCTTATTTATTCCTATTCCAAACCCTGCTCCGTAATGGTGCATCCTTCTGCATCGACACAACCCAATGCGCTGACTTTTTCAGAGATGATGAGCAGTTCAAGCACAACAGTCATGGCATCCATCCGGCCAGCTGCTGCTGGGCCACCCCCAATCTCTGCAGTGCCGGGGAAGCCGAGCAAGAAGCAACAACAAAGGCCATATGCTCCTATACTTGCTGCTGCTGCTGCAAGTGTTGGGCAGAAACGGCCCAGAGAGCAGGTATTCTCACAGTTGAGTTCAGGCAGGGACAGAGGGAATGTGAAGATAATTCCTGGACAAGAGCCGTCTCACAGTTGAGTTGAGGCAGGGACAGAGGGAATGTGAAGATAATTCCTGGGCAAGAGCCGTCCAACGGGCCCATTGTGCAGTGAGTCCTTGGTAGAGAAGTCACCTAGAGAGATTATTTGGCAAGAAAAAGAATGATGTTTATGATGTTTGGTTTATGTCACTTAGAAAACGAGGTATTGCCGTTGTCATTTTTACGGGGAGGCAGATTCCGGGTTCCACATTGCATCTGCAGCGTTTTACATCTCCTCCATCTCCCGGAAGGTCGAAATTAAGGCGCAATTGGATTTTGTGGATATCCTCTGGTATTGGCAGCCTTACTGAGTGGTGGATTGGAATTTGGACTGATAGGGTCCACGGTGTGGGGATCTGGACTGACAGGGTCCACAGTGTGGGGATCTATCTGGGGGGGCACTTTCCTTATTGACACACCCCAGCCCACTCCACCTGCACAAGTTTTTCACGCACACCAACAGAGCCCCACACACATTACATGGTGCCGCGTTGCTATGATTTGGTCAAGAATGGTCAAAAAAATTTGGAATGCACAAAAGTATCTGTCTGAATTGTTCATTAGCTTGTCTTCGTTCTCGTGCAGTTGAATGTGCAGTCAAGAGGGAGGTGGTTTGACGTCAACATCACGTTCAACACTGTGACAGTTCAGAATGAGGTGTGCAATGTATTTGTATGCATGAAAGCATGCGGATGTGTACTGTGTCCAATGAACGTGACAGATGCCATGTAGTAAATGTCCAGGAGCTGCAGTGCGTGTCTGCCATGTAATTGTGCGTTTCTTTTTTTGTCTTCAGCACTGTGAGCATGTCTGCTTGTTCTATATTTCTCTGCGTGTTTTTGCCCAGGGGCAGGTATTTTGTGCATCTGCGGCTGCTGGGTTCTATCAACTTAGGATCGCGTCGAAGGCTTTGTGCTGCGGCTCTGTCTGTCAAAAATCTGATTTTCGTGGTGAAAGGCCAGGGGGAGGTTCATCCGTGTATCCATGGCGTTTTGATCGAAGCAAAATGTTTGACGCTTTCATGCAGGAATTCAGGAGAGTACAGTCACAGCGATGGCTCAACGACAATCTTTTGGATTTCTATTTCCAAGTCCTCCAGCTGCGTGCTCACACCCGCCATCGAGTGTTTCTGTTTGCTACTACGGCGATGCAGAGTCTGGTTTTGGAAAAACCGAGCCAATGGGCGAAGGCGGCAATCCGATGGTTTCGGGTGTGATGCAAGTCCATTCTAATCCATGTCTGGGCCCACTTACCCCATGCATCCCTGTTGAGGGAGGCAACCACACGCCCTCCTTGTTGTGCTGCTTGTGGAATGTATCACTGCTGTTTCACATCCATCGCATTTGCATGTGCCGGGACAGTAATCTGCCAGCAAAATCAACATTAAGTGTTTATTGGGGTGGGATGTGGGTCCCTACTCAAACTGTGTGGATCCCAGCAAACCAGACCCCCATCCAACAACATCATTCCTCAGTGATAATGACTAGTCTTGGGCCTTGCAGGGAAAAGGTGGAATCCTGGTGGGGTCAATACCAAAAATTACTCAAAAAAATTAACCAAAAAATGGGCTCCGTTCACAAATTTTTGACTTTGGATAACTTTTGTTTTATGTGTATGTATTATTACCGAGAACGTAAGTTTGAGGTTCCACCCCGAGAAATGATGTGAACGGGTTGATGCTTTTACATATAAAGAGATAATAGACAGGGCGGCTGATGCAGATAAGTTCATCAGATGTATGTGTGCATGGATGTTCTGGGTGCGGTTTGAGGAGGATGGCTGCTGCTGTGGGCTGATGAAATGTTCCTGTAACTGGAAAAGCGATGGCTCAACGACAATATTTTGGATTTCTATTTCCAAGTCCTCCATCACTAAAGCAGGCAAGACACAAGAGCACATTAGAGACCCGTGAACTTCGCATCACGGCTTTTGTCGCACATGATCTCTCTCTCTCTCTCTCTCTCTCTCTCTCTCTCTCTCTCTCTCTCTCTCTCTGTGTCTCACTTTTTTCAATGGATTGACTACGGCGATCAACGGAAGTGTTCATGTCGTAGTTACTGGAAGAGCAACTGGGAGATGCATGACGGTACTGGGGACAATATAGTGGAAGCACTGGGGGATGCATGGCAGTATTGGGGACAGTGTGGTGGGAGTACTAGGGGACGTGTAGTCGTACTGGGGACAGTATCATGGGAGTACTTGGAGACGCATCGCGGTGCTTGGGTGTTCCTCAGACCCCTGGAACAACTCAGAGGGGGTACTGGGGCATTCCGTGGCCCCGCCCACAAACCAGAGGGACGGAGCCTGCGGGCCTGTATCATCTGACCTCAGCACACGACACTGGTGGTGTGGCGGTGCGTGCGGTGGCAGTCGAGAGCGAGGGGAAGGTACCTGCGGTTGTGGGCCTTTGCGGTGGTGTCGAAGTATGGACCCACGGCGGTGAGCATAGGCAGTGCGGACAGCAACTGTCTATATATATGCAGTGTAGGCTACTTGGTGGCGACCAACGCGCAAAGCTTTATTGGGACACATGCTTGAGCGGTCCGTGAATTGTTGTAGTGCACTAAAGCTGTATGAGAGGTCCAGGGGGTGGGGCACAAACCAATGCTATAAGTAGGCATGCCACGTTGTCAGTGGATGCCGATCCTGCGGCCTCGTCACTATGTGGGCCAAATGAGGTGAACCTGTTTACCACGGCCCGTGGCGAACCTGTGGTGGGTTACCCTGCAAAGGGTGCATAACCAAGCTACGGCACCCACCAGCCCGAATCCCAGCCAGCGATATTCACGGGTTGTGCCTCTCGTGCTGCGGGGTGGCCGGCATCCCCCCTGTGAACCCTCACGGTATATTATAAGTAGGTATGTACAGATACCACGGGTCGGCCCAGGTCACGACCTTGAACGGAGGGTACCGGTCCTGTAAATATTGGGGCACAGCGGGGAATACACCGCGGGTGCAGCTCTTAGCTACTGGTGATCATGGATTATTATCGTGTGCTTATATACACTATGGAAACTCCATACGGGGGGAGCCCGGGGTGGGCGCTGAGTACTGGTGGGATGCACAATGCGGACAACGGGGCAGTGCAAGCTAAGGCCCAGCCTAAGCTAGAGCCCCCGAGATTCCCTAGCACTACGTCAAGGGACTTTTGTACGTGCAATGCCGGTTGCAGGGTGCACATGGTCCCAAGGGATGGACAGCCAACGGGTATGAGTTGTGAACGCCGAGACAGGGCCGGTTCTTGACTCACCGCATGCGGGCTGTTCTGTTACTTACTTGCTGCCTTGCACCCATCGGACGCACTCTTGCTTTCTGCTTGTTGCTGTGCCGCTGCATTGCCCTGCCTTGCCCCTTTACCCCCGGCGAACCAATGGGTCTGCGCTCATCGACATTGCTAATGCTCATGCACAGCAGCTGCCACGGCCCCCAAAGCCTGGTTGGCTGGTATCCCCGGTCTTCTACGATGTCCATCATGCTATGGGCCACGTCAGGCAGCCCACAGGCCCCTGAAGTTGTACCACGGGTACTACTCTTTCACGCCATGATAAGTGGTTACGACTATGGCTATGACTATGACTATGTTTTTTTTTTATGTATGCGTTGTTATTGTTGCACGTTCTTTTCTAGCGCCATTTGTTTATCATGCCATTTCGGACAATTTCGTTGATGTGCCGCTGCATTGCCCTGCCTTGCCCCTTTACCCCCGGCGAACCAACGGGTCAGCGCTCGTGGACATTGCTAATGCTCATGCACAGCAGCTGCCACGGCCCCCAAAACCTGGTCGGCTGGTATCCCCGGTCTTCTACGTCGTCCATCATGCTATGGGCCACCTCAGGCAGCCCACAGGCCCGTGAAGTTGTACCACGGGTACTACTCTTTCACGCTATGATAAGTGGTTACGACTATGGCTATGACTATGACTATGTTTTTTTTTTATGTATGCGTTGTTATTGTTGCACGTTATTTTCTATGGCCATTTGTTTACCATGCCATTTCGGACAATTTTGTTGAATGTGTTGTCTTTTCTGTGTGCCCTTTTGCTTGCCTTCTCCAACATAATAATGCATAGGGCCTTCCTACATGGTGGCCTTTCAGTATGTGGGCTCGTTCCTACCTTTTTGGTTCATTATTTCTTCTCCACTTCCTTTTCCTTTCCTTTGGCCTTTTCTTTGGTTAATTCTCCCATCCTTTGTGTGTTGCATATCCACGACAATAGGTAGGTTTGCTCACTGTTGAACAAACCTATTCAAGGGGATGGTGTGGTATTCTTCCTCAATGGCGGCTTTTTGGTCCCGGTAGTTGTGCAAGCACTAAACAGCTAAACTCAACATCCACTATTTGACATGTGGTTTGGTAGGCTTGGGCTGGGGGTTGCACGGCATTCAAAGCCTCCATGCTGTATTGTTGAGACAATGCAATTTAACTTTTTTTCGAATCACACAATCCGGTCAGGGATGTGGTGGTGTGAAAGGTTGCAGTGTTGGTGTCAAAAGCATTGATGTCATTAGCTTTTTGGTGCATAGTACTTTAACTCATGCCATGTATGTGCACCAGTAATCTCAAACCCCAAGAATGGGAGAATAGATACAAGGAACCCTAGAAATTTCACCCACATGTTCATTTTGCGTTGTCCGTGAGTCATGTTTCACTTTGTTGTTTGCATTGATTATGGTGGGTCACAATCGGATGAGTAAGAAAAATGGGGCAAGCATGGTGTGCTAATCATGCATTCACTCTAAATGTGCCCAGAAAAGTGACGGGGGCCTAGATCCATTGGTATTCACGTTTATGGGGTGGCTACCCGGGAAAGGTCATACATTCGCATGTCCATAGGTCACAAATCAATGTAGTGTAAGCAGCAACAAAGAACTCACAAATCCACAGATTCACAAAGTCACAAGAGCAAAGGGAAGTCTAGGTTGTGTCCGAGGGTCAGAAAGAAATGAGAATGTCAAACACCAGTCCATGGGGTCCTCTAGTTTGATCAGGAAACGCTTTTCATGCACCATAATATGTTTACATTCCATGTATGGGCTTTGCCGGTTTTTGGCATGCGTGCTGACCAACCCACTGGTTGTGAAATTACAGTTACCACAATTGGTAATGTCAAGCACCAGTCCATGGGGTCCTCTAGTTTGATCGGGAAACGCTTTTCTTGCACCATAATATGTTTACATTCCATGTATGGGCTTTGCCGATTTTTGGCATGCGTGTTGACCAACCCATTGGTTGTGAAATTGCAGTTACCACAATTGGTAAAATGCCGCGAAATGCAACACACCAGCTCCGGGTAACCTAGTGTCAACTCAGAGGAATCTCCGGAAATTGGCAACACCACTGAGAGCACATGATGTCCATTGATCCTCAAATGGACCATACACTTAGAGCAGTGTTCATGATGCCACAGTCTTCCTAAAGAAAAAGCAAAAGGAAAGCAACCCCGAAAATGTGTGCGATCTAGCCCCACGTCGTTGGATTGGGAAGATGGACCTAGGATCTAAAGTACACAAGTGCACATCAACATTGATGGTTTTTCGCAGGAATTTGTTCGGGTCAGTGATAGGTGTTTGCTGAACATGGGTTTGACCTCCCTTTAAAGGAGTGTATCAGAGGTATGAGGCCTTTTTTTTTTGGGTTTTGGAGCTGGTGTGGAAACACCAAGTCCAAGTTCTTTTTTGGGTTGGGGAGCTGGTGTGGATACACCAAATCCAAGAACAGGTATTGGGTGCAATGTGATATTAATTGATTAATAGCTGCATCATGACCTCGGTATACCGCTGCTACACTGTGTAACATGGTTGTCAGTTTAGGGTTGTCATCAGCAACACGTGACAAGGCACGTCCTCAGCCACACTTGGAGTGCATACGCTTGCTTTCACATTGCGTCCCTCTCAAGGCGAAAGGCAAAAGCAATGGTACACATCCACAAGGCGAAATGCAAAGGCAGTGGTACACATCCATATGCTAAGCTTTGTTTGTGCTGTTGCTTGCTAATGTCCTCGCAGTCCCCTCAGCCCGCCATGCAAGCAATCCAAAAGGGGGTATAGCTGTCACTTGGTGACATGCTTGTGTGCACTCAAGGTCATGGTACAGCATTCCCAAGAGTAGAGCTGCCCGGTCATAGACCCAAGCACAACCACTGCAAACGCCTGCAATTGGTGCCGCATTGCGTCAAACCATGCTGGTTGTTGTGTGTTTTGCAGTGTTGTTCGCCGCTTCGACAGGTCAACAATAGGAAGAGAACTAGCAGTGGAATGTGGGTCCCTCGTGGTGTGGTTGGTCCGAGTGTATCGAAAATCGCTGGTTTCCCCAATTTGAACCCTTCGCCGAACAACCTAAACAGATCGGTTTTTGGAAATTCCAAATGCTACATGGATCATTTTTCGATGCTATTCACAAATTTGCAATCCGATTGCAATTTCATGAAAATTCAAGTTTGGCGATTCTTTTTTAGGATATAAGATCCTGCAAAAATTTCCAAAAAGGCCTCCGTGAACTCCGTCGGCCCCGGGTTGTCATCAACTGATGTGGCGTCCATTGGTCCCCGACATCATTCTTTACCTCCATTGCTGCAGAAAACTTCACAACGTTTGCTATTGCTCTGCCTTTGGTATCTTTTGTGTTAGGTTGTTGTTGTCAAAGCTGATGCTTGGGCGGAGTAAAGACATTCAATTTCATAGCATCGTGGATGCCAAACTACATTGGTCTTCACAAAAATGCCATTGCCAAGAGACCTATGAAGTACGAATCTGTTCGTCCCAAGGCAATTATGGGTGTCTCATGCGACAATGCCCAAGACCCGACAAGAAGTGTTTTGGGGCATTCAAGATTGTGTATCGCACCTGCATCAACCAAGGGGACAAAAAACCACGTTGCTTTTGCGGTGACATACCATCACTAAACGAAACACGAAGTGGTGCGAATGCCGGGCGCACATATTATGAATGCAATGATTGTGATTTCTTTTTGTGGGAATCTCCAAACCAAAAATCCACATCAGCAACCCGTTTGCCACGCAAAGCCTCTGATGTTGAAATTCAGCCGACACACAGTGTGCACACTCCAGCTCCGAAGCGAGCCCGTGTCCACGAGATTGCAAAAGCACCATATGTGTACGTGAAAGAAGAGCCGTTGCAAACGATTGATGTATCAAATGCATTTTTCCGGTTGCGCACAACTTCCATTGATGGAGGACCCAATGAAAAAGAAGCAACGGATCTTGTTGATCAATTGCAACTCGAGTTGCTTGATATATTTGATCCACAAGAGCGTGTTCAATGTGCTAGTAAATTCATCCGACGCATGCAAGAGAATCACAAGTGGCCTGATGCAGTATTCGATCTGCTTAGTATGGATTACTCGGATTTGTTGCTAAAATTGAAGGAGGTTAGTGCAACGGGGCACATTCACAGGTTCGAAATACACACATTGCCCATGCCAAGTTTTTGTATCCCAACTGTTACTATCTTACAAGATGTGGCAGCTATCATACCAAAAACACATGATTGTTTGAATATGGACTGTAGCGGAGATTTGTGTATTTTTACCCTCAAATTGCAAAGTCCATTGCATGCGTTAGAAATATGTTCTGATTGTGCTGACCTTACCATGCAACCGCCAGCCGAACCCATTGTCATGGGATCACGTGTAACAGTGCACGACCTAGCTCAAATATTTGGTGATGCTCGAGTGTCCATGGCATATCATGAGGATACCACACTCGTGTTCTTTCATGATTCAATTGGATTTGCTAAGTTCCTTAAACATTGTAGCATCAATGACTAAGGAATAGTTGGTTGTGTGATATTCAATGTGCATTCAATTGGCGATCTTCATTGAAGATACTACTATGTTCCACCTTCTATAGTTCCGTAACCCTAGTCAAGCCTAAATATTGGGACCAAGCTGGTGGAGAAGGGAACGTCAATTGTGAATCATGAGGGACACCAATGAGTCACACATTGAAGGCCGTTGACAGAGTGGAATTAGCTTGCAAGTGAACCCCTTCACCACAAGGCCCACTTTCAAGGCTTTTGTTGGACTTCTGGGGGGCCAAAATGCCCCAAAATGGGCTGGTGCACCCCAAATGGTTCAGGATAATTTTTGGAAAAATGCATTTTTGACCCATTTTTGACCCATTTTTGGTCCCAAATTTTGGGATGGATGACCAAAATGGGCCACCACAAGCTCAAAGCAGTTCAAAAACACTTGTTTTAGCGTCGCACATGGTGTAGGATCATTTTTGAGAAAAGTCAGTTTTTTGCCCCTATTGGACCCTAATGACCCGTTTGGGCACCCACCTGTTTCGGTTTGAGCTTGCAGCTTGCCGTAGCCTACCGGGCCTAAGTACGGGGGTCTAGGTGTCCGTTTGGGCAATTCTGAGGGGTGGAAACCACAAAAAGTGGGGGATTGCGGGTGGATTAGGCGCTTTGAGCCATGTAGCCAAAGATATGGCCTCTTCTTGGTTTGAGGCGGTCGCCTGCTGTGAATGGTGAGGTACACCAATGAGTCACACATTGATGGCTCTTGACAAAGTGAAATCAGCTTGCAAGTGAACCCCATCACCACGAGCCCACTTTCAAGGCTTTTTGGACTTCTGAGGGGCCAAAATGCCCCCAAAAATGGTTTCAAAATGGGCTCATTTCACCCGTTGGTGCACCCCAAATCGAGTAAGAAAAAGTCACTGCCGTGTCTTTCTTGGAGGGCTTGATCCAGGCTAAGCCCCCCTTAAAACCCTTGGTTGATGCTGAGACAAACTGGAGTGTTTTTATCTCTCTTTTGTTGCCTAAAGTACACTTTCTCAAAGTAACTAGGGTTGTGACCCTAGCCCCCCCATGAAGTTCACCCCTACCACTCAACTGAGCGGAGGTACCTTCCTTCATGGGGGACATACCAAAATAAATCAGGCATTTCATGCTTGTTGGCCTTGGAGGTTAAGCCTAAGTGGTCTCCCACCCCAAGACCCCTATACTCAATTGTTTCTACCACTTATTGTGGTCCTACTTTGTAACTGTTTCTGAATTCAGTTGCTTGGCCAAGTCATATTCTATGTGGTCCTGACATCTATGCCCCTTAGTCCTAACCAGCACCATTTCACCCAAAAGAGTGCACATGAAGTGCCTATTGCAACCTCTGAGGCTAGAGTCAGACCAATTTTCATTTAAAACCTTTTGTATTATCCATTTGTGATTGAATCTATGTGCATAAACCTGCTTTGTCTATCTGCAGCCCTTCTGTGTTACACTGGATTCCAAAACCAATCATTGATTCGATCCACATTCAGTCCTTGCTCTACTTGCTGCTTTGGTTTGGGGTTATCAACTACAAAACCTGCAGGAATACATCAAAAGACCTAGGGCATAATTCAAGGACATCTTTCCGGTAGCAGAGACAGTCCCTTGTGACCTTTTGAACCGACCCTGAGAAGAAGTGCAGAACAAAAGCTCAACAACAAGTTCATCATGTCCACGCCAAGCGTCAGGACCTGGCCTATCCGAACTGTCCAAGTACAAATGGGCAGCATGGCCCACCCAATGAGTGAACCACCTCACCGAGCTCCACATCATCTCAGTGGCGCATCTGGGTCCCAAGGAGATCCAGAACGCAGAAGGGCGGAAGAGAATAAAGGCCTTACCACCGAGGCCTTAGCAGCACACGGTGGAGACAGCTTCAGTCACCTCCACAGACGTGTGGCTGCTTCAGTATCAAGATCCAATTGTCCAGCTTCATCCTCAACTGCCATTGAAGGACCTGAGGAGTATGAGAAGCTGAAGATGAAGATGGATGAGTACATCATGCATGAGGAGTACTATAAATCAATCCGTGGGGAAGATGGAGAGGAGCCATTGGCTGTACATGGATCCACACCACGTACAGATCTAGGGTCCTACGCACACTTTGGTCCTCCGTCCACTGCATCCCTGCCAAGACGACTAAGACCTGAGTATCCAACCCCAAGGGCTCCCGAAGTGGGCCCAACACGAGTCGAAGAACAAGCTCATCCAAGGCCAACCTACGGAGCCCTGGATCACACGGCCGAGCTGTTGGCCAAACTCCTGTCTGGATCAGAAGATCCAGATGTGACGGCCCTATCAGAGGCCATTAAGGCAAAGCTCGGTATTGCTGAACCCTTACCCAAGCCTGAGTTGCCCTCTCTGTCTCCAGGGCTGAGTACCCTGGCCGAAGATCTCAAGAGATCAAGGGTCTCAAGGCTGTTGCCTAAGGTCACCTGCCCCAGCCCCTTTCACCCCCGTGCCAGGACAGTGCCTATGGCTGATCTATAGGACGTGCCTGTCACAGAGAGTGAGAGAAGAGGACTGTCAGCCCTGGCCCCTCTTGCCGGCGTGTCGCCATCACGCCTAACTCCGGGGGGTGGGAAGACGGGCAGACCAATTGCCCAGGCGAACATCCAGCTGGAACTGCCGGAGTTCGACCCCAAAAATCTGCCTGAATGGGCAGAAGAATTTGCAGAGTTCCTTTTGTTGACTGGCCAATCCCATGTGGATGTGGCCACCAAATGTTCACTGCTAAAACGCTCATGCAAAAAGAAATTTTTGCAAAAATAGGTCAAACAGATTGTGAAAACCTGTTCTACCTGGGCAGAGGTACTCCTGAGGTTAGAGAAAACATTTCCAGTCTATGAGACTGACCTCAGCGTACGCACACAAATCGAGGAGCTACCTATGCTCCCGGAGTTTCCATCCGCTGCGCGAATTTCTGAGTATGTGTGCGACTTGGAGTACTTATTTTCGAGGATGAATGTGGGCTCCTACGGAGCCACTGAGCCCCACCTGTGGCTCATGAGTAAGATCCCCCAGCGTACGTGGGATGATTGCCGCTCCACCTCTGAGAGGAAGAGCAGGACCCACTCGTACGATACACTGGTGGATCTCTTGATTGAGCTAGCTCTTGAGAGAGAGGATGACTCCCACATGGAGAAATTCCTCAAGAAGCATTTGGGACGAGGTGGTACCCCTACCCCCGAACGTGGCGAAGGGAAGGGGCATAAAAATCCCACTAACACCAACCAGGGAGGTGGTAAAGGGAGGGGCAACCTACGTGCCATGAACGAGGTTCCAACTGATGCAGGCACACCCCCCCTGTTTTACTACCGACCTGTCAATGACAAGGGGGGACCTTGTCATGCCTCTGACTGCGATCTCCGCAGTGGCTGTATGCTGCAGATGAAACGTCAGCAGCACACCAAAGATGGGAAACAGGTGACCCATCAGGACCACTTCAGGTGTACCATCACCTGTGGTTACTGTGGCAAACGTCTTCACTACGAGGACGAATGCCACATCAAGAAACGCGAGAGTGACAAACTCAAGCGTCAGGAGGCGGAGCGCCAGAAGACCCAGACGCCCGCCAGAAATCCCCCGAATGGGGATAAAGGTAAAGGAGGTGGCAAGGGGGGTGGCAAAAATGGACCCCCTAACCTTCAGAGGCGCTCATCAGCGCCCGTTGCTACACCTACTCCTGCTGCTACACCCGCTCCTGCCGCAGGTGTCCCCCAGAAGCGCCCCCAAGGGGATAACGCTACCCCTGAGGGGAAAAATTCTAAGAAGAGGCGCTTGGCCTGGATGGCCAAGTCCCTCATGGCTGCAGGGGTGGATGTGAAATTCCCTAATGAGGAATAGGGGGGCGGCTCCGAAGAGGAGGACTTGGTTTTCTGGATCCTCGTGAAAATCGGGGATCTGGTTTTTCGAGCAGTGCTTGATACCGGTGCAACACTTTCCATAGTGGCCCGGCGCCTGCTTAAAACTTTCAGGAAAACTAAGACCGTGGCCATAAGAGTAGGGGATGGGTGCACCATCCATTCTTTGGGGGGGGTCGATGTGACCATATGTCTGGGCGACGAAACCGTGACCCAACACTGCAGAGTGTTGGACACTGACGCCTTTGACATCGTCATTGGCACCGACTTTCTAAGAAGGAACCCGAAGGTAAAAATGCTGTCCCTACAGCGTCCTTACTCTTTGCACTGCGACTTTGGCAGTGGGCTATTCTCCGTTCCTTTGGAGCTGTCAGGACGAAAAGAGTCTGGGCTGCGCTACGCAGCCAAGACGAACTATCGTACTGAAAACTACCAGCTGGCCCGTCATGTTCTCGAAAATGGACTGGCGGCCCTTCAGGTAAACCTGGATGAGATCCAGGTGGAATTGTTTGCGAGCCAACAACAGCACATCATGCAGTTGTACTGCTCGAAACAAATGAACAATGCTTTCCGTTTCTTCTGGAAAGCAATGGGCCTAGCGTATGCTAACCCTCCCTTCTCCCTGCTCGCGAAGGTTCTAACCAAGATCGCTTATGAGGGAGGAAGGGTTGTTATGTGCACCCCTGACTGGGGTTGCTCTGGTGAACATGCTTACTGGCGCCGTATGCTTGACCGAATGACCGTGGGAAGAGTGCAACTCCCCGACGGCCCCATCTATGTGCCTGAGGACTCAGACACAGCTATGCAGGCCCCTGAGTTGGCCAGTTTCCTGTCCATCATCGATGGATCTCTCAATCCTGTACCCCTGTGTGACCTGGACCAGGTGCTACTAAAAGAGGTCATGGCCGAAAATCGTGGCCTGACCCTTTATGATCTCAAAATTCGATCTCCTGAGCACCTATCTGCCACACTTACAGGGTGTGAGTCTCCTGATGACTATCTGGAACCTGCAGCTGTAAAAGAGGATGCTGACGACCAACTGTCTGAGATCGCCAGCACTATTCCCTCTGTTGATCCCTGCTGTGTTGACCTAAAACATAGTGCTTTCCTGGCCCAGCTGTTGCTAGAGGAGGTAGATCTAGAGTCAACCTCTGAACCCGCTTCCTCTGTTGGGAAACCAGTGCTACACATGCAGCCTGTGCACACAGGTGAACCCGTGGCCCGGAGTGCTGATGCTCTGGCGCGGCCTGCTGCTAATAAGATGCCATTGTCTGAGCACGACACTCAAGAACTCCGACGGCTGTTGTACATGAAGGCCGAAGGTATTGAGCGCCAAGAGCGACTGCAATACCTCAGATAGACCTCGAAATACTCCATCTGGTCTGAGGAGGACGATGAGTCCTATACGCTGCCTGATCCTGAGATACCTCTAGTGTATTCTCTACACTATGGGCAGCAATGTCCCCCTGAGTGGGACGATGGTACTGTACCTGCCGAAACTAATGATCGGCATAAAAAGAAAGAACATGGAAAAAGCAACCTCCATGCTGAGGAGGATTTCCTTCAGAAACTCGAGAGTCTTAACCTTGACCCCCGCCTGAAGAAACTGCTGATGACCTATGAGGAGGTGTTCGGCGCCTTGCCGCCTCCCCTTTCTTGTAAAAAACTGGTCCAGATGGACTTGAAATTGAAACCAGAATTCGAAAAGACGCGAGTGAGGCCTCGTCCCTATCCCGCTCCACAGGAACAGGTTGAAGAAATCGAGCGCCAGATCCAAGAATGCATTGATGCTTGCCTCGTTGAAGAGTATAAACATGGGGACTATCCCCATCACTGCAGCCCCTGTTTCCTTGTTGCTAAACCAGGGTCGACTGCTCTACGTCTTGTTGTAGACTATGGTGAGGTCAACAAGAAAACCCAGAACCACTCAGGGAGTATTCCTAACATGGAAAACACCCTGGAGCGTATTGCCAAATGCAGGTATAAGAACAAAATGGACAAACGCTCTGGTTTCTGGCAGGTTGACCTAACCGCCGCAGCTCAGGAGCTGCTTGCCTTTATAACTCCTAAGGGTCGTGTCTTCAAGTGGAAGGTTATGCCTTTCGGGATGGCTAATGCCCCAGCGCTCTTTCAGGAGCTTATGAACAAAATTTTGTACATACTGAGGCGCAGGCCTCTAGTACAAGAGTTGATTTCTCGGGGTGCAGAAATGGAGGCTCACATCGACGACGTGAGTTTGGGTACTAATACCAAAGAGGACCATGTCCTTCTGCTCCGTGAATTTTTCATTGTCTGTCAAGAAAACCATCTCCGAATCAAACTCGAAAAATGTGAGTTTATGAAAGAGGAGATGGAGTATTTGGGTTTCGACGTGGGGTATGGCTGGTGGAAACCAGGCGCGTCTAAGATGCAGCCCCTACAGAACATGCAGATTCGCGATGACCCTAAGAAGGGTCTACACGATATGAGGAGTTTTGTGGGCGCTTGTAATTTCTATCGGCGTCACATCCACAATTTTACTTACTCCTCTGCACCCCTCACTGACCCGATCAAGAAAACTACTCCCTGGACATGGACCTCCAGAGAGGAAGAGTGTTTCCAGGAGTTGAAGAAGAAGATTGCCTCCTCCAACTGCCTGGGAGTGCCCCGCCCTGAGGGCGAGATAGTCCTGATCACTGATGCCAGTGATGTAGGGGGGGGAGGTACGATCTACCAATGGCAGGAGCTTAACCCCGCTGAACTAACCCACTGCCATTATCGTACTACTGGACTGAACCGTGATGGTTCGTTGAAACATGACTATCCTACCAATGAGTGGCGACTGGTGCCACTGGGACACCTGAATTGGAAATGGAACCAAGCGCGTTCCAACTACAGCACCTATGACCAGGAACTCCTGGCCGGTATGTTGGTGCTATCGTCACAATCCCGACTCCTGGGATCTAACCCTATTGTCTGGCTGTGTGACCAGGAGCCTGTGAAGTCTTTTCAGAAGGGCCCACCACCGGAAAAAGCAAAGCTAAAACGGTGGTGGACTTACTTGAGCCAGTTCAGGCTGACAGTGCATCATATCCCCGGGATTAAGAATGAACTGTCTGACTATATATCGCGCAACAACTTCGATGCGCTTTTTGGTGAGAGCTCTGAGGCGCTCGCCAAAGAGGCTTTCCAGCTTATGGATGTCCAGCTTGACCTATCCATGCGCACTACTGGAATCCTGGAGGGTTGGAGTCTAACCGACTATCAGTCAGAGTATGAAGAAATTCTCCAAACCCTCAGCACTGGTCTCGAACCCCGTGTCATTGACGGGCACCAGTGGTATAAAAGCAATCAGTACCTCTTCTACGAGGACCAAATTGTGGTGCCTGAGGCACGACTGGATGGGTGCCTACAGTGGTCCCATCTCAGTTCTGGTCACACTGGCGCTAATCGCTCAGTGGACTTCTTCCGTGAGTGTTTCTACTCTAGTCTAACCCTGAATGAACTGAGGTCGCGTATGCAGACCATTGTGGATGCTTGTGGCTGTCATGCCAGCAAGCAGAGCGACAGTAGGGATAGGCGCCTGATCTCCAGCTTACCCATACCCTATTGTGCTAACTCTCTTCTCTACGTGGATTTGTAAGTGCGGCTAGCCCCATCTGCTCAGATTTTCAGACATTCTGCCCAGATTGGCTACATTTTGGTCATTTTCTTTGCTTCGGCGGATTCGCCGCCTCGCAGCTCAGTCACAGGATATTTCCTATATATTTCTGATATGCCGGATTTGATTCCGCGGTCCATTTCCCGTAAATCCGCCGCGTTCCGCTATTTTAGCTGGAATCGCCATTTGCCGCTGACGCGCGCTCGCGGGCCAGATCAGCCAAACCTTTTTACATAAATGGATTATTTAAATTCTTTCAGACAGTTTTGGACACTCAGATGTATTTAGAATAATTCCCCGCAATTTTCTTCATAGACTGGGATTTTCTGCCGGACCACAATCAGCATGGACCTTGCTTCTGTTGTCGCTGCTCTCGCCTCCGTTGGTGTCCGTGTCTCTGGTTCTACCCCCAATAACAACATCCAGGAAGAATCCTCGCGTGCCTGCCCCACTGGTCTTGCCGGCCCCGAGCCCTCCGGCACCCACAACGACCCAGGGCAGCACTTTCATGGTAGCAGAGGCTACCTGAATGTTGTTCCTTTGGTGTCCCAACCACAGCTAGCCCCTCAGTACGGCCCCGTAGACTCCGCCACCTCCGGAGACGTAACGATTACGCTGCCGTGGTGCTGTGCGAACGAGGCCTTGAGAGGAATGCCTTGCGCAAGCCCAAATTGCCCAAGAAGGACACAAATCAGCAGCTGTGGAGGCCCAGATTACAATCAAGATCCCAGTCGAAATTGGCCATCAAGTAGCTGGAATCTCCCAGCCTACGCTAATGGCAACGCTCCGGTGGAGCTTACGGACCTGGCAGGTACTAATACTCCGTACCAATGTTCACATTTTGTGACCATCGATGCCGACATTGACGATATTGAGATGGGTGGTCCAGGTGAGGTACCTACCTATAATCGACCAGCCTCATGGGCACAATGGGACAACCATTTGTCTTCAGAAGTGACCCGTAACCTTGAGGCGCTTGAGGCCCTTTGTCTATTAGCCACGTCTAAGCTGATAGGTCAAGAAAGAATCGCCTCTGATTTTTTATTTGAATATTTTTTCCTTCTTCAAGAAGAAATTAATACCAGGATGTGGTGGTGTTCTCAAGAAGATGAATCTTTTGCCATTTTTGTGCAGATTTGGGAGGCAAGTCCCTTCCCGAAGGAGAAGACCAAGGCACCTGTTGCCGGGCCCTCCGCCCCTCATCCCTCTGTTTCCATCCGCGACGATCTAGCCGCCGCGGTTGAGGAAGGAATTTTAGAGGCAGCTAGGCAGGCAAGCCTGGAAATTAGGACTGAAGGAGCTCCCCAAGTGGACTCCTGGCTGCGAACCACTGAGATTAGCGGTCCGACAGCCTGCTCAGGCCCTTCAGGACACGGTATGTACTGCCCTGCCGACTGCTCTTGCAGATTACAGCGAGATACTGAGCTCCAATTGCTCAAAGATCAAATGCAACTCATCATTCAGACGCTGGGAATTAAAGATCTTTTCAAGACCCACATGAGGTCTGAGGGCGCATCATCGGTGGAACAAACAACAGAACCGTCGGAGGAGGCGACAGAAATTTTTTCGATTGCTCCTTCGGTGGACTCTAAGACCACCGACGCAAGGATCAGCAGGACTAAGCTAAAGGAAAGGGTTACAATCTCTCGATCTCAGAGTAGATCGGCGAAGGCTAGGACTGAGGTTCAGAATGCCAAAAGAACTGCCTCCCGTACTACCCTTCCTGTTGTTGATTCCAATGCAATTGCCCAGATGTTGCTCGCCCAGACCCTCGCCGGAGCTGGTGTGGCTAATGATGCCGCCAAGGTGTCTGCCATTACGGCCGGTGTTGGGCTGGATTCACTTCTAAATCCCACTTCATTGCGACTTCGTCAGGTTGCCAAGCAACCGAAGTATAATGGGAATCCCAGACGTTGGCCTCAGTTCCAACGGGAATTTAAACTGTGGGTTAAGACTCAAAAGCTCCAGGATGATCAGTTCCTGATGGCCCTCCTGGACTGCCTTGAGGGGGCGCCGGCCAACACTTGGCTCAGGACCTGGAGTGATCGTGAGGATTCAAGTTCCCCCCTTACCTTTGATGAGGTGTGGGAACAGCTGGAGGTACGTGGATCCCGGCTGCCTGAGGACCATTACCACCAGATGTTGAAGAATTTTCCTTCGTTCTCGCGATTAATCTTGCACGAAGTGCAGGACAAGAGACAGGGCTTCTGGAATCTCGTAGAAGAATCTGAACATTCAGGCGAAAAATTTTCTAGTGCCGAGCTGAAAAATCTGATTTTTGACAAGATCCCCTCTGAAACCGCCGCCACCCTTCGGAATAAACAATCCGAAGAAAAGGTCAAGACCTGGTGGGCGGAGATCGATGGCTTTGACGCCTCGGCCAACCGGTTTACCGTCAGGGAGGCACTTCAAAAGTGCTCCCCCACGTCGTTTACCAAGGTGAAATTCACTGAAAACACGTGGAAAATCAAGTTTAATGAACACGAGGATCGGGACTTGTTTGTCCAAGTTCTCAATAGGGGAGTAAGTTTCCACGGCCATCGCCTGAAGGCCAGGAACTGGGTGTTTTCGTTTACTCCGCAGGAACTGTGGGAAGAGGTTGAGAGGCTCGCTGACGCCGCCAATCAAAATTTCCATGAGGGTCTTGGGGGAAACAAGAATACCCAGCGCAACACCCAAAATGGGGCCCAAAAGGGCAACAAAAAGGTGAATGACACCCGGAATGTTCAGGATCATTGTAGCATCTGTCTTCTTTTAGGTTCTACGAACCGAGCCAAGACGCATTCTACTGCTAATCACCGATGGTCTGCTTACGATCACAAGGTGATTGGTGAAAATGTCAGTAATTCGCAGAATTCAGACAGGAATGACAGACAGGTGCATGGTGCCAAGGGGGGAAAGGGTAATTCGACCCCCTCCGGCGGGAACAAAAATACTGGAGGCCCTGGCGGGTCCCAAGGCAAAGGGAATCGGACTCCATCCGGCTTCGGTGGGCAGCCAAACGGCCAGACAAGTCCCAATGGCAACGCCGGAGGCGGAAATCGAAATCCAGGCCAAACCCCTCAATCCGGTACAAACAAAGGAAATGCTCCAGGATCACAGGGTAAGGGTAAGGGAAATCCTTCAGGAACCCCTTTCTCTGGTAAGGGCAGAGGGCGTGGCGACGGTGGTGGTCCATCATCCGGCGGCCGTGGCCGTGGACGTGGAAAAGGAAACCATCGTGTGGATCAGGTCTCAGGTGCAGATCAGGTGTCTGATGCGGATCGAGATTATGTCGAAAATGCCCTGAATCCAGCGGATGATCCGTTCCAAGATGAGTGGATCGACGAATCAGGCTGTGTCCACAATGTTAACGCAGCCGCTGGAGGTCAGAACGCCTAGGGGAGCCACGAAAATCGCCCCTCCCCAGGCGATTTCAGGCATGATCCCCAAATTCCTGATCGACCATTACTTGATGTAGGGTCGCTTGTCTCCTCTCCCCTGGATCCGGCAGCGGATCCTTCTGTTGTAGTGGACGAGGTTGGTGTACAGTCCAAGCACAGGGCTCGTCAGTTTGTCACAAAGCTGTGGGTCTCTGATTGCAAGGGAAATTTCCACCTCGCCACTTGTTTGTGTGATAATGGATCAGAGGTAAATCTCCAATCCAATGCTTTCTTACCCGACGACTGCGTGTTTGAATCGCCTCATCCTGTTACCCTCGAGGGAGTTTCTGGACATTCTCTCGCAGGTGGGCAACGCGGTTGTTATATATCCACCCATTTGGTCGCTCAAGACCTTTGGGAAGAGCAAAATGTGGAAGAAGTTGTCCTTAAGGATGACTACTTCTATCGTGCTGACATAAAGTATGACCTTTATTTGGGCCATCCTTGGCTTCGTAAGAACAGGGTAGCGCCCGTAGGTCATCGTCGTTGTTTTTTGCTGGAGTCAGGTCCTTTGGAGCGTCCTGAATTTCGTTTTTTGCACGCAGGGTTTAAAAGTGCAGAAGAATTTTTGAAGCAAAAGGTGACACCAAAATTTGGTGAAGATGTCACCATTGCAGAGGTGAATGGGAGTGCCGATTACTCCCAAGAGTTAGAATGTCTTCGTAGGGACTCCCAGCCACGACGCCCTTCGCGCTGGCACTCCTCATCCTACAGAGTTGTCGACAAATGGCGCGATGCAATTTGTGAATACTTTCATGAACATCATTCATTTTGGCCCCAGTATGATGCCTTTGCTAACCGTATGAACAAGCGCTTTGACAAGCACTTCAGCGACGCTTGGACCCACAAATGGGACAAGAAGTTGTGGATTAATCCTCCGTTTCACTTAATCCAGCAGGTCATCCACAAAATCAAGCAAGATAAAACCCAGGCAATTTTAGTTGTGCCTTTGTGGGACGACAAGCCTTGGTTTCAGGAATTACAGGACATTTGTGTAGATTTCATCGAACTTCCCAGGAAGATTAAGCTGTATGCCAGGGACGACACAGGTCCCCTGCCACAGCGGTCCTGGAGTTCGCTTGCATTCCTGGTGGATGGAAAGCTTTCTGACTCTAATTCTGCTGAGTCTGGTACTGATTCTTGTGTTGGGTCAGAATCTGAGGTTGAGCGTGGTACTGATGATGAATCTATTTTTTCTGATTTTTGTTCGTCAGATACCCAAGGTGATTCAACGTCCAATGGATCCGCCTCGTCTCCCTCTTCCCCAATACGGTCGACATCGAAAAGAATCTTCAGTGCACGGGCGAGGAAAAATCTCCAATCGCGCCGCAAATTCAGAGTTTTTTATGAAAAACCCCCTGTGGAAGCTTTCATGGATCCTTTCGAGGAGCTGGATCACGAAGAGAATCTCTGGGATTTCGACACACGACCCACCTATCTTCAAGAGGCAGTTGATACGGACCTGTTTAGGGACATCCGTAAGAAGATTCTTCCTGCCAAAGCCGAAGAAGTCGCCAAAGTTTTTTCGACAGTAATTCCTGGCGATCAGGTGGACACTGAATTGTGTTCCAAGTCAAGAGAAAAGATTTTTGAGGAACGGAAGGACACAACCCTTTCAGGAAAGTTGATCAAAGACCCCCCTGTCCGTGGACAGTTCGGTGAAGCCTTCATCGAGCTTCGTGAAGGGTACAAGGCAAAAAAACAGCGCCCTTATGAAAATCATGGACACAAACATGAGATACTCCGAAAAATCATCGAGAGAAATCTCAGGGAATTTGGTTGGCTTGAGGGTTGTATGACCAGCGAATGGTGCTGTTCACCCTTCACAGTCCCGAAGCCACCGCCTGCAGACCAGAACACCATTGATCGTTGGCGAATGGTTGTTGATTTTCGCAATCTCAACGCCGAAACCAAGGCGGATTCACACCCCCTGCCCCTCATTGAGGAGGAAATCGCCAAGAGGGCGAGAGGTCGTTTGTTCTCTGTGCTGGATCTCCGTCACGGCTTTCACCAAATGCCGTTGAGGAAGGACAGCCGACCTCTCACCTGTATGTGCACGCCATGTGGCCCAGTCCAATGGACCGTCATGCCCATGGGGCTGAAGAACGCCCCCTCATTTTTTCAAAGAATGATGGAGGATGTGCTGTTCACAACCCATCCTGAGCTTCGTGCCTTCGTGAGTGTGTACATAGATGACATAATCATCGCGACGGAAGGGGAGGGACTGACCGAAGCCGAGCTGGTGGCCCTACATGAGAAGCAGCTGAACCAAGTTTTGGACATTCTTGACGCCAATCAGCTGATTTGTGGGCCAAAGAAGGGAAAATTATTTTTAAAATCAGTCGAATTTTGTGGTTCTCTCCTAGAGAATGGCACCCGACGACCCAGTCCAGGGAAGCTCGTCGCTATTCAGAAGTGGAAGCGCCCTGAGACGATCACGGAGTTGAGAGGATTCCTGGGTTGTTGCAATTTTTACCACACTTTTGTGCCGAATTATGCCAAATTTGCTGCCCCCCTCACTGAATTATTGAAGGTAAGGAGAGATGCAGGCAAGGCAGGTTCAAAGGTTCGTGTCAAGTGGACTGACGAGTGCGAGGAGGCCTTCCATCACTTGAAGGCAGCCCTCTGCGAAGTCGCCACGTTGCATGTCCCCCAATTTGACCGACCCTTCTACATTAGAACCGACGCATCTAGGTACGCGATCGGAGCTGTCCTTGAACAGGTTGATGAAGCCACCGGCGATCATTACCCTCTTGCATTTTGGTCACGGAAGCTAGCCCCACGCCAAATGCAATGGTCGCCGCGTGAGCAAGAGACTTACGCCATCATCTGTGCTTTAAAAAAGTACCAATCGTGGGTTGGCACCAATCGAGTCGAGGTCCTGACGGATCCTCGATCTCTGGAGTATTGGGCCACCGAACACATTGATACTGTCACGAGCCCAGCTGGTCGACGGGCCAGATGGCACGAATTTCTCTCTCTGTTTGACCTCCATGTGTCGTATTTGCCTGGAAAACATAACACGGTAGCGGATGCTCTGAGCCGATGGGCTTACCCCGCCTCAGAGGGGCTGCAAAGTACCAACATCCATGGTACGGAGCAGGACCGCCATGTCATTATCGAATGGGATCAGGAAGAAAAGAAACTCATTCGACGTGCATGTATGCAGTGTGCTGTTAAACAGCACGCATTGCCGTGTCACGACATCACGGCCATCACAGATCCAGCGCATGCTCACGAGATCTGCACCAAAACGCTGAAAGTCGTGGAAAAAGTCACCGATCCCTCCTCAGGGAGTGTGAAACGGTTTGACTATACCCGACGAGTAAGTCGATTTCGGTTGATCGAGGGCATTAAGCGTCGAGATCCGGCCAAAACTCCACCCCTGCCTAAAGATTCCCTGATCATCCGTGACTGGACGTCCGATTATCTGCAGGATCCCATGTTTAAAGAGGTCTTTGGAAATCTTCAATCCAAAGATGCTCACAAGGATGGGATTTTTGCTGAGTACTCGTTGGATGGGGGGAAGCTGTGGATGGAGGGTAAATTGTGTGTGCCAGACGCCCTAGCCCCCCGAGTGTTAAACTGGTGGCACAAATGGGAGTCCCCCCACGCACATGGCCGTCGACTGTGGTCGATGATTAAGCATAGGTTGTTTGGATCGAGGCTCTACACTCATTGCATGAAAGTAGCTGCCGGATGTGCCCAATGTGCTGTCTCGACGCCTCCCAGCGCGAAGAAGCATGGCCATCTGAGGCCTCATCCTATTCCGGAGCGTCTCTTTAACAGAGTCACCAGTGATTTTTTCTATCTCGGTGAACTCGATGACGAAGAGTGCCATTGGACTAACAGAAAAGTCAATGGTGTGCTCCTCATTCAGTGCCGTCATTCCGGCTACATTCAAGTGTTGCCTTGCAACATTGAGTCGATGACTGGCAAGGCTGCCGCCAAGTGGTGCGCGCAGACCTGGACGGGAGGCTGGGACGTCCCATCCGAGGTGGTCACGGATTCAGGCAAAGAGTACACCTCCGAATGGTGGAGAGAATTGTGTGCTCGCCTTGGAATCCACCACCTCCGATGTGAAATCCACTCGCATCGAGCGCTGCCTGGCGAAAGAGCCGGCCGCTCAATAATAAATATGCTTCGTAAGGAGCTCGCGAGTGAAAAGGATTTCCATTGGATGAAAGTTCTCTTCGCATTGCTTCGCCGTTACCACAACACGCCTTTGTATCATGGCCTTTCTCCAAATGAAATTGTCTTTGGACGAAAGAAGTGTTGGTGGAACATGCCGTTGAATAATCCTCGCCCCTGTAAGGATGCTTCGCTGTTTTTGGACGAAGTCCAACGAGCAGATAAATATGTGTCGAAATTAATCGAGAAGCATCAGGCTGACTGGCTTTGGGTTCAAAATCAAGGTCGAAAAAACCCCCACAATTTTGAAGTCGATGATCGAGTTTGGCTTCGAAAATCCGAAACCACCCTGGACGGAGATGACAAGCTTCTTCCCTTGTGGGAGGGGCCATTCGCTGTTACAGCGCGTCTTGGGGAGAACAGGTGGAGGATTCGTGTGGATGTCAGCAGGGAAATTGACGTTTCGGGCGATCGCCTCAAGAGAGAGATCCCCTCCCCCAAGGATCGAGTTAAACCCCTTTTTTGGACTGCAAAACACTTGTCTGATCGGGTCATCGAAGGGGGAAAGTACGAACTCAAGAGGATTGTTGAAGCAAGACGTGACGCCAAGGGCGAATGGGAATTTCTGTGTGAGTGGAGGGGTTTTGATTCCAGTCACAAGAACTGGGAACCAGCCCAATCTTTTGTCCATGGGTACACCAAGGGGTTCATTGACTTCCTGAAGAAGCACCCCGAAATTGGCGTACTCCTGACAGATTGTTTGTCGAAACCAGACAGACAAGTGGAGAGCGACGGAAAACGACCTGTGGTGAATCGAGATCCAGCCTTTTACGGCCCTCAGCAGCCACATTCCAGGGCTGATCCGTCGATCCCCCCTCCTGCGGTCAGGCCAGCCCAGGAGCCAAATGAGGACCAAGCTTCGAGTTCGGCCGCTGATTTGCAGCGTCCAAGCCGTACCAGGGCCCGACCAGACAGGTTGGTGGTCACCTGTATTCGTGCTTGGCCGAATTGAGGAAGCCATCCTACCACATTCTGCTCAATCCACTGTTCATTCTTTCTGTTTATGTCATGATGTGGAGAACTGCGAATGTTTGATAATTTGACGTCAATCAACTTTTCTTTGGTCTCCGTTCGGCAGACAAGGCGTAGATACGCTGACGGAGTGTGCTGCCGTGTTCAGAAAAAACCAAACTCAGGCTTAATTCAGGCAGATTCGGGGTAATCTTGTCTCTGTTGGTCTGTGCATCTTTGGAATTTGGCTACTCGTGCAGATGGAAGCAAATGTACATAATCAAAACGCTGCGCAGCGACATTCACCCCTACAGGCAACCCCTGTAGTACTGGCTGCCCTAGAGGCGACGCCAGGAACTCAGATCTCACCTTCATTTGCTGTGATGCTGACGCCAAAGTCCAGATTCAGATCCAGGATCCTCAAATTTACCTTGAATTTCTCAGGTTTGTCCATCATTGTGCCACTGTTGTACGAAACCCAGACGTCAATTGTTCAGACAATCTTCATCTAGGAGCTCTAGGGACTTCTAACAGCAACCTCTGAAGTCCGTAAGCTTCGTTGTATTTTTGGCACACGCCAATGTGAGCTCAATTCGACCAGAAACTGTCGAGAATGGTGAATCCAAGTGTCTTGTGGGACTTCATCGAAAGATTAGCCTTGTCCAAGTCGATTGACACCACCGCCACTGTAAATTTGGTGTCTCTCAGTTATATACTGTCAGTAAAGTGCCTTCAGCGAACCTTCGGCGCGTTACATGCCAAGGATCCAGGGCCAGCATGTCCCATCATGATGCATCATCACATGATCCACATTTTGATAGAATCTGTTAGATGCTCGCGAACCAACGTGCCGGAAAGCACAATTGAGCTGAATAAACGACAATATATATTTACTTTAGTCTAAACGAAAGTGTTAGTAGTTGCAGTTGTAGACATTCCGCTTCATTTCACCTTCATCTCAGGGAATTTACTCATGTTAGGACAATTTAGATTGATTTCCTTGTCATCTCCCATCATTCCTCGAAGATCTGTTTAGATCTAAGTGAACAGAAGAACATCTCTACCTTCGGTGGTTCATTTAGGGTCTGTAGACTACATGTGTATTTGTTTAACCTCTCTGTGATTGCTTAATCCCCTCAATCTCTGCTCAAATTCATTTTCATTTTGCTGAATCTTGTGATCATCCACCAGATGCGCCAAATCTGAGCTACATGCTGTACTTTTCAGAACGAGAAAAGCGGGATAACACGATGTAGAGTTCGGCGAGGACACCGTAGCGTGCCCGCGACAGCGAAACTGTGCCAGAGCGCTGAGATGTCACTCCAATTCTTGATCCCCCCACTCAATCCACCAATAATCTACCTCATTCTCAACCTTCGCCGTACACGTCACCCCGTACGGCATCGACCACCCCCGGTGTGAGCACCATGACCCGCCCTGCTCCACCCCATGCACCTCGCCCCTCCGCCAACCGCTGCCGGCCCCCACCATCACGGGCAACATGTACCTGGGCACCGTACCGGGAGACCCGGGCATATACATCCTGCCCAACAGGTCCAGGGAACACGCCATCCCCCTCCACTGTGTGGAATCCCTCGCCCTGGGACCACCCCCACCAAAACACCAACACCAACACATCCCGGGGGACAAACGGACACAGGCCCCAGACGGGGGAAAAAAGGCCCACCAACGCGCCCTGGCCCACATCACCCTCCACCCCGCAGCCCACCTACCAAAGGACTTCGGCACGGAGCGCCACATCGTCCTGGAGGGCCAAGCCCACCACATCATCACCGCCGCCCTGTACACCCTCGCCGCCCACGAACGCCACTGGGACCCCACAACCATCCCAGCAATGCCCCCACCGCCCCAAGGCCCCAACGATCCCGTCACCCCCTTCCACATCGATCAACTCCTAAGCCGCAAGGCCCCCCCACACCTCCACCCCTCCAGGATACCACTAGCCATTGCATCGTGGGACACCCTGGACACCCCCCCCCAACAACCCGCCATCCACATCCTCAAAGCGGACACCCAATGGTGGGTCCTCCACTGGGCACACGGAGTCCTCATGGCGGCCCAGGCCTATACCCCGGAAATGGACCCGGAAGACCCCCCACGGGGCCAGCAGCGACTCCTCCAAGCCACCACCCTCACAGGCCGCGAAGGCGCCCCCTGGGAAGCCCTCCACACAGCACTCTACTGGGCTCAAGGCTCCCCCAAAGGCCCGGACACACCGGAACCCACAGAGGCCTGGGTCAGGCAGGCCAAGGCCATGAGGAACTACCACCTACACCACCCCCTCGACGACAGCCCCGCCGCACTGCCATGGCCAACAGATCCCCCGGAGACCGTACGCAAGCTCGCCGACATCGTACGCAGCCACGCGAAAGCGAAAATGCAAACACCGGTAGAACCCCCACTGAGGGATCCAGACCAGCAAGCAACGCACCCCTTCTTCCAACCCCATGCCCCCCCAGCCCCGCCACCTCCAGTCCCACCCAAGCGAACGAGACGACAAAAGGGCGCACCCGCCCCCAGCCAAGCCGGAAAAGCAGCACCCTCCCGACCCCCCGCATCCCACCCGACCCACCCGACGAACCCAGACCAAGCATCCTCGTCATCCTCCCTCCCACCACTACCACCGCCCCACCCGGACCAGGCATCCTCATCATCCTCCCTCCCGCCACCAGCACAGGCCCCGCCCACAGCGTACCCAGGGTTCGAAAAAGGTGCGAAGGTCCAACAGCCCTTCCGCAACGACCACACAGGCGACCGGATCTGGTGTGAGGGCACGATCCAGTACCGCCTCAAGGGACAAGGGGACAACGGGGGGCCACAGATCCGGGTAATCTGGCACCGCCAAAAGGAGCTAGAAAAGGGCAACAGCGCCCCGGACAAACCACTCGGCGACACCCTGGAACTCACCAGCGCCCACCCCATCCGGCTCCGCACCGAAGAGAACAAGGCCCACACAGGCACCAAATACACTGGGGAGCTCCCCCCGGAGTGGAGCCAAGGCCTCCCCCCGCCGCGCCTACCCAAACGCCCACAAACCGGCAAAAAGTCCCCAACCCCCAGTCCCCCTCCCTGACGGGGCAAGGGCCGAGGGCACAAGCCTCCACAGCCCCGGCCCGCCCCCACCGAGGCCACCGTCAACCTCCTCGACCTCAACCACCCGGCCGTCACATACTCCAAGGACGCCACAACCGCCCTCCAAGAGCTCCCGATGGCACAGGGGCCGGGGTGGGTCCCCCACCTCCTCACCTTCCAGGAACAAGGCCTACAGCGCGACGACCCCCCGGAAACCACCCCCATGTATACCCCGGACCAGAAAGCGTACAAATGCTACTGGCACAAGGGGACCCCCCTATACGCCCAAACCGGCATCCACGTCCACCTCGTCCACCACCTCAGCGTCCCAGAAAGGCTAGGTGTCTATGAGGTCGTCGGGGACGGATGGCAACTCAACGTCATCAACACCCACGTCCCCTTCGGCGAAGCCACGGAACCCTTCCTCCAGTCCCTGGCCGAGGCGTACCGCCAAATGGCCATGCTCGCCCCCACAGTCATCATCGGCGACATGAACGCCGCCCCCACCCCAGCGGACCGAGGAGGACAGGCCACACCCCAGGACCAAGCAGTCCGCGACACCATCGAAATGCTGGGGCTCGTGGACCTAACAGCCAGCCTCGAAGGCCAACCATCCCACTTCCCCCACCAAACGGATGCCGCCCCATCCCGCATCGACGTATGCTATGGCGACCCCACCACCATCATCCGAGCGGAGGCCCGATATGGACCCCTCCCGCTGGGACCCACAGGCCATAGCCCCCTGCACATCCGCCTCACCATTCCCAACCTTCCCCCCAGCCCCCCAGAAGATGCGGACCAAGGCCTACCACCCCCCCTGAAGATGCCCCCGCTGCATGACAAGCATGCCTGGTCCCAATATCACAGGGCCATAGACCGCGCCCGGCGCATCCAACCAGACCCCACCGACCTACTCACAGCCATGCGCACGGCCGCCGTCGCCTGCGGCTTCCAGCAACACCCCCACACAGACGACGACCAACCACCCACGGCCCTGGGGGACATGCTCCATGACCTCTGGCATGCGAAGCAACAACTGGCGACCCTCCTCCACACCGACACCCCCCAAACCCGCCGCCAGATACACCACTGCAGGACACACATAGCCCAAATCAGGGCGGACCTGCAGCGGTGGCACATCCACAGGCAACAGCGCATCGCCCAGGAACACGAACGGTATGCGCAACACGAACTCCCCTACAAGGCCATCCGCCACCTCAACGACGCCATGACCGATACCGGCCACCGCACCATCACCACGGTCCGGCAGGAGGACGGCTCCCTCACCAACGACCCAGCCACAGTGCTCCAAGCCACCCAAGACAGCTTCCTCCGGCAACACACCCCCACCCAAGACACACTGGACCCGGACACCCAGGCCAAAATCGACCGCCTCCCTCGGGTCTTCAACCACGCCCAGAGGAGGCACCTGGAAAAACGCCCCTTCACCATCCACGAAGTCCGGAAGGCCATCCACAGTCTCCGGCAACACAAAACCCCAGGCTACGACGGCCTCCCAGCAGAGGCATACTACCACCTCCCCGCCCACCTCCCCCGCGTCCTCGCCCACCGCCTCTGGGACATCGTCACGGGGCGGACCCCCCTGCCACCAGAATGGGCAAACGTTGTCCGCCCCCTCTACAAAAAAGGGGACTGGGCGAACCCGGACAACTGGCGCCCCATAGTCTGTGCGGTCACGGAGGTCAAAATCGTCTGGACCATCCTCCTGCGCCGCATCCGCCCCCACCTGGACCCCCACATACCAGCGAGCCTCTGGGGGGCCATCCCAGGCCGCTCCCCACACGAGGCCATCTTCCTCCAGGACACCATCGCGGACATGGACCCGGTGGACCTCATCATCGCCTCCCTCGACGTCAAGGGAGCCTTCCCGAACACCCCCTGGCTCCTTCTAGAAGCGGTGTGGAAACGCCTAGGCCTCCCCTTCTACAACTTCACCTCCGACTACATCCGCACCTGCAAATACACGGTCCGCACAGGAGCAGGCCTCACCCCCTTCCTGGAGCCAGGCAGCGGGGTCCCCCAAGGGGGAGCAGAGGGCCCCTTCCTGTACCTTCTAGTGACGCTCCCCCTGGCCCTCGCAATCGAGCAGGATTACCCGGCCTACGCACCCTACCCCCTCCTCTCCCCCCTGGTCGGCTTCGCGGACGACACCAACCTCACCGTCGCGCACACCCCACACGACCCCCATGCCCCGGACCCCGGACCAACGGTCACCCAACAGGCCAACGACTTACTGGACGTGACCGTCTCCTACCTCTCCCACAACAACCTCATCGTCCACCCCACAAAGTCAGTGGCCATGATCAAGGGGTCTGCCACACCTCCCACCCTGGGGCCACAAGGGCCCCCCATGCAAGTCGTGACGACCACCACCCACCTGGGGGTAGTCCAGGCCGCCAACCCTGAGGACGCCACCCTCCCTCCCAAGTTGCAGTCACACCTCGCCCATCTCCCCAGATATGCGTCCCCGACCACCAAGGCCCTCTCCGTGTCCCACCAGAGCCTGGCGTACTACCTCACCGGGGTCTTGAACGCCTCCATAGGCTTCCAAGCACTCCACCTAACACACCCCACCACCGCCCTCCAGCCGGCCACACGCGCCGTGACCAAGGCATGGGCAGCACACGGGGGCTGGCCCACCTCCATACCCACCCGCGCCATCCGAGCGGCATGGCCCCACTATGGAGACGCCATAGGGGACGAGGTGAAAGCGGCCTATACCAGACACACCGCCCTCCTCCTTCACCGCATGACCCACAACCACTCACCGGAGGTCCGCGAGGTCACCGCCATCCGCCTCCAAGCCGCACAACGGGCCCGCAACACATGCCCGCGCTGGGTACTCCACCAGACGGGCATGCCCACCAACATGAACACCCGCCTGTGGAACCACCTGCAGCTTCTGCTCCCATCCCCACACCACGCCATACTCACCAACCACACGTGCCCGGAGAAAGGGCCACTAGCGGTCCTCTGCGGGGACCTCCACCACCACCCCAAGGGCACCATCCACACCATAGACCTTGTCGGGGCCTCCATCACCGTAGTATACGTCACCCTCGCCCAAATGCGGGTCCTGCACCACAGCGGGGCACACCACACCCCCTTCCTACAGCTTCCCGAATGGCCACAATACCGCCTCTTCCACCACTACCTCACACAGACGGCACGAACAGCGGGACACACTCTACCGGGCAGCAAAGACATGCGCAAAGCCTACCGAGAATTCACAAGACAACACCCGCGACCCATCCCAGAGACACCGCCCTACGCACCCACCGGATCGAAACACGAACCCGTCCCCCCAGTAACGGGCCCAGTCCCACCACTAACCCTACTACTGGCCCCGAATGAAGCCAAACCCACGCAGACCACCGTCATCCACCACGGGGCAAAATGGCGCATACCGAAACACCACATGACCGCCCGAGACCTACCAAAGGTCCCCCAAGATTCCCAGAGCATGCCACGCACATGTTGGGCCTGTGACCCCGAGGCACCAACCGCACCATGGCCCGTGCTACACCTCATAGCACGCCACCACACCCACCCCACGACCCACCTACCACCACAGGCCTACGCATGGATAGCCCCATGGTTCCACCGCACCGACACTAACCCCACGGTAGCATGGAACCCCGACCACGCGCCCAAATGGCTCTTCACCACTACACCCACATGCCCCCGCCCCGACCCGGCAGGGGTCGCCATCCGTTACAGCATGTACGAGCCAGGCAGAACGGGCAAACACGAGCACCCCTACTATCCACTCCACCACTCCTGCCACACACCGGAGCACCGTACACAAACCCTCACATGCCACGACCTAAGCCCCGACACAGCCTACATCCTCCACTACATCTACTCCTACCTCACACAAGGACAGCCGGAGCAGGGACTCATAGCCCTGTCCCCCCAAGCAAAGCACATCATCTCCAAAGGAATAGGGGTGTACGCCACCCCCATCCTACAGCCCACAACCCCAGTAGCCCACCTCGCCACGGGCCTTGCCATATACGCCTACCTGCCCATGAACCCATGCCGCCTCCCACAACCATCACCGGCGGACCGGCTCTTCTTCACCGACGCCTCAGGCGAATCCGCCCTCACGCCCATCACCGGGGGGGCCACCCTGCAACTAACCCACACCGGGGAACACTACCACATGGACCACCACACGGGCCACACCACCTATGGGGCCTCTTCCCACGGGGAGCTAGGGGCCATGGCCGACGCCATCACCGAGGTCGCGGCCCACCTACCCGCCCACTCCCCGCACATCGTCCGGGTCTGGTTCGTGGTAGACGCCACTGTCGACACGCACCTGCTCCTCCGCATAGCAAGGCAACCACTTCACAAAGCAACCGCGACAAGCCTCGGCACCCAGGCACTGCTACTCTGGAAAGCCCTACGCAGCCTTCCCCCCTACGTCCAACTCCACATCGTGAAACAAGAGTCCCACAGGCACCAATACGGAAATGGTAAGGTCGACAACCAGGCAGTACACCAGCGCACAACACACCTACCAGCCCTCCAGATCCCTGACCTCGGCCGCAACCACACACACCTCCAACACGTGCCCCCTGTACCCGAGCCCCATCAGACCCCGGACTGGGTACCAGTGGACGCCCCCTATTCCTCCCACGACAGAGCGTACCACTACCCCAACCCCGTCCAACATCTCGCCCGCGTGCTCGGCGACGCAGACAGCCGGGCGCACATCCAGGAGCTCCAGGACAGACTGCAAGTCCCCCTCTACCACTCAGCGCTCCGCCCAGCAAACGTCCCAGCCCACCTCCAGAAACGACGCATCCAGCTCCTCAGGGAGCAACTGCCTTTCCTCACCAGGGTCGCCAGATGGCTCGCCCGCAAGCACATCCACGTCCCCGACGAACACACCCGATGCCCATGCGACCACACCACCCCGGAGGACTGGGAACACTTCAAGAAATGCCCCCTCCATACAGACAGGGACACCCTAGTGGGCTGGTCCCCGGTGGAAACCCTGCGGCAACACGAAGGATGGCCAGCCCACAGCCACGCACACCAGGCCACCGAACACCTCTTCCGGGACCCCCTGATCAAAGAAGCCACCATGAGAGGGGCAGTGACACAGGCCCTGCACCGACACCTCACCAAACACACGGAAAGCCCCATGGAAGCAGCAGCACACCTCCAGCTAGAAGCGGTCCGCAGAGCAGCAGCCCAAATGGTACACCGCAAACACCTCCTGCTAACACACGCGGAACAACTCACCGACCCCACCGCCAGGGAACACATGCAGCGTCTCATCCATTACCATGCCGTGCATGACCCAGACGTCCACTAACCCGCTCCGCGCCCCGCACGCGCCCCCCGTCTCCATCCACAGGTCTCCAAGGCACCACCACAGCGCCCCGAGACCCGTCTCGCACCCAAGAAGCCACCCGGCACCGCCCAGTCCGGCCGAACCCAGCCAGGGCCAACCATCCATCGACGTAGACGCGCAAGACCCCGGCAGCCCATCCAGCCCACCCCCCCCGGACCCGGGACACCCTCCCCTCACACCGGCCACCATCCGCGACCCCGACCTCCTCCGAGCGACCCTCCAAGACAGGGCCCCGACCACCCCCCTGGGCTGGTACCGCCTACAAGAGGACTGGACCAAGCTCACCGTCAAAGCCCTCCGGGACCTGACCACCCCAGGCAGCGGCCTCCACGAGACCATAGTAGACCTCGTGCTCTGGCGAGCCCGCAAACACACCCGGGGCCAGCCCATCTGGATCCCCCCCATCGAGTGGGGCCAGGCCCTGACGCACGACACCGGCAGCAACGTCACGCGTCGAGGGACCGTACGCCTACGGCGGGCCCAAGCGGAGACGGACCACCCAGCGGACCCGAACCACCCGGAGCAGTGGGAACAGACCACCGCGCCCAACCGCGACACCGCCCTCCGCGCCGCCGGCCTCCGCACCCCGGACGACGACCTCCCCCCCCCACCTACAGACAGTGACCACCCCCCGCCGGAGGTCTGGGTTACAGTCCTCGAGCGCGGCCACTACTACGTGATAGCCGCTATGGCTACGTCCCACGGCCCGCAATGGATCATCCAGGGGACAGACACCATGTTCGCCCCGGAGACCGCCCCACCAGGAGCAGTGGGGGACCCCACCACCCAGCACAGGATCCTCAGGGGTCTCCTCCAGCCAGGGGACACGCCCCCAGCCCGCGCCCTGGCCCAAATCACCTCAGGGAAGGCGGGCTACCACCTGGGATTGTCCATGCTCTGCCTAACCCACTGGATCCAGCGCCACTGGCCACCCACGGGGACCGTGCCCTGGGTTTGGGCCATCCCCACCGCCCACACACAAGTCGAAGCAGGCCCGGACACACGACCAAACCCCCCCCCCAGGCCGCAGCAGTCCCTCACCTGCGGGTACCACGCCATCCACAGGGTCCTCAACCGCGCGGGTCTTAGCCCAAAGCTAGCATGCCCCCTTCCCACCACTGACCAAGAGGTCCACCAGATACGAACGCTTGTCTGCGAAATCCTTGCCGCGGCAGCAGAAGAAGGCAAGCTTCTCCTCCAAACCGCCCGGCCTACAACTGCCCACGCAAGCGCGCAGCAAGCGGACACATACACCGGCGCGGCACAACCCCCCGCACAATCCCCGCCCATGCCCCCCCCCTCTCGCTGCTCAACCGGAGACCCACACACGCCCACTATCGCGCGCACCCCCGGGCCCCGCGACACGGGCCTCCCCCACCCGCCCGAACACCAGCACACGCCCGCCACACACCCACCGACCCGGCCACCCTTCACCGCCCCCCACACTCGACAACCCACACACACCCGCCAAGGGGAGCCCCACGCCCCGCGGCACGCCCACCCCACCCAGTGGCCCGCCCACGCCCCCCACACACACCCCAGAGGACCCAGGCCCACCCCCCCCGGCCCCTGAATGCAGCCCACGCGAACTGTTCCCCCCCGCTGACACAAACCCACACGACCTCGCACATTGCAGGACCCGGGCCCAGCCGAGCCAAGAAAGAGAAGGCCGCAGCCCCGCGCCTCCCTCCCCCGCCGCAGCCGACCAGATCGGCCCGCCGGGCCGCCAGGTCACGACCGGGCCCCCCCAGCCGCCCGCCCCCAACCTACAACCCGGGGACATGCCCTCCATCCTCCCCGCCGTGGCCGCGGCAGAAGCCGCCGCCCGCAAGCCCGCCCGCATCACAGCCCAACCCGCGTCCACCACCTCCTCCTCGTCTTCAGCCTCGTCCACCTCCTCCACCTCATCCTCCGACCCCCCCCTCCCCGCCAAACTCATCCTCAAGGCCACGGCGAAAGCCAAAGCCGCGGCCGCACGCACCAACCCCCCAACCCCCACACAGGCGACTCAGGCACCCCGGCAACCCACCGGGACGACCCCCGACCCGGCATCGACGCCCTCACACCTCCGGACAGAGGTACTCCTCAACCTGGAACCGGACCCCAGCCCCAAACCCGACCCCAAACCCAAACCGGACCCCAACCCCAAACCCAACCCCAAACCCAAGCCGGCGCCCACGCGACCACACACAACACCGCATACGCAACGACACAAAACCACCCGATACCACCCCCGCCCAGGCCCTCGCCCAAGCCAGGACCCCCCACCCACCACGACCCGCGCCCCCCTCCCGCCGGCACCCACCACCACCGCGGAGACGGCCACCCAGCACGACCCCCTCCAAACCCTCGTCAAAATCCCCGTCATCAAACGCCCCGTCATCCATCCCCCACAAACCACCACCACCGCCGGCCAAACCGACCCAGGAACGTGGGACCCCTCAACCATCGTCACCGTCAAGCCCGCCCCCCAACCCTTCCTCCATGCCCACCACATAGTGCAGCCCCGGGGACTGCCCACGATGCCCAACCCCCCACCCCCACAAGGGGGACCGGAAAACCCACAAGGACTCCATGGGCCATACCCGCAACACCAACCCCACCACTACACACACCACCACCACCAGCGGCCCCACCACCACCACTACCAACACCACCCCCACCACTACCACTGCCCACCGCCCTACCCCACCGGGCCACAACCCCCCGTACACCAACAGCACCAGCGGACGGGATGGTAGCCGCCGAACGCCCCGCCCGCATACCCACCCCCCCCGTACCAGCCACCACCCCCGTACCAGCCGTACCCCCGCGGCCACCATCCGATGGCCGAGGGGGCCCCATGGACGACGGGGGATCTCCCCCCCCAACCAGCACAGCGTGACGCCCCGTACCGCCCCGGCCACCATCCGATGGCCGAAGGGGCCCCAAGGACGACGGGGGACCTCCCCCCCCAAGCGGCGCCGCGCGAGCCCCCCCAGAGGCCGCCGACGCTTCCGGACTGGCCCGACTCGAGCGACGAGGGCCGGTCCCGCAAGCGGCGGCGCTCCCGCTCCCCCCCCGCACGGCACACTCGCCCACGGCGCCCACACTCCCACCGCGCCTCAACCACCCACTCGCGCCGCTCCCGCTCCCCCAGGTACCACCACGACCCCCAGGGACCCCGCTCCCGTCGCTCCCGCTCCCCCGGGCACCACCACGAGCGCCACCGCCGCCCCATGTCCCCCTCCCCCTCCCCCCACCGGCCACCCAGCCCCCGCCACCACCACTCCCGCTCCCCCCGACGCAGCCAGGCACGCCGCCGCCGCCCCACGTCCACCTCCCCCTCCCCCCACACGCCCCGCCGGGCTCCCCGTTCCCCCCGCCACCCGTACCCATCCACCACCCCCAGCCCCCGCCACCCCCACTCCCGCTCCCCCGAACGCCACCGAGCGCGCCACCGCCGCCCCATGTCCACCTCCCCCTCCCGCTCCCCCCTCCGCCCGTACCCGTCCTCCACCCCCAGCCCCCGCCGCCGCCGCTCCCGCTCCCCCAGCCACCGCCACCCCCGCCACCACCGCAGGTCCACATCTTCCCCCCGCCGCTCCAGGACCCCAGGCACGGACCCCTCCCCCCCCCGGGCCCCCGCCTACCTCGCCTGGTGGTCTCCCTCCGCTCTGCAGGAGCTCCGCCGCTGGGTGAAATGGGCCGGGGGAGCGGGAAGACACAGAGGGGTGCACACGGTGCATACCTTCGAGGAGGTGCGCACCCGCACCCCCGCAAACCCCAATGAGGCCGCCCCGGAGGCCATCATGCCGCAAGCGGCATGGGAGGCCCTCCTCCGCGATGCGGTCCAGGGCCTCCGCCCCCCCTACACCCCCCAAGCCCTCCGCCGGTGGCTCCAGGCCACCCACCCCCAAGCCTGGGCCACCGGCGCCCCCTCCCCGCCCCGCCCCTCCCACCACCACCACACCAGGAAGGGGCAGGACAAGGGCAAGGGAAGGGCAAAGGACACCAAGGACCACACAGGCAAGAGGGCACGGAAGGGCCCCAAGTGAGGGCAGGCACACGCAGGGACAGGGCGCCGGAAGCGACACCACATGGGGTCAGGACACCACCCAAGAACCAGGAAGGAACGGGAACGGGGACCAAGACACGGAGGAAAAGGGCACCACGACAGCCCCAGAGGACACGAGACCAAGGCACAGGCCCCCAGGGAGGGCAACCCCACGGACCGTCACGCGACCACACCATGGGCTATAAGGGCCGGGCTGCGCTACCGTCGCGGTTTGACGCAGAGTATTGCTACGGGGGCTTGATCTCGGCTGGTCTCACGTCCGTGAGGGCGTCCGTCACCAACCTGTTGCGTCCAGTGGAGGAATGGCACTGCGGCGGCGCACCGATCCCGTCCATGATGAATATCGAGCATCGCAAGGGGAAACGAAACGCTGTGATCGATCGCGAAGGCTTTGGTGCTGCTGGACGGTGCCCCCCTTCAACGCCATCTCCGAGCGCCGTGAAGACTGGAAGTACCAAGAATACTACCGATGCCCCGGACCCCAGCAGTCCAGCACCGGAGATATGGACATCCCCCTGACCCTACAGTGTGAGCTCATCCCTGCCGGCGGCACCAACCCGGACCCTGCCAGCGCAGCCGAGCTGCAGTGAAAGCCATTCGCCACTCAAACAGCGTTCGGAAGCCACCTCCACCGTCCGACTCCTGATGTCTGTTTGTCTGCCTTGGAGAAGGAACGCTTTTCCTACACCCCGAGTACACCTGCCTGTCTGCGAGGCCCGGTGAAGATTGAGTCCATGGGTGAGAGTCAGTGTGCACGCCCCAAGGACACCGTGATCATTCAGCAGAATTTCCCGAAGACCTAACCGACCCACACAGGCCAGGCTGACCTCCACTGACCCACCGCGGCACCACGCGGGACCACGGCACACCACACCACAGCGCGCCACAGAGCAACGCACCACAGCACGACGCGACGCGACGCGGCACAGAGCGGCACAACACGACACAACTGACCCTAACCTGAGGGACTAACCGAAGCCAGCCACCGCACACCCGGGAAGGCGCCGCGCCACCACGCCACACACCGGCACCACAGGCCACACACGGGACCACAGAGCGCCAGGCGACAACGGTGACGGACCACCCAGAAGAATACACCCGGCACCGCGGAGGGGTAAGGATACGAGCAACCCCAGCCCCCTAACCCAAAACCACAAGCAGCCGCCTGGCGCAGCCGCCCAGCCGGCAGAGCCAGGACCTAACCCAGCAAGAAGGGGCGCCGAGCCCACAGTGTACAGAGCCCACCCGGGCCATGGGGCCGGAACATGGCCACACAGAACCCAACGGAAAACAGCAGCCTGGAAGACAACACTGAATGCAGGCCAGTGCGTGCGCCAGCCCAGGGAAGGCAGAGGGAGGAACAGGCAAGCCCCCCCCCAAAAAAAAAAAAAAAAAAAAGGAGGGGGGAAGGGGAAAAGGCACGAAAACAGCCCACAGCCGCCCAACCACCCGCCAACACCACCACAGGCGGCCAGGCCCCCCCCCCAGAAGAAAAAAAAAAAAAAAAAAAAAAGAAAAAAAAAAAAAAGGGGGGACCCCCGCAGAGGCACAGGCGAACCACCCACCCAAAACCGGCAACACCAAGCCAGTAACAGCGGACCACGGGGAAAAGGGACAGAAAAAAAAAAAAAAAAAAAAAAAGAGAGCCACCAGCCCAACCCGAAAGAAAGGGGATGGAGGGACAGGGACCACAAAGCCCAGAAAAAAAAAAAAAAAAGAAAAGAAAAAAACCAAAGCAAAAAAAAAAAAAAAACACACCCCGACAACCCAGCCAAGACGGACTGAGCACAGGCGAGACCCGGGCCCGGCACACACGCCCACACCGCGCGCCGGAACCGGAAACGGCGGGGGGCAAGCGGGGCGCCCACGAAACCACACACATCCCAAAAGCAGACCGAAACCGAAGCCCAACCACGAACACCACAAATAGCCGACACTAGGGGGACAACACCACAAATCGAGCCCAAAAACACCCACCCTAAACCCCAGCCAGGACAGACGGGGTTAACAAAACCCGCACCCAACCGCCAACCGGACCCAAACACAAACACCACACAACAGTAGGAAACCCAGTGCCCACAGCCCGGGCACTGAGGCAGCCCGTGCCATGCAGGTGACCCGGCCAAACGAGATCCGGAGCCCGGGGGTAAGGCTGCATCCTAAGGCCTGCGCTGCTTTGGGACTCGAGGCGGAGCGTGCGACACCCAAGCGCCTCGGAACCCTAGTACCAGGAACGTGCATGCACGCCTTGGGAACGGGATACGCCAGGAAGTCCGGTGAACCCCTAGGGTTCCGCCCAAAGGAGGGGACGTGCGCAAGCACGGGGGCACACCCTCCCGGCGAGACAAGCATGTCACGCTGGCGGCGATCAGCCCTCCCGGCGTAGCCCGGGGCCGCTTTGTTGGGGGCCAACAGTCAGGTCTAGCGGGAAGTAAGCCGCCTCCCCTCTTCACGCGCGAAGCCTCTTCCTGTTCGTCACAGGGGCGACGCCAGGGGGAACCATGGGGCGCCTCTCCACGACCGAGTGCACCTACCTACCTACCTCAACCAATGCATGGTTTGGTATCGATTCTCGATACGTTTACATGCTTTTTAGCCCTTGACCTAATGTTTTACTGCACGGAGGACTGTTCGTCACTTCTCATTCCGTCTCATTTCAGGTTCATCCAGCCTGATTCAGTGCCAATTCAGCCCAAATCAGGTCAGATCAAGCAGATTTCGCCCCATCGAGGCTACATTTCTATGTTTTTCTGGGACTTACCCGCACTACGTTCTTCGTTGACGTAGCGACACACCCCAGTGTGTTTTTGGAGGGGGAGTGTAAGTGCGGCTAGCCCCATCTGCTCAGATTTTCAGACATTCTGCCCAGATTGGCTACATTTTGGTCATTTTCTTTGCTTCGGCGGATTCGCCGCCTCGCAGCTCAGTCACAGGATATTTCCTATATATTTCTGATATGCCGGATTTGATTCCGCGGTCCATTTCCCGTAAATCCGCCGCGTTCCGCTATTTTAGCTGGAATCGCCATTTGCCGCTGACGCGCGCTCGCGGGCCAGATCGGCCAAACCTTTTTACATAAATGGATTATTTAAATTCTTTCAGACAGTTTTGGACACTCAGATGTATTTAGAATAATTCCCCGCAATTTTCTTCATAGACTGGGATTTTCTGCCGGACCACAATCAGCCTGGACCTTGCTTCTGTTGTCGCTGCTCTCGCCTCCGTTGGTGTCCGTGTCTCTGGTTCTACCCCCAATAACAACATCCAGGAAGAATCCTCGCGTGCCTGCCCCACTGGTCTTGCCGGCCCCGAGCCCTCCGGCACCCACAACGACCCAGGGCAGCACTTTCAGGATTACATCCACGGCCTACCACGCTTTGGCGGCTATGATAGTTGCCTCGTGGTCACCTGTGGTCTATCTCGCTTCACCCGTGTGTACCCTTGCAATAAGAAAATCACAGGTGAGCACACTGTAAAAATGTTGGTCGAACAATGGTTCGAACCCTATAGAGCACCTAAACAGGTGCACTCTGATGAAGATGTACGCATCCGCAGTGACACTGGGTGGTACAAACGAGTGCTAAATGCCCTCAACGTGGAGGTAACCACAGGTGTGCCCTATACTCACACGTCTAACCCTCTCTGTGAGAGACAGAACCGTGTGGTGGAGCAAAACTTAAGAATCCCGATGGAACAGGAGCGCACCAAGGACTGGGTACGCCTAGTGCCCTGGGCAGTTCTGTCCATGAACTCACAGCGGAGCTCTTCTACGGGTTTCACCCCCCACGAACTGTTCCATGGAGGACGACCTGCATGGTTCTTCAAAACCCCTTTCCCTGAGGACTTCAAGAGCCCTGTGGGAGATTGGCTGGACCACAAGCAGTCTCTGGCTAACCAGGCTGGTACTAACCTGAGGCACATTCGTGACCGTGAACAGAGCCGACGGAACCGCCTACGGCGACCTGCCAGCTTCAAGGTTGGTGACCTTGTTTTGGTACACCATTCACGCCTACCCTCCTGGCCACGTAACTGCCTACAGGACCCTTACTGTGGACCCTATCGTATCATCAGGATAGATGGATCCAGGATCCATGTCAGGTGCAGTCCACGTCTAGGTGGTGAACTGCTATGTGCTCCTAAGCAGTTGAGGCACTATCACTCCCCTGACGACTTGTCTTGGGATGAGTGGCGCCTCAGCGACAGTGAGATTGAACGTATAGACCTAGAGAACGCTGCCAGTCAAGAGGAGGCAGACGAACTCGAAGAGATGACTGCCGATGAGATGGCAGTCGATGGTTACTACGTAGTTGCAGGTATTGCTCGCCACGAGTATAAACAGGGCTCGAAATTCCTTACCCTGTGGGATGGCTATGGGTTGTCTGAGGCGACCTGGGAACCTATGTCAGCCTTCATACAACCAGATGGGAGTATCAACCCCATCTTCCGCACTTACCTCGTTGAAAACAACGAGGGGCAGCTCCTAACCCGTGCTGAGACTATGTCCCAGCGTAAGAAGCGAAACTAATTACCCTGTGTCAGTCTACTGACAGGTGCAGTGAGCACTCTTCTGCAGACGTGCCTGTGTATGGCTGTAAGAGCAGTTGTCACAGTTGCCCCGCATTGCATCGCAGGACAGGACCGTTAGCCCCCCGTGACAACCACTCCCTGGCCGAAGGCCATTGGTTTTTCACAGACTACTGCATACTGAGCACTGCACTGACCCTGTCTGTGCCCTGCAGACCCACGCCTATGGTTTCCAGCGTGAGCCAGGTGGCCGCTTATCATGATTGCAACCACCCAGCGAGTGTGTGCCTTGTTGACCATGTGTTGCATGGGTACTGCCCTAATGTAATGACCTTGGTGAGCCAACAAAGAACGGTGGCTTCCTACACCGGGGGGGAATGACAAGCAAGGTGTTATGAGGCAAGGTGTGTCTTTCCTCCTTGGGGACAAGCGAGCCCACAGTTAGGACCCCTGAGTGGTCCAGACCCATGGGGTTCTACCCTTCCTTACAGGGTTTACCATACCCCTAAGTGTGCTACGTATGTCTGTATGTGTCTCACTTCTCTCCCCAGCGTGGCTCCCGGAGACCGGGCTTCGCTGACGTCGGACCGAAGGTCCTAATCAGGTACTATTACCACTCCTATGGCGCCCAATTTCTGTGCTGGCGCCTATCCTTGGGGTAGAACGGCAAAAGCCCTACCTACTAAGAGGGGAGGGGTGGCCAAGTGTGCTAAGGGCATACAAAACGCCCATTTTTACTACAGGCCAAAAGCTAACGCAACCATGCCCACGAGGAAAAGCACGCGGGACAGGAGACACCAGTACACTACACTCACTAACGCCAGCACCGGCCTTCGGGGAGGGTGAGCACTCATCACTTGCACTCACCTCTGCCAGGCCTGCTGACCCTAACCCCTACACACGCTACTGAGTGCTGCTGTCAGAGTTCACGCAGGCCCTAATGGCCCTCCTCTGAAGAAGACAAGAGAACACAGCGCTCCTAAGCAGCTGTGGCCTAGCAGGGGACGCCACAACGCGTTTCCCCTGCTAGGGCTTGGAGGGAAGGGGTGCTCTCGTTGCGTGCAGAGCGCAGATGTCTTTGAGGTCGGACTGCCCTCGCCACTACGGGCTGAGGCACAGTGATTTGATTTGTGATCAGCGCCCCTGTTTTGCTGGGGCAGAAAAATGGACAGCCGCCGAAGGCAGCTGCTGCGTGCACCAATCACCCTTAACCTGTTTGCGACGGAGGAACCAAGCCACACTCCAGGTATTATACCCTTCTCAGTGTGACCTATAATACACTCTTCGCAAACACGCTGAAGATTCAGCTACCCCTGTCAAGCAAGCAAGCTTTAAGAGACTCCTCAGGTTCTCTTAAAGAACGTACCGAGGAGCCTCTGGGTAACCTAAACAAGGTTTACCGTGCGCAACTCGCGTGGCCTACCCTTTAATGCATCATGTGCACGCAGGGAAGGGAGGCTGAACCACTGACTCAACCAGGAGGTGAGCTCCTCCTAGGCTAACCTACCTTACTCACCATGCATCGTGTGAATGCCGAATTGAAACGAACACAAAACAAACCTAAGCGTTTTAAGCAACTCAACTTTAACGCCACGGCCGCACACGAACAAACGCTTTATGACTTACCTGTGAAGAGGAGAACAAGGGTGAATTTCGGATACAGGTAAAGCGTCACATCGTGTGGATGCCTCGATTAGGCACATGCATCGCGAGCACAGCGCATATACTAACCCTACGTGCGCGCTGCGCGCTCCATTCGCATCACATACCTTTCATTCTTGCTTTTACCTGTGCAGAGCACGAGAGAGGAACACCCGACCCCCCAACGAGCACAGCATTGACAACCCTAACGTTTTGAGGAAACAACCAACACGAACGCAATGCGTGAGTGTGAGGTGACTCTGACATACCTGGGAGATGGGTTGTTGACCTGCTCTGTGGTGTGGGCTGAATTTGAATACTTGAGTCTGAAGTTTATAAAAATTTTGATGCAACTGTGCAAAAATTTCCTTTAAAAATTTGAAAACTACGGCTCATACCTTCTATTCCAAAAGCCGTTTACGCTTGTGCAACCCTTTTCTTGGGGTCCGCTTCCTTTGCGCTTGACTGCGACTTTGAGTTATGTGTAAAAATGACGATTTCCCGCGTGGTTTCGTCGATTTTTAACGATTTCACTTGCTAAATCGCAACCCCTCCCGCTAAACCGCAGGAATCACTCCCTGCTGGTTCCATTTTCTATTTTTTCCAGCTCCTGGGGGTTTGTGTCCTCCATTGGGAGTATTGCTCCGCCCTGGCCCTTGGTCAGGACGTTTACTAAAACGCTGTTTATACGGCGATAGCCGTTCGCATTAGAGCGTTCGACTGTACCCTAGTGGGCAAGCACATTGCCTCTAGGGAGGGAGTCCTGGGTTCAATTCCCACTGCCCCCAAAACCTTTTTCCAAAAGTTTTCGTCGCACGCCGGCGACTTTTGAGGAATGCCCCATCGAAGGGACATCATTCACGGTACATTACACTGTTTCTCAAGGGTACCTACAGTGTGATAGGCTTCTATGAAGTGATGAGGACGTTTTTGGTAAGTTTAATGCATTTTTTTGAGGTAATTTTGGGAATATTTCAGCCTTTTTCCTTGGTCCTACTAGCTTCATGACCTAGTACTCCAGGGGGGAGTAAGAAAAAGTCACTGCCATGTCTTTCTTGGAGGGCTTGATCTAGGCTAAGCCCCCCTTAAAACCCTTTGTTGATGCTAAGACAAACTGGAGTGTTTTTATCTCTCTTTTGTTGCCTAAAGTACACTTTCTCAAAGTAACTAGGGTTGTGACCCTAGCCCCCCCATGAAGTTCGCCCCTACCACTCAACTGAGCGGAGGTACCTTCCTTCATGGAGTACATACCAAAATAAATCAGGCATTTCATGCTTGTTGGCCTTGGAGGTTAAGCCTAAGTGGTCTCCCACCCCTAGACCCCTATACTCAATTGTTTCTACCACTTATTGTGGTCCTACTTTGTAACTGTTTCTGAATTCAGTTGCTTGGCCAAGTCATATTCTGTGTGGTCCTGACATCTTTGCCCCTCAGTCCTAACCAGCACCATTTCACCCAAAAGAGTGCACATGAAGTGCCTATTGCAACCTCTGAGGCTAGAGTCAGACCAATTTTCATTTAAAACCTTTTGTATTATCCATTTGTGATTGAATCTATGTGCATAAACCTGCTTTGTCTATCTGCAGCCCTTCTGTGTTACACTGGATTCCAAAACCAATCATTGATTCGATCCACATTCAGTCCTTGCTCTACTTGCTGCTTTGGTTTGGGGTTATCAACTACAAAACCTGCAGGAATACATCAAAAGACCTAGGGCATAATTCAAGGACATCTTTCTAATCGTCTAGGATGATTTTTGGAAAAATGCGTTTCCGACCCATTTTTGACCCATTTTTGGTCTCAAAACAGCCCCTTTTCAAGGCATTTTGGGATTTTCGGAGGACCAAAATGGGCCACCACAATCTCAAAACAGTCCAAAAACACTTGTTTTAGCATCGCACATGGTGTAGGATCATTTTTGAGAAAAGTCATCTTTTTGCCCCTATTGGACCCTAATGACCCACTTGGGTACCCACCTGTTTGGGCTTGAGCTTGCAGCTTGCCGCACCCTACCGGCCTACCGGGCCTAAGTACGGGGGTCTAGGGCACCCACCTGTTTTGGGCTTGAGTTTGCAGCTTGCCGCACCCTGTTGGGCCGGGGTCTAGGCGTCCGTTTGGGCAATTCTGAGGGGTGGAAACCACAAAAAGTGGGGGATTGCTGTTGCATTAGGTGCCCTTGGAATCGTGTTTTGAGCCATGTAGCCAAAGATATGGCCTGTTGTTGGTTTGTGGCTGTTGCCAGCCAATCTACACAAAATTTGCGGTTTATGGGGGCCTTTTTGGGCCTTTGCGAGACATATCATGGAGTTAGATGGCCGCAAAAGGGCTCGTTGACACAGGAAAGTCAAGCCGCACATAGAGTGTACCCACGCTTTCCCTTCGCTTGGCCGTTTTGAATGGATTGTAGGGCTGTTTTGGTCCAAAAATGGCTGTTTTTGGCCCTGAATTGCAGCTTTTGAAGCTGAGCTCCGCCACTTGCGACAATTGTTCCCTGCCCCCACCGTTGAGTTTCTTGCTCAAACTTTGTGTGGTTGTCCCTCTCACCCATAGGTATCATCCACCAAAATTTCAACCAAATACGAAAGAACACGACAGATTTCTGATTTTTGCCCATTTCGCGCGTGTTGCTTGCTTGCTGCTTGCTGCTGCTGCTGCTGCTGCTGCTGCTGCTAAACCTGGTAGGTCCACCCTAGACACTAAAAAGGGTTATAAAACCAAGATTGGTTCCACCAGCTCGGTGACCCTAACCTTAACCCTAACCGCATTGATCCCATTTTGGTATTGTGTGGTGGCACATGTTGATACTTTTTCCATACATTTGAGGTTTTATGTTGCTTTGTATATTTGTAGGAGTTATGTAGTTGATGTTCGTTTGCATTTTGTGGCTACCTAGCCGCTGTAATGAACATCGAAACTCGTTTTTGTGCAATTGTGCAAATTGATGCAAGTTCCAACACCACCCTTACTGCATGTTGTGACAATGGTTCTACCACTCACAGACACGTGCAATCATAGAAAAACATAGCCATTGCATGATCATTTTGTGTGGCATCAAATGCTTATAATCATGATTGCACTGGTGGCCAAGCCCTTTGCACAAAATTCTAATGTGTCCAACGTGTCCAACAAACCTATGCATCACCTACGTCATGTGAATTATGCTCATATATTGGATGTTCAGTCCCAATGGGCGATGTACCAAAGGCTGCATTTTTATATATGGAGCATTGATTTTTCATAGACCCGGTATGATGGTGTTGGTTTCAAGACTTGCAATGTATTGCATGCACTTATATGTCTTTCTAAGATGCCAATGACAAAGAAGTGTGTTTGGATCAACACGGAAACATGACTTGGTGTCTCTAAGTGCCATCGTGATGAATCAATACTGGTGTAAATTTGGTAATCCTAGTGTGTGCACCGTTTGTCAGCTCACGCGTGTAATTCACACAGGCACTACTGCGACTATGTGTTTTTTGATGTATGTGTTGTTATTGTTGCAATTTATTTTCTGTGGCCATTTGTTTACCATGCTACTTAGGTCAATTTTGTTGAACATGTTGTCTTTTCTATGTGCCCTGTTGCTTGCCTTATCCAACATTATCAGGCATAGGTGATGGCAAACACAATGTTTGCGAATAAGCGTCCAGGCAAGTGGTTTTCATCTGCGTGTGATGCCGTGGGTCCTCAAGTAGCTTTGGGTGGTCCATTACATCTCAATTTCTTTTAAAAACATAACGATTGCATTGCACACTTGAGTATGTAACTCCACATCAGAATTATGACTAGAATGAATGCCAACGGTATGCCAAACATACCGATTGCCCTACCTTTCCTTCGTTATATGGTGGTGCCACCGGGCCTTTCTCTATGTTGGGTCGTTTCTACCGCTTTGGTTTCTCAATTCCTCTCCACTTAATTTTCCTTTCCTTTGGTCTTTCCTTTGGTTAATTCTACCAACGAAGGTTAGGGTCAATGGCGGCTTTTTTGTCCTGGTAGAGAATCTATTACGGCACTCACAATCGCGGACACATTTAGGTGCATTGAAACATTCTGCATCGTGATTGATTGACCAATAGACTCTAGCAACAGCAAACAACGACAACACACAAAGGTGACGTCACTTTGGCATGACAACGTTCATAAAGACTGAATATTTGGACTAAGTGATACCAACAAAATGGGATTGTGTAAAGAACAAAGTCCCTTTTATATTGTTGTGTATGACAAAGGAAATGTGCAATACAATCTTTAATTATCCATGCAATTTTTGTTTTTTTCCATAATTGCAATCACACGGAACAATCTTGCATGCTAATTGCGACCTTTGGGCATGTGTTAAGGGGACGAAAAGTGCTGCTCAATGTGGCATTGCCACTTCATCTATGGGTGGTACAAACAGCACAGCAGCACACCAGCGGTGTGGCACAGCAAGCAAATTTGTTGGGTGGTCTGTCAATGGCAATGTCAATCTTCATGCAAAAGGTCGTTGATGAACCTTTGGGCTCAATTCCTCTAGTTCCATCAGCAAATGGTTTTCATGCACCACAATATGTTTACACTCCGTGTTCCAGCTTTACGGTTCTTTGGCATGCGAGCTGACCAACCCATTGGTTGTCCAAATGTGGTCACCACAATCGCTATCAACCCAGCCCCACGTCGTTGGATTGGGAAGATGGACCTAGGACCTAGAGTACACCAGTGCCCGTCTACATTGATGTTTTTTGGAGGATTTCGTTGGCGTCAGCAACACGTGTTTGCTTAAGATGGGTTTGACCTCGTTTTAAAGGAGTGTGTGAGAGGTATGACACTTTTTTTTTGGGTGTGTGCGCGGGAGTGGATACCCCACGTCCATGAACAGATATTGGGTGCAATGTGATAGCTTATTCAGGGCCTCGGTGTACCGCTGCCACATTGTGTGAAATGGTTGTCACTGCATGACCATAGCTTAGCCGAGCAATGTAATCAAAGACACGTGACGAGGCACGCACTCCGCTACACTTGGAGTGCATCCACCCCCTTTCACATTGCCTCCCTCTCAAGGCAAAAGGCAAAGGCAGTGGTACACATCCATATGCTGAGCTTTGTTTGTGCTATTGCTTGCTAATGTGTTCCCATTCCCCTCAGCCCGCCATGCAAGCAATCCAAAGGGGAGTAGAGCTTTCGCTTGGTGCCATGCTCGCGTGCTCCTGAGGTCACTATGCGTCAATGCTAAGGGAGAGTCGAGCTACTCATTTCTAGGCCCACCACAAGCCTTTTTTTAGTGGCGCGCACACCCTCCCCCAAGGGGGGGGTGCCTGCCTGCCTTTTTGGAAATCCTTGGTGCCCTCAGCGGAAACACCCTCCCCCCCCCCTGGGTGGGGGTAGGCCAAGAGTCGGTTGGCCATTTTGGGGGACAATATTTGTAAGCAAAATTTTCATTCTGCCCCTGAGCAGTCAACAGCCAGATCTGGTCGGTACCCTAGCGGTACTGCACTGCGCCTGTGTTACACAGGTCGTTGGTTCGAACCCCTAGCGCGAAGGCAATTAATGTGCCAGTGTCAGCAGGCTGCGCCAGGGTGAGATTCTTTGTGGTTTGGTAGTGGGTTGGTACTGTGGACAAGGCGGTGAGTGGGTGCCTGCCTCCTTGATTGGACCCCCCCCCCCTAGGGTAGGGGTAGGACAAAAGCAGTGCCTGCCCTGAAAAAGTGCCTGCCTCCTCCAAGGTTTCACCCCCCCCCTCCCGCCCCGTATCACAAAAAAGGCTTACCCCTACAGGATGGTGGGCTTCATGTTACAATACCAGCCATGAGTACCCATTAGTGTTGTTTAAGTATCATGTCAAGAACCATTGTTAGATCAAACCACTGCGTAGCATATTTCAATTTATTTCTTTTTGGTCAGGGGTGCCAACTGCTTGGGTATTGGGTTCCAAAGTAATGGATCTCACATATTCATTGTTGCATTTTGGGTGTTAGTTGAAACAATGCCATGACATTGAACAGAGAACAAATCAAGAGTGCTCTCACCAAAGTTGCAGTCCATCCAATCCACTCAAAATTAGTAAATGGTTGGGGTGGACATAGGAAGTAATTAGAAAATGCAACACCATAACACAGCACACATCATTGCAATCACAGGTAGACTCATTCATCGTTTTGTTTTCTTTTCAATGACCTTTGTAATGGACAACTTGCATGACATGATGACGTGCCCGCTCACGACCATATGTGACGATCATTATGTTCAGCTCTGGCGCATCACACTCGATGCGCAACCATCGGCTGTCCGTCCACACCACCTCCAACCCAACCGTTTGATTGGGCTTCTATTGTTGGAGTTGTTCATTTTAGAGCACCCCGAAGCAAATCTTAGTGACATTGAGTGGCCACGTACGTTGTGCCGATTGCTTTTGAATTTGGAGGCTGCACTCCTCTTGCCCCCATGGCCAGGGCCCACGGGCTGCTTTCCCTCCGAAATCCCACTAGCCCATGACAGAGGGGACTATTTGTGTCCTATTCAACTGCACATAGATTATTGCAGATGGTTGCATGAACTCGATGAACCTCATGACAATCCCTTAGTTTGTGTTCCTCCCGTTGTTGATAAGGTTTGGTTGTACAAAGCTATGTTGGAATCCACAAACAATATTGTGCATGGGTGCTCTGCCCCCTGTTGGAGCTCATCGCCGGAAGCTGCTATGCTAATTGTGTGGTTGCAAAATAATGAAGAGCATTGGTTGTGGGTTCCATGCGAATGGGGTTCCATGTGAATGGGAGTTCTTGATCTTTTGATTTGAACTAAGGTGGCTCTAGCAATTGCAAATCTACATTTTTCTTTTCACTTGGAAGAAGGTAGCCTTCAACAAGGTTGCTTTGCAATAACTAAGCAACACACTTTGGTGTATGTTGAATGGTTAAGTTTCTTGTGCTCATTATATTTGCTTGTGTAGTGGTTGGCACAATTGGCATAAGTTCTCAACTTGTGGGACTCCGTTGTCACTAGGTAGATTTTGATTTTCCAGGCGTCGTTTCAAACCTACTATAACCTTGTGAGATTTTGTTTGTTCTTGCATTGATCTTGGGTATTTCAAAAGTTTGCAGTCTATCCACCAACTGTCTATTGATTGAGGTAAGGATACGAAGTGATGTTGGGTCACAAACAGTGCCAAGTAGCTTTGTCTCTCACATGCCTTGACTTTGCTCTTGTACATACTGTTGCGTGCCGAGTAGTATATGTATTGTTTCCATACGCAATGTCATGCATTGTTCATCGCATCTTGCATGCTCCTACGGCCGTCACACACGATTAGTCCCAAGGTGTTTGCTATTGCAAGTCCAAATGGTGACTTTCTGGTTTTGACCACATTGTTTGTCATTGATATTTGCCACACATATGGACAATTTGATACTTTGCTTTGCCTTTCGTGGTGTTGTGGTCAAGACAGTGCATTGCGATTTTATGATTAGCAATCTTTTGTATATCCTTGTTGGTTGCCAACACATCACCATGCCACTTCACGTCCCAACCAAGGTGTTCTCTATAAGACATGCGTGACATTTGTGACCATGTCAACACTAGCAAACACATACCACAATGGCATAAGCCCCTCCAAAATGCACTTTCGGTGTATGACACCTTGCGGTGAATACATGAAATCTCCAAATTCAATTTGGAGTAGCTTGGTGGTAACAGAACATTGGTTTAGTTCTTAAGTGCACTTCTTTTTTTGAGTGCCCTTGTTTCCATGGAATGGAAACAACGGAAATCCGAACACGATTGATCAACTATGTGTTCTTTTTCCCCAAATTTTTTTCTTCTTTTGACAATTCTCATAATCAACAAGTCAACGGTGTCATTCAAGTTGGAATGTTACTCACTATGGATTGTCTATCCGAAAGCCCCTTGGCTATGATGTTGGCAAGTTACATGAGTCAATACATGAACTCTCCAAATTCAATTCGAGGAGTAGGTTGGTGGTAATAGAACATTGGTTTAGTTCTTAGGTGCACTTCTTTTTTTGAGTGCCCTTGTTTCCATGGAATGGAAACAACGGAAATCTGAACATGATTGATCGACTATGTGTTCTTTTTCGCCGGATTTTTTTCTTCTTTTGACAATCCTCATAATCAACAAGTCAACGGTGTGATTCAAGTTGGAATGTTACCCACTGTGGATTCTCCATCCGAAAGCCCCTTGGCTATCATGGTGGCAAGTTACATGAATGCAATTTGGAATGCACTTCGCTATGTGCAATCAAAGATACAAGAACAACACCAAACTTTGTGGGAACAGCGAAGGGAGTTCAATCTTGTTCATAAAGAGGTGAAAAACATCAATGCTGCGGTTGGCAATTGTGAGTATTTGGATGTAGGAGGCATCGAATTTCATGTCACACGGAAGGCAATGTGTTCACACGGGGAGCATTTTTTGTCCTTTTTGGGGTCGAGTGTGTTCCAGGACAATAGGGATGTCCATGGTAACATTTTCATTGATCGTGACCCAAGTAAATTCCCATTTGTGTTGCAATATTTGCTGGAGGGAATTGTAAACGTAATGTGCTACCAGGAAGGCCTCCGTGCCTTGCAAAGGGAAGTAAATTTCTATGGAATCATAGAGTTGCAACAGCTACTTGAAGTGGAAGAGTATTTGGTTGCAGCCTCGTTAGAGGACAATCATGTGGTATTGTTTGTGAACGATGGACGGCAATCGATATGGCATCGTCTACGACATGCATCTCTTCCCTCTGCAATACTAGCACCATTGAAGCATCCTAACACACTATATGTTGATATATGTCTTGCATCGTGGAAAGTAGGTTTGGCTGTAATTGTGTATTTCCATACCTTGAACGTTTTTTCCAC